>CM032881.1:6060456-6450456 GCA_019176425.1 Megalops atlanticus
TGACTTGTGTCACACGGGGGACCTCAGAGGCCCTGTGGCTGCACATGACTGAGGAGGACAGGAGGAGAGAATGTGAGCGCTGCCGCTCAACGCCGGGCCCTGCTGCGGCAGCTGCTCTCCCACTCAGCCGAGGCCTGAAGGTGGCGCATGAGGCGCCAGCACCTGCTGATGCCACTCGACCCGCCCCGCACGAGGGGGGGACGGACGCAGCATCCTCGCTGCCTCGTCACCCGCTGTCGCCGAGGCGTCGTCGCAGGAAATGCTGCAGAGCTGCTCACTGCAGCGCAGCTGAACAGACAGGAGCGAAGATTACAGCTCACCTCACCACAGTGCATTCAAACAGACTATCGCACGATCAAAGAGATCACAGCTCACTGCAGCACAGCCACACATACTGCAACTAACCCCACAGTAGCGCAATCCAACAGACAGACAACTAGCCCCACAGTAGTGCAGTCCAACAGACAACTAGCCCCACAGTAGCGCAGTCCAACAGACAGACAACTAACCCCACAGTAACGCAGTCCAACAGACAGACAACTAACCCCACAGTAGCGCAGTCCAACAGACAGACAACTAACCCCACAGTAGCGCAGTCCAACAGACAGACAACTAACCCCACAGTAGCGCAGTCCAACATACTAGAGCACATATTACAGCCCACCTCACTACAGTGCAGTCAAACAGACTACAGCACAGTCAAAACAGATTACAGTTTCACCTCATTGCAGCGTAGTAATATACTGCAGCTAACATCAATGCAGCGCAGACAAACACATTACAGCGCAGTCAGATTACAGCTAACCTCACTGGGCCTTAGTCACACAGACTAGAACTAATGTCACTGCAGCATAGTCAGACTACAGCATAGTCAAACAGACTACAACCAACTTCACTGCAGCAAAGAGACTGCAGCCATGAAGGTGAATCCAAGCTAGCATAACTCCCTCTGCAGTTCCCATCAGACAGCCATAAGGCACGAGAGGAACCGTCAATAAAGACCATGTGCAATCATTTCCATGTCACTGGAAATACTTTCACGTGGCTGAAAAATAAACCTTTTAGCACCTACATTCACAGCGTCTTTTATATGTTACTGACACCCCCTCATTCCACTGACACACACGTGTGCTGACCGCCACTGACACGCAATACTTGCAGAATAGCTTTCTAACACACGGCCCTGCGTTCCACTTGGTTGTTTTTAAGAATCCCAAAGATCCCAAAGATCCAGATTCTCCATCTTCTGGCACTCCCTCAAATATCTCAGAGCGGAAACTATTTTTCAGTCAGTCTTTCAGGGCTTTAGTGGCAGCAGAGCAATTCAAACTCAACACAGGTGAGAGGACTTTCTGTAGGAGTAAGAGCTAAAGCCAGTCAACCCTCTGGGTTCAACGCTTCCTGTTGGCCAAAACGCAATCGCTAAGTACAGCACTGCAAAGAACGCCAGGGTCAAACTTGGGACATCCATGAGGAAGAATTTTGTTATCTATGGGGTCAATACTCTGTAGATACACAAGTACTCATGCTCACTTTGAAGAGGCCGCTGGGAGGACTAAGGCACATTCATCATATCAAATTATTCATATCACAAAACTACTAACGAGCACATGAAAGATCATCCTTTTAAGTATGTTCTTAAATCGATCAGATGAGTCTAACATCCTTGGACAGCCAAGGGGCCAGTGGGTGGCGAAGTATCTGAAGTAAGCTTCACAAATTTGGACATCAAAGATGGCCTAGCACACAAAGTCTGACCATGAGGTTTATTCAAATTATTTACAAAGAGTCAGATAATGTTTAATACATACAAATAAACCGCTCGGGTGAATGTTGACGTGTTTAAATAAATATTATGAGTTGTTTATTCGTGGTTAGCAGAGGGTGCATCGCTGCCAAAATTTCTTGGCAAACTGAGAGAAATGTTGGAAAATTAATCTGAAAACACTTTCAAGTTCATGGAAAGTTTTTTCCATCTGTGGTCCGCTTTGTAATTATTCAGTTGTACAAATCAAACTGGTGTCACTCCCCAAACCAGTACAGAATGTCTCCGACGTGACAGGAATTGTGGGAGATGAAAGACCAGCAGACGGAGGGACCGGTGCCAAACTGAAACATGTGAAGTGTGTTCAGGATGAAAGGAGGCTTGCAGAGTGGGCTAATTCCTACCGCCTAACAGGTTCAATAATGCCCAGCGCATTCTCCTTTGAATGTCATGTCAATTGACATCTCTTTTGAGACGTGCTTCAAGGAACAAAAGTAGATAAACAGATATAACGATCAATGCACAAGGAGAAACCATCCTACTGGACTCGGGCCTAGGAAACTGACCGCAGCACAAACCGGTCTTCCATTTGTAAGGTGCACTTTGGGAGCGTAATGTAGATCCATTAGGGCCAATTGCTGCTAGAAAAGATATCATAATGGCTTTTACAGGAAGTAGTGTTCACCAAGGCCCCACAATCACATCAGGGGGCCGACACTTTAAAATGCAGTCAGCCATGAGACTTGTCATGTGACCAAGCGCACAGAGGAATGGGCTTGGGACAGAAGACTGTGGGGCAAGGATCTTCTAAGACCAGGGGGGTCATCCCATGTTAAGGTTACGATAGACTCCTGTCTTCCTTATGTCCTAATAAATCCCTCTGCTGTTTTTTTTCTTTTCTTTTGGGAGAAAGGAACAGTCATCGAGGTGTGGATGGTGGCCACCAAACAGACCGACCATCACTGCCACAAAACCATGACATTCACATATATTTAGATGATGCAGACTTCTGTTAAGTGGGGTAACCTTAATCAATGAGTTTGGTTATGGCCCTGATACACCTTCAGGTATGGAAAATGAGAAATTGAGTTTAAAAAGAGCTCATAAGCTTTGCTATGTCCGCAAGCAGGAATTTATAAGCTGAGATAATAAGAGTTGATCTCATACTGTGGTAGTTACACAAAGGGGTGTGTAATTTAATATTAAAAGGCTGTGGCATTGTCTGTCTACAGTCTCAAGGGTAACAATGTTCTACCAGAAGCATGGCTAAAAATCAGACACAAATCCACTGCTGAAGTGTCCAGTTAAGGCATACCACAGGCACCTGTATGGCTGGTACAATCAAAGTAAAATGTAAACACTCAAGTAGCGCAGCAGTGTAGCATAATGGTAAAAAACAGTACATTATAATAAAAACGTTGTTGGTTTGATTCCCCGCTGGGGTACTGCTGCAGGGTACTTAACCCAGAATTGCCTCAGTAAATATTCAGCTGTATTAATGGATAACATGTAAAACTTGTAACCTATGTAAGACGCTCTGGATAAGAGTGTACGCTAAATGACAATACTGTGATGTAGTGTAACGTAAAGTGTTGCCTCTCCTTTCGCCACAAATGGCCACAGCAGAAATATTGTGCCCATAAACCTCTGGACCTACCTTTCGCAGACAGGATGCACACAAGATGCTTCGCAACAACATCCGAGTATTCCCACCTGGTGCTTCATCTGTCTCTTGCACTGAATATGTAAGTGCTTCGCCACGGTGTTTGCTGGGTTATTTATCTTAGAAATCTTAAAACAGTGTAAGAGAGGAGGAGGCATCTGATGCCTACTGAAATGACCTAATCTAGGTGTGTAGCACCTCTGCAGGCAGCGTATCCCAACACAACTCAGGAGAGTGACATCACCCTCTTGTTGCGTGTTAAGACTGCAGAGCCACCATGATTTTATTGCTGTTATTCAATGTCATGGGCTTCCAGCACATGTCCAGCATATCTGCTCAGTTTTCCGTGCCCTCATCACAAGCTCAATAATATTGAACGGGGGAGAAAAAGTAGCAATAAGCTGCATTTATTTTTATATAACTTAAATGTCTTATGATTAAGGACTTCAGAATGCAAGGAGATTTTCGTTGCCCATTGGAGACAAAAATACATATACATGTATGCGCACGCACACACACACGCTCACACACACACACACACACACACACACACACACAGAGAGTACTTAATTTAATTACCTGCTATCTAGAGACTTTAAACAATCTTAGAATAAGACTGTAACTACACATCCGCCAAAACAAGCTGAGCTTTAGGTGGTTAACACTGCTGGGGGTTTTTGATTGTTTGTTTTTAGGTTATCATTTCACATTTACAAGTGAGGAGCCACGTTTCCTGCTTACCAGGAAAAAAAAACACAGACTGAATCCACAGCAAAATTGTTTTAGCCAAAATTGTTTTAGTCTTTAAGTTAACCACAGCCTGCTATATGTGGTTATGAACTCTATTGTGAGTCACTACTCTCCACTCCTCTGAACTCAGTGAGGTTGCTCTCAGGAACAATATCCTTCGTAGCAAAGCTTTACAGTATAATTGGTCGTGTTAAGTCTCGTTTAGAATTTTCAGTAGCTTTCGCAGCAGCTGCAACCTAACTACATCAGCCCAAACTGGAGCTCTTTATGATCGTAGAGTACGCAACCGCTTTCAGCTCACTACAGCGGAGGACCGCAGTCTCCAGGACGGGACTGTCCAGCTCTTCCCTGCTCCTCCGTTCACTCTTTCCATTACTGCATCATTGACATTATTTCTGGTAATCTCCAGCTTTGGAGACTGACTGCTTTCCCAGTCTGACCGCTTAAAGACCATGTTCGGTGTGGTTTGCCAGACGGTCCACAAACATTAACATCACACGAAAATGGATGTTATGGTTACTCATTCTCTTTATGGTTCTTCTGATTTTAATATTGTTATAACATCCAGTTCGTTCTGTTTTAAACTGTCCTTCCCACACATTTTTAGCTACTGAGCTGGGTAAATGGTGCTGTATGATGTAATATCAGTTAAATAAACGACGTATATTCAGTTCAAATGTACTTCATATACCAAATGTAAGACACAAAATAAAAACATTACTAATTCTCTCCATGATCAAAACAAGACATAAAATAAAACACAGTCATCCCATGTTAGGGTCCCGATAAAATTCTATCGTCCTTACATCCTAAAAGCCTCTCTGCTGTTCTTTTGGAGAAAATGAATAGTCATCGAGGTGTGGCTGGTGGCCCCCGAAACGGACTGACTGCTACAGGACCTTGACATTCACACATATCTAGATGATGCAGGCTTGATAGGGTAACCAGAATCAACGGGCTTGTTTATGTCCCTGATATACTTTCAGACCACATCATTTAGAAGCAGCCATTCTAACACAGATATAAATACACTGAACAGCCCACTTAGGGGACAGGCAATCATGGTGTTTTTTTTTTTCTCAACCAGTTGCTGTAATTGAATGTTAGTCGCTGAAGCTATTCTGTAGACCTCTCTGTCCCGTTTGCATTCATTGCAGACAAGTCTGATCTGCTGCACTGGAGGACTGTGAGAATGCCAATAGTCTGGAAGGCAAAGCTCTCACCTGGACAGGCTCTACATAATACTGAGCTCAGAACATAGGACTTACTTTAGCTGGGCAACATACAGTTGCTGGGCTACACAACGTCCAGACTACACTTCCCACCGGCACCACCACAATGACTGGTCACACTATGTTCTATAGACACCTGAAATGCTACGGATGCTATGTCTGCATGTCAGTTAAATATCTGATAAGCGGTAGTAGGTTGGGCAATATCTCCTACTGCACTTTCGGTTGCTAAACATTCATTCCCAACTGTTTCCATAATCTTTGCTCAGACAGTCTGTAACACTCGATAATGATGCTGTCAAGAAGATACCCTCAAAAGTCTATCTTGCTGAGAGATCCTACAGAACATGTTACTCATGTCAAGTGTGTGTGTGGCAGTCTCGGGAGTTAGCAACGGTGGATGACAGCCCCGTCGAACCACACAAACCACGCGCAGGAAAAAATCTCATTCACCTCTGACAACACTATCCACAGGCAAACAATGCCAAAGGCTCACACAAAGAAAACACCAACACCACAGAGAAAGGCAGGAAAGTGGGCAATTCTGCAGGCAGAGGGACGTGCTGCGCATATGCGAAATGATTAGCTGATCTCCGAATTACAATCAAAACAATGATTCCGGAGCACAAACTGTATATCACCTTCCCAGATGTGGACTGTGCCGCATCCCCTGCATTAGAATGGAATTCAACTGACCACTTATAAATTATAAATGCAGACATCACCACCTCCATCCTAGACACCGAACCAGACACGCACCGAAACACCTCACCTTCTGTCGGTCCTCTCAGATTGTGGTCAGTGTTGCTTTCACTGAACAAAACAGCTTCACTAATGCACCACGGCCTCGAAGACCGCAACTACTGTTACGCTGCACCTCTGAGCAAGTAGCTAATTTGTAATAAGCGGAAAGAAACGTTGCAAGCAAAATGCTCCGGGTTAAACCAGCCCTCTCGGGCGGACAGTAATTATTACAAACAACCTGAACCTAATAAATGTATAGGGTAATTCCTTTAACAGAATCCCTCATGCTTTTTTATTTTGCTACCCACTGTAACTACCACTACAACCCGTACATTACGGAATGCTGCCCGTCAGGATAAAGTAGCCAGCCGCATACGTCACACGGTCACAGTTGCCTGCTTAATTTCTTCATGTGCGGTGTTTATTTGTCAAAAAATCGTTTTCCTACGGGCGTTAACAACAACCTCATTAAAAGTCGTATCACAAACGCTTGCCTTTTCGTATTTAGCTAGCTGGCTTGCAATCGTTTACATTGACCATTACAAGGAACTAATGCTGGCTACGTATTTGTCAAAAGCTCGAGATGTATGTATTGATTAAAGTGATTTAGTTGTCAAAATACATTTTCCACATCGCACAACATAGCTACCAGCTACGGGTGTTCAGAATGAACTTTCGATGATGTTATACTTGTGAACAGCTACGTTTCGGTGTTGAGCTGGCCAGCTAGCTACCTAACTAGCGAGTTAAATAGGCTAGCCAGCTACGGAGAAGGATAAGACCGCGGCCAGCGAGATGAATGGCATTTCAAAATTCCCTACCGTCAATAGCTTAACACCACGCATTTGTTTACCAAATGAACGGCTTCTTTCACGCGTTTACAGACACCCCCTGTTTTATCCATAATCAATAAAAAAAATTGGAGGTAGTCTTACCTTTACTCTTGCTTGAATCAAATTCTTTGCGCGCTCCCGAGCTACTCTTTTCGGATGGAGAGGGCGCGCACTATGCTTGCTTACAAATACAGCACTCAAGAAGTCCTATTTAAAATCCTCTATCTTGGGAGAATAAGATTGCTTATTCGCACAGTCCCTTCGAAACGCCTTTCCCGTTCTAATGTGGTCAAAATCCAGGGTTTCGCTGAGATGCAATTCAGACAAAATCCATTTTCCTCTCTTTTTTCATAAATAACACAAGTCAGTCTCTTCTCCCCGTGTCACGTTCGCTGCTGACTGCCTTTTTTTCTGCTAATCAGTGCAGTCTCTCACGGTCGCGCATTGCGCGTTCTCGCCCTCACTACTTCTTGTCATGGGGTGTAGTGGCGGCCGAAAGGCAGGCGATCTTGTAGAGGAGGGAACTACGGGAGGGGAGGGAACTAGGCTACGGCGAAATCTGCGGGGCAGAGAGGAAACCACGCGGGCGGGGTCTTGCAAAGAATATCAACAGCGGATTGGCTGAAATGTGAACGTGCATCCAATCAACAGCGTCGCCCCAATGCGTGGGAAAAACACTGCCTGCCCCGCAGTGCTGTCGCAAAAATATTGACAGCGTGACAGTCGTGGAGAAATTATGCAAACCCAACTTACGTTACTCGTCGCTGGCTGGGCATGCAACGAGGGATCACGATCATTGCAATTTCTTGCATTATTGAATGTGCTTGCAAGGTAAGGATAATTTTTTTTAATTTATAATGAGCGCTGGAAAGGTAGAACTCCTCTTAAGATAAACGTTATTCCTCAATGCGAAATGCTGGCACCCAAGCTCTCTAGCTTTGAGATAGGTTAGTTAATACGCAATGCAGTAGACTATCTAGCTATTTTTCTAACGTTCGTCAATTAGGTGTCTTGCAGTCGATAGATGTACAAACTAACTGGCTCTGTCCGTGTTACTAGCCACTGAACATTGTGAATTGTGTGCGGTGAGCTGGCTAGCTAACTTAGCTACTATCATTATAGGAGATAAAAATTCCAAGGCAGTTTCTGTGTAGCGAACGCTGGCTGGTAACCGTTGTTGATTGTAACTATCTAGCTATGTTTTACGTTTTTATATTTTGAATTTTGATAGTGAGCTAGGTATCGAGTAAGCTATATTGCAAGCTAGCTAGTTGGCATACCATGTGGGTTGCTTGTACCGTTAATTCGCTGGCTAACCTGGGAGATGCTTTTGATGAATCAGTCGAGAGCTGGCTACTTCGCTATATTAGTTAAGTTAACTAACCTAAACTCAATTCTGAATTACTGGCCAGAGTCATAGTATTCTGTACCCGATCAAATAACATTTCTTTAATTAAACCGAGGTTTTGCGGCCAGATGACGTGTAAATAAGTAGTTACCGCTCTAGATAGATAGATAGTATTCATGTTCCTTGATGATGTTAGGCACAAAATTTGAGTTAATTGTCTCACTGATTCTAGTGGTTGCCAGGTTGTTTTCACCCGTAAATTCAGGCTTTGAATCTGAACAGCACGAGAAAAATACCAGTTCAACACGGGGAAAGGTTCTCACATTTCCTAACCAGTAAAATCGCAATACGTCTTCTGCAGTATTTTTTGCCTGGAAAGGAGTGCCACTTCCTGAGCGTGTCCCTTGGGTGATGAACGATTCAAGTACGATATCGTGCGATTCCACAAATTGTTGTCGTTTTATGTCACTCGACGTTAATGCCCCGTGCGATTCATTAGCTAATTGAAACTGGGAAAAACTACTGACTAGCGTTTTTGGTTTTTTAAACGTACTATGTGATTAAGTTATCCCTGTTAAATGTAATGGTCCTGCATTTTTCATTCTTGTTAAATGTAATCTTGTATGTTGTTGCTGGCCAGGCAACAGGTCATAGGGTCTGTTCCACCTCAGCTAATCACAGTTTGCATCGAACTGTGGTGATTTTAATCCTCCAGGTAGACGCTACCTGGCCTCCCCTCCCTGCTTCCAACAATGGACCCGGTGGTGCTGAGCTACCAGGACAGCCTCCTCAGACGTTCTGACTTGGCCCTTTTGGAGGGTCCCCACTGGCTCAACGACCAGGTGATAGGGTTCGCCTTTGAGTACTTCGCCACCGAGCGGTTCAAGAGCCTAAAGGGGGCGGCTTGCTTCATCAGCCCGGAGGTGACGCAGTTCATCAAGTGCGCCTCCAGCCAGGAGGAGCTGGCTCTGTTCCTGGAGCCACTGGAGCTACCCTCCCGCCGCTGGGTCTTCCTGGCCGTCAACGACAACTCCCACCAGACCGCCGGCGGCTCCCACTGGAGCCTGCTGCTGTACCGGCGGGACGGGAACCGCTTCAGCCATTACGACTCCCAGAGCGGCAGCAACTCGCTGCACGCCCGCCGCATCGCCAGCAAGCTGGAGGCCTTCCTCGGAGCTGGCCTCGGGAAAGTGCCCTTCGCCGAAGAGCCGGCGCCGGCCCAGCAGAACAGCTACGACTGCGGCATGTACGTCATCAGCAACGCCGAGACTCTGTGCGAGCTGGCCGGGCAGGAGGACTCCACGAACCCCCTCGCCCATATCGTGACGCCCGCCTACATCACGCAGAAGCGTGCCGAGTGGTGCCGGCTCATTCAGAGACTTTCCAAGGAGTGACCCCGCCAGGACCTGCTGACCACCCCCCTCAGCTGCAGCCAGCATGAGCCCTTAGAGAAAGAGGCGCTTTAACGCTTTCAGTTAAAGGGGGGTTTCAGACGAAACAAACAAACGTTCTTACTCACAGCATTTATACACGGTGAAGATCAAAAAGGATGACAGCTATGCCTTGTACTTGAGAATGAATCTGGTACCCAGAAATAAAACGCATACATTTAGCATTCGTAAAACATCAGGTTTGAAATGCTGTTTGATTCTGGTTAATTCTGAACTGACATGTTTCTGAAAGCTAGACTCTGTGCCAAAGTAGATATTAAATGTGTAAAAGGAGAAAGGTGCCTCTTACTTGAGTATGTACATACAGTGGCTGGAGAAAGTATTCACACACCCGAGATGTTCACCATATTTTGTTGTTACAACCTGAAAGTTGATGAATTTAGATGGGGTTTTTTCTGATGCATACAATCTGCTCTACACTTTCAATGTGCTAAAAATTGAGGCTGAAAAAAAACAAAACTCCTAAAAATCTTTATTGGAAAATTATTCAGCCCCTTTGTAATACAATTCAATAATAAGCTCTGGCTTAGCTAATTTCCTTCAGAATTCACACAATTTGATGGATGGTATCCGCCTGTGTGTAACTGAATTGGTTAACAGTTTAGGTTGAACACACCTGTCTTTGTAAGGTGAAATCCACCTCTCTATGTGAGGTCACACCATTGGGCATTCCATACAAGGAAATATGAAGTGAAAGGAGCTTTCCCAACAATTCAGGGAAAGAGTTGCGGACAGACACAAGTCAGGGAAGGGTTTCAAAAAGATTTCCAAGGCATTACGTATCCCACTAAGCACTGTGAAATCAATTTTCAGGAAGTAGAAGGAACACAAAACTATCCAGAATCATTGTCAACCAGGTAATCCTCTAAAATTGAGCAGTTGGGGGAGAAGGGCATTGGTCAAAGAAGCAATCAAGAGGCCAAGGACAACAGCGAAAGAACTATGTTTCCTTAGCGTTGAATGCTGTGTCTGGTGAAAGAAGGACACCGGTTATCTGTCTGACAACACCATCCCCACTGTGAAGCTGTGCCAGCGTCATTTTGAGGCGTTGCATGTCATCATCAGAGAAGTCAAAATCGAGACTTAGACCCAATAGAGCCAATCTGTGGCTGAAGCTAAAGATTGCCATTCACCACCGATCCCCGCATAATGCGCAACAGGTAGAGCAGTTAATGTGGAAGAGTGGGCAGAAATTAAACCTGCAAAATGTGAAAACCTTGTGACAATGTACTGCTAAAGACTTGAGGCTGTAATTTCTGCAAAAGGGGGAGTGAGTAAGTATGAAATGCAAAATAACTCAGGGGGAATGAATACTAATACAAGTTGGATTTTTCTCTTTTCTATTCATTCAATTTTCTTTTTCAATAAAAATGTTTTTCTTCCATTAAAATGTTGAGTATGTTATGTTTATTTTTGGGGAAATAACCATCAAAATGCATTAAACCTTCAGGTTGTAACAGACTAAAATGTGGTAAAACTCCAATACATTCTCTGGCCAATGTAGCAGTGTTTAGGCATCAAATATGTGAGAATGAAATGTCTTCAGTTATACCTACATGAATACCAGATGGGAGGAATCACCATATTAACTAGCATCACATTTACAAATGCAAATGAAAGTAAAACCTTCAAAATAATGAATTGTTAATAATGAGATATTTGGTATTGTCTGCGTGTTTAAACCAATTCACCTGCACTGTGTGAAACAATATGGTTTGCATTTAAAAAGAGAAACAACAAAAAATCTGGGTGAATGCACAGTAGTTTGATTTGACAATGGTAGGCATTTCAATAAGACAAAAATGGAATTTATAATTAAAAAGTCACTGCACGGTTGACTTTTTAAAGCAGGTAAAGAAGGTCAAAGCTCAGATTGGAATATAAGTGTTGGTGGTTTTTCTCATGAACTGGAAATTCAGCATGATGTTGGGTACTCCAAGATAGCATTTCACCAGAAATCAAATAAGCATTTCATTTAATGTTACAAGGCCAGAATACTGGTACTGCGCTTCCTGTTTTCTGTGGCTAAAGGAAACGGTTATCAATGATAGGCAACTTTGTAGATCACCAATAAGCAGTTCAACAAAGGCAAAGCATGAAGGTAACAAACAGGCCATAGCTGTGAAGCTGAGTGTTTCTTTGTTGGCTGCTTTATGTTGCTTTATGCTAACACTTGTTATATGTTTACAAAGATTTTTTGCTCAGGGTCGCTTCTAAAGAATTCTAATGTATACAAAGAATGTTTTTTTTAATGTTAAAAAATGTGAAATCCTCTCAATGTTATAACAATGTGTCTGCATACATTCTGTATATATTACTCTAAACATGGTTGAGTGGTAGATTTCCAACTCTGTGAAACTTGTCTGTACCACATATTTTGAATCTGTAATCCTGTCTGCACCCAAGAATATTTTGCCTGGAGAGAAACAAGTCTTGCATGAAAACGCTTCTTGAGAAATCAGCTCGGGGCAAAGGGGGATTGTTACAAGAAACAATGAGCAGCAGGTTTGATTACGTAAGGCCAGGACTAGGAGAAACCACTCTCTTTTTCCTGACAGAGGGGCAGAAATCCATGTCAGACAAGACCCATTGTGAGGACAGGCAAAACCATGGAAACCATATAGTTTGAGTGGACCTCCTTGGCCCTTCAGGCCTCTTGTCTGACTTGAAGAGGGAAGCTTGGGCAGCTGTAGGTTTTATGAGTCTGGGAGAAAAGTCTGTGGGGAAGCGATTCCAAAGACTTCAAAAAGCTTTCGGATGGGCAACCTGGATTGTTCTAGCCCAGGTCAATGCCTTTGAAGTCCTTGGATTTCCTGAACTCCCTACCATACTCGCAGACAACAGCTTAAAAGTGTTCCTGCTCTTTATGAAATCACTTTTGTCCCTTTCAAAAACTGTACATTGTTGTGGTGTATTATCAAAAATATACTGATACGCATATCCTTTACCCACAGATATCCAGATGCAGATATCCTTTATCTACTTAAAGTGTTTTAGAAACTTAGACCGGTTATATATCCAGGTTTGGAGGGGGGTCGTTAAAATCATAAATACAGACCATAAATTGTATTTGAGGGAAAAGTGTGAGTTTATACCAGCATGTCAGTATTCAGATTGAGCTTGGCCTCTTTACTTCTGAGTAACCTTTGTGCTGTGATATTCCTCTGACGTACTGGGGTATTGAGGCTGTTTTCCTCGTCTTCTGCAGAAATTTAGAATAACTGCTCCGTTTGTTTCTTCCAACATTATATCAAATTAAACTGTTTGATGAAATAACAAATTGCCTTGTAATCACTTGGCATGTTATATGATGTTTTGTCAGAGTGAGAGGAACAAACTTCACAATTCATCCTTCAAGGTTAGGGAATTCTTGTTTTGATTGCGTTTAGGCGGACTGAGATAGAATTACAAGTGTCATAACATTTCACGGCTCCCGGGACGATCCCTCATCCAGTCCAGCTTTGTACTGATTGCGCTGACCCCATGTAAGCATGAAACATTTGTTGTCTTCCTCATTGATATTAAAATGCACTGAGTCTGCCCATACCTGGTTATTGGAGTTATCTAAAGTTCTTTCTCTTTTAGTGCTGGGGCACATTAGCATTGCTGAGGTTTTGGAGCATGCACTGACCATGATTAACTGCAACTGAAATGGTTCCACTAGTGTGCGTGAACCCCATGTGACCTGATTGACGTCTGAAAGCATTGAGTGAGTTCTTGAATACTTTTTTTTAAAAATATATATTTTTGTACCCAGATATAGTTCAGGCACCATCTGGAACTGGAGAAGTAAGCTCTTGGTTTTCAAGTAGTTTAATAGATGGAAAGAACTGAGGGCGAGGCGCAATAACATGTGCTTAGAGGACAAGGATGACTAGTGCTGGTATAGAAGGGTTTTAATTAACTTCCTTTATCTCTGAATTAATTTTAGCATCAATTCAATTACTTTCAAGGTTATTTATTTATGGCCTCCTTATACAGGTCTGTACGCGCTTTGGTGTATTATAGTGCATTAATCAAATTCTCATTGCTCTATTCATCTTGGGGAAAAAAGTTTCAGATGTTTTTCCCCTGTGGGCCAATGAAAGCATGTATAATTGAAAATTTAATTAAGGCTGTACTTCCTCTGTATTACAGACAGAGTAATAGGCAAAATCCTTTGAAAAGCATTTCTGTCACACACATGCCTGGTCTGTTTTGTATGGTACCAATTTTGAAACAAATATACTACTGTCATGTAGACACTTAAATCATTCGGGACGAAGCTATCCCTTGCCCCAGGAAAGAAATAGCTAATATTTAATCAGCCTAAACTAATATCCTATTTGACATGCCTACTCTGATTGTCTGAAATACTGCCAGCGCTGTTTACATGAACCTTTGACTCAACGGTGATTCAATGTGTATTTTGACACATGACCTCCAATATGAGGTACATGCCTGTTAATTTATAACGATGCACCATAAACCAATGCACTGCAATACAGTACGGCTAATTACTGTGGTTGCAGCCAAAAATGCAGCTAATGTGTAAATCCTCTCTGCACAATTAATTATGACTCATTTTTTCAGTGTGTGAATGATTTACTTAATGGTCTACTTTATAGAAATGGTTATTGAAAAAGACATACCTATGTTTCTGCCAGATGAACTGTCAGATGAACAGAAAACATAACTGCCACACTCCGTTGAATTTGATATTGGTCTAATTTTCATCAATATTAGCGCTCGTACAGTGATTGAATGAAGGAATTAGAATGCGGAAATTGTCCATATCTGCGAATGGCTAAGCCCTGTAGAGTACCGCTCTCGCTGATTCTGGGTTTGCGGTCTGTGTGGCTGCATTTTTCCCGTCTGTCTCCAGTTTTTCTGCACTGTCCTACAGGAGGCCGGAGTGGCCGTGGAGAACCAAGGCCCCACAGATTCTTGTCCTGTTTGGGTTTCGATTAAAGTCTGGCCCCAGCTCTTTTCATGGTTCAGTGTTGATATACCCAGCCACACAACACCGTGTCAGCTTTCTCAATTATTACACATAATACTAATGTTAGCCCCTATGTATGCAGGAACATTTTTTAAACCAAACTGGCACTTGTAGAAATGACTCACCTCCCAGCTTTTTTTTTTTTTCAGCATATTTTTACAAGGGGGAACGTACTTTACTGTAGGAAATTGGCTTGAGGGGGACACAGAGGAGGTAAGACAATCAGAGACTGTACAAGGTCAGTAGATGCCTTAGCTCGGTTTGAGAAATTGGAACTCTAAAAATAAATACGAGCACTATAAATAAATACGGGTCAGACGTATGTGAATGTATGTGAATATTTGAAACTTGTCTCCTCTAACCCTTGCAGAAGCACCTCGGGCAATGAGGGGTTATTCGTCTCTTTCCCACACCAGGGTGCTTTGAAAGTGGCCTTCAGAGTGGACTGTGGCTTTCCGGTGATTGATTGAAATCAGACAGCTCCCTATGGCATACGGCACATTCTCTAATTCACATTAAGACCAGCAAGAACAAACACAGGTGGTAGTCATACTGGGCCTCCAGCAGTATGTCTTCTGGTGGCAGGCTGTTTCAACTGAACGCTCTGATAGCGGACGGAGGGTGTAATGGCCTGGTACCGAAAGGTCTGATGGCAGTGCTACATCTCCGGCGTGGTGAAATACAGGCTCTTGCGATGGGTGAGTATTTATGACCGCGCCTGTCGGGGAACTCCTGGCCTGGTTACAGCCACAGAGCCGACCTGTCGTCACCTCATTCTCCTGGAGCGTACTTGCTCACCGCGCCAGCTGATATTAGAATTTAATTACTCTTCGACCGTTCCAGCCACCCAACTGAAAACAGGACCCGTGAGAGGCTAACTGCAAGGCAGCACATCTCTCATGAATCTAGATGCACTGACCTTTATAATATGTGGATCAGCTAATATTAACCCTAACCCTAACCCTGAAGTATCCTCAGTGTACAAAATTACCCATTTGGATGATGTAAAGATCAGTGTATGTGAGCGACGTTGATTAAAAAAATGCACAAGCACAGAGGCTTGAGCACAGAACAGACAGTGCAGCCTCTATGAGTCTCAGAGCAGAATGAGAGCAGGGGCAGCAAGGGCAGCAGAAATTAGTCACTTCATCAACAAAATGAAGGCAGGCTCCTCACTGGACAAATTAGTTTTTTTTCGTTCAAATTAGTTTTTCATTCAAGATTCAAGATCAGTTTTCTCGGCTCTGGCACTCGATGACAAGATCAAGGCCCTCAGAAATAATCCTGTTACTTCTGCTGTGCAAAGAAGAAAAGGGCACGTAATTAAGTACACGAGGGGTCTACATGCACTTGATCCACTGCGGCGTGGCCCAGTGACACTCCGGGTCAGGAGTCACCGGAACCCGGCTACCTCATACAGCCGGATGAATCCAAAAGCCCAGTGACAAGGGAGTAGAAAGCCACTTAGCTCTTAACTCACAGAGCCTTCCTGCAGAAGGTGTTTGTAAATTGAGTCACTGTTTGGTTTGGATACATGTCTGGTTTTAATCTTGTTAAAGCTTGTTAATGATTACCAGCCTCTGCACGGAAATCAGAATTTAATCAATCTGTAAATTTCAAGGCGTCAAAATCAATCCACTCAGGGTGTTTTTTTTTTTGTGAAATCAGAGCGTCCTAATGGAGCAGAGAATGTTCAACTTGTATTACAGTATCAGCAGAGAATTAAACAGATATCTCCTCATTATCACGGTGGGGCTAGCGGTTCAAGAGACTGCTGTCTTAGAAGTAAAAAGAAACCCAGGTGAATCTCATTTAGCAATTACCAGCTTTTTAATGGGCCCCTTTGTAGTTCTTCGCCATACTTGTCGGCTCTGGAGCTCTCGGAGGGGATTTAATGTCAGAATGGAACCACCTGCTCCGCCTCAGCCACAGATAAGGGCAAACAAAAGCTCACTTAAATCCAGCTCTGACCTCAGGGTTTGAGACTGTGACTGCGTCTAGCGGCCTAAACAGGATCTGAGACCACCCCTCCATTCTGCTCTCCTCGCCGTCACTAACGTGCTGGCTCCAGGACAGCTCAGGGGATTGGGAAATGAGAGGAGCAAGGGCAGCCTTCTTCCCCTGTGGTGCTCAGTGACAGGAGCTGGCGTTCCTCATTCAGGGAGGGTGTCAGGGCCGCTGTCTGAGGAGAGATTACTGTGTCGGACGAGGCAGTGATGGAGAAAAATGGAGCTGACAAAACAAAGGCCTTCAGTGTGGTGAAAGGGACAGTCTCCAGGCGCTAAACACCTCAGATTACCAGGGTCAGAGCTGCAAAACTCCCAGCGTGCCCCAAGTGGCTTCACGGCTGCAGGTCAGAGTGACTGGCACACAGCACCACAGGGAAGAGTAATGTCCCTCTCAGGCACTCAGTCCATGTACAGTTGAATGCGAAAATTTGGGCACCCCTGGCCAAATTAGATATTTTGTTGATTTTTGAAATGACGAGAAGTAAACACAACCTCTGCAGGACACTATTTTAAAAAATAAAATTTTTCTGGCAATGTTAATGCACAGTTACAATATATTTGATGAACTTAAAAAATAGAAAAAATAAAATAGTAATCGTGGCTTGCAAAAAAGTTTGGGCACCCTTCCAGTTGTAAAGTCTCACAACTTAATTAACTCATTAGGCCTTAATGAGTTAATTAAGTTCTTAATTAACAGTACTTTATTTTGGCCAGGCCCACATTTTAGCATACAACTGGCCAGGCCCACATTTTAGCATACAACTGCATCTGGGCAAGCTTGGATTGACAGACAGGAGAGCCAGTCAGATATGGAGCTTCATGGCACTGCAGGAGGAGGACAAACATGAATTAAAGCACGGTCTCAGTTTGGAAAATCTTCACAGAAGGCAGAATTACGCAGAACAGAACTTTTAGCGCTGATATGTGGTAGGGACATTAGAGCATGCATCTTGGCAGGCGGAGGTTTAGGAGTGTCCCAGTTAATGATGACTCCTTGGTCCACTTGTGAATGCTAACCTTTCCATCTGCTCCTTACAGTAGCCATGGGAAAATAGGTCTCAGGGCGTCTGCTTGCTAGGCCGCTGTAGCAGTAGGCCGGCTTGCGTCAGCTCCCATGCTGAGTGCAACAGCACCCCGGGGGGTAGCGCACCGTGCATGAGCCTCCCATTTTACTGACTCAGCCTTCCGACCCACACCCTTAATCACTCCGTCAAGTCTGGGCAGCACACGGGCCTTCGATGGGGAGGGATGATCTCGAATTAGCCGCCCGATGATTAGGGTTTACGGGGCCCATTCATAGTCCTTGTGCGAATCAAAGCAACGCTAAGCGCCCATAAGGAGCGGTTTTAATATGTCGTGAGGCTGCATTTCTCAGGCGCCCTGACTGTAGCCGTTCAAAACCGGGGGCGGAACGGTTTCTTAATCATCTGAAGTGATTCATATCGAAAAGCATCTTTAGGTCCTGACACATGCTACTTATTTTAATTCACTGTGACTCCATAATCCTTTTCCACGAAATTTACAGGAGAACAGCTCAAATGGTCCGTATGAAATAAACTGGATCCCCACAGTGGCCAATGGCGAACGTGTCTGGAGGTCTACCCAGTACGGCCCCCTGTTTTAAGAAGCAAACCCACCAATGAGGAGGTGCATAGCCTCTCCTATCATAAATGTGAATTTAAATCCACTAAATCCATTCAGAATTAGGCCCTGGGGGAAAAAGAAAGCCGGTGGACTCCAATCCGGGAATGAATCTATTTATGTTAAGATAAGAAAGAACAGAGCACAGGGGGTTTCAGACAGCTCGGGGAGGCCTGAATGGGATTCCTGTCGGCGACGCTCCTGAGAATAGCAGGCTATGTCCAACGCCTGTCAAATAACAATGGATTGCCGTGTAACAGAAACAGTGCCAGGGTCAGGCCCAGATTGGATTGTGTATGAAAGGTGTCCTCTACTGCAGTCTTTTTCAGGCAAGCCACCATCAGAATCAGGGTTGTAATTCATACTTCTGAATTGTAACCAGCAATGTCAGTTAGTTTATACTGTCATGTAGCTGAAATAATACACCTGTGAAAATCAAACATCAATGACACCTCTATTTTTAGCAACTAAAACATTTAAGAGTAGTTTCCAAAGAAATTAAATAGAAATAAATTCTTATTAAGCTTCCACCCATATGAAGGATACTTTTATTATTATTAATAGTTGTCAGGTACGGACAAGGACTCAGCCGCAGACCACGGAGCTTTGATCCCGAATGGGGTTTATTAACGGCAGGCAAGATCGTAATCAGAAACAGGCAGGGTCGATTCCAGGAAGACAGTCCGTAGGGGCAAAACCAGGGTCAGGAACAGGTGCAGGCAGGGTCGAAAACCAGACGGGCAGATCTCGGGCAAACAGGACAAAGCGGCAGGCAAGAATCAGGTCGGGGCACAAACGAAAGTCGGAATACACGGAAAAATCAACGAGCAGGAAACAAGATGCGGGAACAAGACAGGTAGAACACACTGTAACGAACTAGCAACGAGACAGGAACAGGCAGGGCATATAAAGGGCAGAGCAGATGAGGTGATGGGGAACAGGTGAGCTAGCAGGCAGGTGGCGGCGATGCAGTAACAAGGCAGGCGGGGAACGGGGCAGGGCTAGAACACAAGGAAAACAAAAGCACATGGACAGGGGAAGAACACAAACACACAGCTAGGGGGGTGGAGTACTGACAATAGTGTTAGATTTCAGTTTTTTAAAATTGTAAATCAATAGCTGATCAGCAGCAACTGAAAGGGTCTCAAAACAGTTATACATGTATGAGACTCCTTGACAGTACAGGCTGTTATCCTGTTATGTACTACATGTTCTGAAGAGTTCTGAAACACAGATATGGTGGACATTGCCACTTTGTTACCCCTGGTGACTTGCCAATCTGTTGTCAAACGGAGGACACCAGCCTTATTGACGTCAGAAAGTCAAATGCAATGACCTCAAACGTGCAGCTTGAGGATTTTCATGTGATTCACACAATCAGCAAGCAAACAGTAAAGAGCCCCTTTATCTACCATTGCGATACTGTGTTTTAATATTTCTAGACTAAATCCCTGTATTTGAACTGTGCTTTTTGTGTCAGTATGCATACAGCGTGGCGTGTGTGGCATAAGCCTTGCATATTACAAACAGCTCTTGTATTTTTAGTAGCGGTTGAGCTGTATGAAGGAGGCCTTCAGAGCAAGCCCCCTGGAATAAGCCTGCACATCCCTGGGAGGAGCCTCTGGCCTCTCCCCCTGCCCCTGTCAGCACCTTCCATCATTAATGCAACACCTGCTGGCCTTCAGACAGGCGGGTTTACTGCCTCCAGAAATAGAAGCACCGGGGGAGACGGCACATGACCAGGTAAACCCCTCTTTCAGAGCGCAAAGGTAAAGGCAGAGTGTGGGGGAGGGGGAGGATCTAACTCACGTATATGATTTGTCATAGGGTCACCATCCACTGTTTAGCGTTGTAACAGGGCTGTAAAATCATAGCGTTAAAAAAAGGTCACCAGCTGTCTAAAAAAAAAAAAAAAAAAAACCATAACATGTAAGACACAGACTGTTTCCGTTCTGTCTGCTGGCATAATAATCCCAAATGGCCGTTACAAGACAGGTACATTAAGCCTCAGCACGGATCGATGACTCGGCAGATTCTTTCGCCGCGCTCTGTGACGGTTTACAAACACGCCGCTCCAACGGGCCACCATCCTGCCAGCCCTGCACTTGACACTGGCAGAAACAGCAGCAGGATCCTGGCAGTCAGGGCTCGTTGTTCTACGATTTACACCTCCTGGAGGGCTGCCACCCACCGGGCTACTTTACCCAGCGATCGTTGCCCGTCCACGTGAAACACCAATATTTCACCAGGAGTGTACAGCAGCCTCATTAATGTTTATTGTCCAAATAAAACATTGAAGAGAAGACCTGCCTTGGCAGCCGGCCCTCGTGAACAGCACGTGGGCTCCCAAAAAGGGCGAGACAATGGCCAAAGAAAACGGGCCGCGGATTTGCATGGCTGTATATTTCACAACAAAAATGCTGTCAACAGGCAGTGAACAGGGGGGGACACCTCTGGAGAAGAAAACTGTGCAGCACACGTACTTTATTTTGCCATTTCAAGCCCCATAAAACAGCTTTACCCAGACACCCCGGTCTACGGTGACCTCTGAATGTCTCCTTTCATGGCATCTGGCCTGTCAAGGTTTCTGAAGCTTCCTGAAACACGGTGATAGATGTTCTCCAAACGTCCCTGACAGAGCAGAATTGGCCGTGTCCAGGCTTTGAGTGTTCCCCTGGCATGTCTGTATTAACCCCCTGTGGGCTTCAGCTACCCCCCCCAGCCCACACCACCAACTTAACTTAAAGAACAGTTCTTCAGCCCACTCTCTTACGGATCGCTGCTCTGCAAGACGTGCTAATTCCACAATCCCCCAATCAGCACTGATGTAATCCTTCCTGTTAGAATCACTGTGCTGGGGGCACACGTCTTCTCAGAATTCTTAGAGGGCCCCCTCCAGAATCTCAGGTGTTTCACATTATCTGTTTGAAAGGGAGCTGACCCCCACACACACACCTTTTTTAGGAGAGGAATTCAACCACCCTGAAACACACATCCTCACATCCTCCCCCCCCAACAAAAAAAAAAAAAACACACACATACACAGTCACACACTGAAGTGATCTACAGGACACCCCCACCATACCCCCCACCCAACTCCACAACACTTCAACAGCTCTGTAACTATTCATAATGGAAGACCAAGGCAGTGAAACCTTTTCTGGCCTCCCATACTAAAAAGACAAATCGCTCTCTGTTTGTAGGTGAGCTTGTCAGAGGAGTGAGCACGCTCTAAACGCAAATAAAAGAGGCTTAAAAGGTATTTCTTTCCTATGAAAGAGAGCAGTGTGGAGGTACTGTACCTGTCAGCTTTAAGCGAACGCAAATAAAATAAACGACCCATTCATCCCCCATGTGTTTCTTTGATTGTGCAATGATGAAACTGGTATTACAACTTCCTGTCTCTGACTTACAGCCGGACCCAGGAGATCAATGTAAAGATCACTACCCTGTGATTTTACAGAGGTCGGCTGTGCGACCCTGGAAACGCATTCTTATGAGGTAAGTAAGAGGAGACCATGTATCTGAAGGATTGCTTTGTGGGAACCTCAGCCTTGCGTGATATAAATAGCCTTCAGCGGGGACGTTTCAGCTGTTTGAAGAATGCTGTAAAAAAAAATGTCTGCCGTTGATCTCTCCCTCCTGTGCAGACAGTGGAGCACACAGGTATGGAGCTGTGGATCACACAGACCGGCTCTGAAGCAGCACACTCTGGTAGGGGTACAGTCTCAGACAAGCTGCCTGTGTCTCTCTGGATGTCAGCTAAGCCCGAGCTGAGCTTTAAAACACTGCCGGGCTTGTTCACTGCTGCATCTCAGCGCACAGCTGTGACTACACTGAGTAAGTGTTAGTCTGTTGTGGCCTCTGTGGCAGCTTGACTCTAATGGACTTTCTCTGTATCTTTTGCAGGTGGGATATGGATTTTTACAGATTTCACACAACAGCGATCTCTCTCTCTCTATATATAAATGATACTTACAACATTATTCCCCTACTCTTCCCCCTTAGGGAAAAAAAATTCTAAACGCAAATTGATGGCTTGCTCTGGTCTTTTGAATAATATTTCAACATTTAATTTGAGGTTGGCCTAAACTCCTCGTTTCATGCTTTTCGTATCCTTGACAGTTTATTTTTCCACACACAGGAGAACTGGGTGCTTCCTTACCATTTGGCGCATTGAACGGATCCTGGAGACTTTCCACCACCAACAGAGAGCTCAGCTGGCTGTAGCCTCTCTCCGAACTATGCCAAACACCCCGACACCCCCGGTTATTATTGCTTCAAACTGAAAGGGAATCAATATTAAAATCGCCCCATTTTCCTCTAATCAAGACATAGATCCTAGAGAGATGGCAGAGTTTGTGGTGGTGGTGATGGTGTTGGAATGGTTGCAGGTAATGTGGGCCAAAAGGACTCTCTTCACCTCCAACGTGAGGCAGACCAAGGCCAAACCGCAGTGGAGAGGGCAGGGGGCAGAAGGGTTCACCCAGCCATGAAGAGCCAGACCTCAGAGGATAGAGGAAGCACCTCCCTGGATTATACCACAGAGGCAGAGGCTCAAGTTTAGGCTTCGGCCTTCATTTGCAGGGTAAAATCTGCCCTTGGACAGACGCTGTTTCCGTCTCATGGTTTTCCCCACTTTCAACATCACAGGAAGCCGTCTATCGAAGTGGAGATTAGAGTCAGGGTCAGTCCCATTTCAGTTCAGTCAGTTCAGGAAATGAACTGAAATTGAATTCATTTGTTGTATGTAAAAATGATTGGCACTTTTCAGTTCATTAAGTGGTTTTCAGTTCATTCCCCGAATCGACTGAACTGAAATGGACTTGGCACCGACTGGCGGTGATGGACACGCTGAAAGGGCAGCAGACTATCAAAGCCAAAGTGCATTCAAGAAGAGATCCAGCACCAGGAGAAATAATGATAAATAATTATTCCACACCTAGCACCCGTATCCCCCCACCCCACCCACGCACAGACGCACAGACACACAAACACACAGATCCGTATGAGCCAAGGTACATCTTGTTTTTCCATGGATTTGCTGTAGGATCTCAAATCTTACTCCCCACATACCGAAAGTGTTCACTACATTACATCGCGCCCAGAATGAACTTGCTGCTGAATCTATTCGCAAATGCAACTCCTTGATAGAGGACTTGTAATTGTATGCCTCTGATTCCTTGGGAGATCACTTTAGGCCCAGTATCTGCATTCCAAGCGACAGTGGATGGCCAATTCGAATGCTGTGGTATTCATGGGAAAGGCCTTTAAGCAGCCAAAGCTTAGAAAGTGATGGTCGTTTCTTAGAAACCTGTGTCCTTGCATCTGGCTAATCAATTTCCACACAACAGTAATCAATTCTTATCCTTAAATTTGACTATCAAAAAAATGCAAGGGCTATGTCTTTTTTTTCTGACACAAACCGTCTTTTTCGTGGATTTTGGTCATCGCTGAAGTTTCACAAACTGTGAATGTGTGGGGGGGGACATTTGCTTTTAATTGTGAGTCAAAGTTAAAGACAAATGTTGATTGAATCCAGGCCTAAGAATGTACAATGAGCCTGCCAACACAGTGATATTAAACCAAAGAAGCTTTGCAGAGAGAAGGGAGATGAACACTATTGTTGACTGTTACGCCGAGGTACATTTACCATTAGTGTCCAGATATTTAGTATTACTCTTCCCAGCCCTGTGGCTTTAATTCACCTTTACTGATCTCCAAATTAAAATTTCATTACCAGCCATGGAGCTGCATAGGGAAGAGTTTAGGCTCTCAATCTGAGATTTGGAGAGGCTAGAGAACATCTGAGGAAAAGATGTAGCATTAACGGCTGATCAATTACAAATCTCTGTGACTTTAGCGCTCTGATGAATGAATCCGTGGATGGGCAATGCAATTTTTTTTCTGATAACTCTTATTTAGAGCTTGAATGCAAAATTTTGGCCAGTAAACATAGCTCGTTCCAGCTGGACCCCAGCTGTAGCAGTGCTTTCCTGGACATGAATCACCATCATGGCTTGCCTTTGGGGTCTGTCAGAAAACAGGCTCATGCAGGGAGGGTGCTGCTTGCATATGTAAAACACATGAACACAAATAAATTGTATATTCCAAGAGGTTGAACATGTTTCAGAGCTTTAAATCACTCCAGAATCTTTTCTTAAAAAAATTATTAGACTTTTTTTCCACAATCATCATTTGTAATGCGCATGTGTACTTCAAAACTTTGAAATATTATTTTCAGATTTTGGTGGAGAAAGTCAATTGAAAGTGAGCTCAGTGGTAAGTTTTTTGTTAGATCTTTAGAAACTTTAACCACGACAACACAAAATGACAAAAAATCAACATGAATACAGCAAAGCAATGGGAAAACCCAGGGGTAACCAAGAGGGAAGGCAAGAAGACTCCATCTAGCCTTATGAGATTCCTGGGGGTCTGTTCCCAGTCAATGTCATATTGCCCTAGTCAATGTTTCAACATGTCCAATCAGTCTTTATCCCCCCACATTGTCAAGTCGTGCAATGTTCACCATCACATCAACCTCTGGTACCTTTAAAATACCATTCCCTGAATACACGTCTGCCAGTGACTGTTTCATGGGAAGATTCGGCTCCCAGCAAATCCAGTGATCACTGGCATGTGTCTTGCTTTTGTCAAACACAGGTGCTGAGGAGCATTATGAGAAACAGGTGTTTCTGAATCTCTCATGTAATTGTAAGGAGTGAGTGCTATGCCTTGAAATATCACTCTTCTGATCTATGCAGTAATAAAAGACCTTACCATCAGCCACCTCGTAAATTTACAATCTTTTTACTATCCCTGGCGAGGACAAAGCATAAAATATATCAGTAATAACTCACATCTTTTATTCAGTTGAAACCTGACTGATATTCACAAACTGTATGTAAGAAGGGTTCCACTGGGATTTATTTACTGGACAAATGCAACAACTGAGAAAACTACCTGCACAAACTGTCATGGGAAGGTGAGGGGTTCACCTGGAGACAAATTTTATTGCACTGCTGAAAATCCTTGTTGTATATTTTCAACATATTTCATTAATATCATGTCTTTAATTTCAAGTACGGGGATAAACCCTGAAGCCAGGCAATGGTAATAATAAAATAAGGAGTAAAACCGATGCTCAGTGTCTGGAGTTTGAGTACACACATTTACTAGAATGCTGTCTAAGTGAGGTTTGTGCCAACAGCTAATACCAACCTGCAGCTCCCTCCTCCCTGATGCCTGAAACTAGGCAGGGCTAGGCTTAGTTAGTCCTTGCATGGAAGACTTCCTTGGAGAACCAGGAGGCTGGAAGTGGTATTGGTGGACCAGTAAGGGGCAGTTTGACCTCTTGACCTATCAGAACACCAATGGGGACACTGTACTGTGGGTGATGCCATTACATTATACATTATTGGCATTTAGCAGGCACTCTTATCCAGAGTGACATACATCAGTTACAGTTCTTTCACTGTTATCTATTTATACAGCTAAATATTTACTGAGGCACTTGTGAGTTAAGTACCTTGCCCAAGGGTTCAGCAGCAGTGCCCCAATGAGGAATCAAACCAGCAACCTTTTAGTTACGAGTCCTGCTCTTTAACCACTATGCTACACCGGTCAGTGTCCTGGTGTCCTGAATAAATTCCCAGTCAGGGTCTTTGAGTATGGCCATCTAATCATCCCCCAGTGAACTAAATGACTCCCTCACTTAGGATGTCATTATAAAAGACCCTGCCTGATTAACTAAAGGTGGTCTGCTGAAAGTTAAACCTGAAATGTAGTGATAAAGAGCAGGCCTCGTAACCAAAGGGTTGCTGGTACAATTCCCCCCTAGGGTGCTGCTGTTGTACCCTTGGGCAAGGTACTTAACCCACAATTGCCTCAGTAAATATCCAGCTGTATAAATGGATAAAATTGTACCCTACTCTATGTAAGCCACTCTGGATAAGAGCATCTGCTAAATAACAATCATGTCATGTAAAATGTTGTGTATTAGGTCATTGTGAGAGACTACATTGTCTTTGGTCTGAGAGGGGCATCCTCCCTGGCTGTCAGGCCACCCAGTAGCCACGGCAACAGAGACAGTTAGGAGAGGCAGGGATGAGAAGGAGTGATACTGGAAATACAGACACAACAGTAAAGGTTTGTGTGATTTTCATACTGGCAGAAAAAAAATGGCTGTTGTACTAATTTCAAGTAATTACATATCACAGGGAATGCCTGAAAACTCATCCCTTGAACCTTCCCTTAAAGTTTGTAAAACTCCAATGTTTAAATGTTTGTCTCCACCCCACCCCCCACCCCCACCACCTCCTCCCCTGTGTCCCAGGTGATGTGTGACGGAATCTCTGGCTTCCTCACAACAATTCTGCATGCACCACAAATTGAGCTCATCGCTCATTGGTCCGTGCGCCAACGCACAGCCGGGGGCTGCAGGTTCAAATTCCTCATCAGTTGACATCCAGGACCCTAGAGGGACTCCTGGAATCTCAGAAACCTGTAGCGGCCCATGGGCTCCGTGCCATGGAAGAGCATAATTCACTCCGAAATACGAATAACCCCGAGGACGAAACTACGGTTTGGATCAGGACACTCTAAGACCCACCCGGGGGGGAACGCTCTTGCTTCCAGGCGGCTGATGGCTTTCCTCATCTCCTCATTAGCAGCTATAGATCTGCTGAAACAGACTCTTCATGTACCTCCAGCAAAGTGTCTCTAACATCTCCAATGCGACAGAGCCAAGCTCCCCTCCGATGATTCACCCTCTCCTCTCGACTGCAGCATCTCCTGTCGAGCCTCTTTGCTGGGCTGCACAGTTCAAGCCCACGTTACCCCTCCTGATCAAGCTGTTACCCTCAGCTGAGAGGAGCTTTGCATATCGTACTCTATATATAGTCAAAAAGGTGACTGGAGTTTTAACACAAAACACATTTCAGGCTATACATTGTAAAGCCAGCCGTAAAATGCATTGCTGTGTGCGCTTTGCTATTCACTACAAAAACAAACAAACAAAAAAACTTCAAAAGAAAAACTGTGAAAACAAAATTAGGTCAAATGAATATTTCTAAGGAAGTTTCGGCATTTGCATGCATTATGTTCTCGCTGCCAAACAAAACTGCGGGACCCTCTTTGAAAAAAAAAAACATCCTTTTCTGCAACATAAATAAACAAACACACAAAATGCAGTTTCAGAGCAGACATTACAGGCATGTCTTTGGGTTTATTTCACGAGCAGAGAACAACAGGCTTCAAAGGAGGACATGAAAGGAGAGCTCATGGTCAGTAGTAGCCTCAGGGCAGCATGGTAAAGACATTAGCGCTACAGCACTATACAACTACAGCGCAGTAATATATCGACTCCTTCAATTTGACCAGCCGTACTCTATCAAATCAGAGGTGGTGCTAAGTCAGCTGTAGTGAAGAAGTAATAACTTACTTAGCTATAATAAACAAAGTAATTACAATATTTTTTGGCCGTACACAACTGCCTTCTCATTTAAATGGTAATTTTACTGTACCTTCCGGGTACAGTTTCATGCCAGCCAAACAACAACTGGGCCCAGTGGATTCTGCTGTGTTGCTGGTCATAAAAACTGGGGAGGGGTTCAGGGGTGGGGTGGGGGATCATCAGGGCTCCGTTTTGCCAAATGAGGCTCCTTTCCCCTAGATCTAAATGATTAAGAAAATAAATACAGCAAAGACCAATGTTTTTTTTTAAGCGGTGAGTTTTTGCAGCAACGTGGGAGATATCTTTCCCGGCCACGGTGTTTGCAGTTCGTGCTGGGGTGTCTGGAGAGTGGCCAGCGGGGGGTGGGTGGGGTTGTTGCTTGGGGGACATGCAGCATTGGAACAGGAGAAGCCTCTCCTCTCTCTGGCTGTCCCAGCCTCGCGGCTTGCTGGAATGCAGCAGCAGCAGCAGCACCTCTCCCAGAGACAGGCGCGCAGCCGTCGCCCGAACTGCAACGGGGGCCAGGGGGAACACATGGAACCGTCACTGTCCCAGGGAGAGAGGTGCAGCTGTCTGCAGGTCTGGCCTGCACGCTATTAAAAGAACGTAATGAAGGGTGGTTTTTAAAAAAAAAAAAAAGAAAGAAAAAATGACTGGGCGTGCACTTTGTGCACTTTGTTGAGCAACATGCCAGGGACAGGTTAGAGTGTGCACAGAGTGCACTGCTGCCTAACCTTCATTTACATTATTGATCTGCTTGGTGGGTGCGGCTTTAGCATACATTTCTCACTGGCGGTGTGTAGCTAGGCATTTGCTACATTTACTGCTTTAAATATTTCATTCATAGACACAGCAGCGGTGCCCCTGTGTCAGAATCAATCCTGCCAGCTTCTGGTTACGAGTGCAGTTCTTTAGCCATTACATCACTGTGCTGCCCACGGTTTTCGATTGTTTACCTCAATGCAAGGGGAAACAAAGGGAGGATAGAGCGTGGGGTTTAACGATAACCCAAACAGAGACAGGCTGATTTAGTCACATTTCTTCCAGAAATGGACACAATTCTGAGGCGAAATACAGAGCTGTCGTATCTGACGCGTGTTACACAATGCCATTCCTCCAAGCCTCCCGCCCACAGGTAGGAATAGCAGAGGAAATTTGTCTATGTGTGGTGTCCGGATTTGACGCACCGTGGGGATGCATCAAAAACAACCCACTTTGTGACGGTTGAGGGAACGCGTGTTCAATTTCGTGACGGGGGAGGAGTCTGCGCTTATTTTTGTGCGTTACTTGGATACACGCTGCATCACGCCTTCGTAGAAGACATTTCAGCCGAATCCAGCGCCTCTCACAGGAACACTTACAGGACGGCCGGGCCAAGCTGAGTCAAGCTGAGCCGAACCGAGCCAGGATCTCCATCTGTTCCCTCGGCACATTCTTCAGGGCCATCTGTCTCTCCCCCCAGTGGCCACAGACAGGGAGACAACTGCACCAGGCACGCCACACGTTAACACCGCCCCAATACAACTACCAAATAAAAATTGCTTTTGCAATCATTTTTCATGCAGTGATTTGTCGTGTCGCATACTTAACATTACACTGGGTTAGGCTTTATCTCTGGTTTTAATCATAGTGTAAGTGGAGTCGTTTTATGGGTCCTACAGGAAATAGAACCATGGATTAATCCAGCTCAAGCACAAGTAGCAAAGAGGCATGATTATATTTCACTAGTGTTGTGTTCAATTCTCATTTCTGTCACCCCCTGACAGAAGATGCAAGCCAAGGTTAAAACATTAACGACCCTGTACTGAGAGGGACTTTATTGTGGCATTTCAGAGCTAAGGTACTTACGGTTATGAAGAGTAACTGAAAACAAATACCAAACCGTGGGATCCTTGTTGTGAACAATTCTGTATTGACCAAATCCAGTTTAGTTCAGATTTTCAAGTGCACTGGCACATTTGTGCGCCAGTACAAATCTTTTTGAAGACAAGGCAAAGTACTTTTAACTTGGCAATGCAAAGAGATCCCATTAAAAGAAGAAACAGGCATTTACTGCAAGTACCTACGTGGGAGGCAATTAAATGTTCAAGTCCATTCAAACTCAACCACATGCAGTTCAAAAACGAATATACCTTTTCACTCATTATTTGGTCTGATAATTCAGGAGAGGGTTAGGTAAATCTGCTACACATATGTGGGCTCTGCTTGGCGTTTTAGTGTGTCTGACGACGTGTGTCTATTTTTGCAGTGGTGAGGCTTGGGGGGAGGTTGAGTTTGGCTTCAATGTGTGTTTTTGTTCAACACGATTGAAATGCCCTGCTCTCTCAAGAGCCACAAATTCTCCCCAGCATGTTGTGTTTTCCTCTGCTGTTTGTTTTGACAGTGTTCAGTGTGACCACAGTCCTCTAAAGACTGCAGACTCGGGGTGCCCGGTGTAAGTGTTGATTGGTCAGTCTCAGTCAGCATGGCGATGCGCTCTGTGGATTAGTTTAGGTACGTTCTGCGTGCTGATTGCCCTGCCCCCGCCCACGTTTGGATGCACTCCGCTTGCTCCACACTCCTCCCCAAATCCCCCCTGTCCCTCAGGAGAGGCTCATAAAGACCTTCCCTGGAGTCCATCAGACCCATTAGCCACCAGCCTGGAATGTCCTGTCACTGAGCAAGCTGTGGAGCAGACGGTGCTGTCCACACACACGCACACACATGCACAGGCACGCGAGTGCACGCACATTCACACACGTACAGGCACATGCGTAAACACACACTCACACACAGCCACATGTGTACACACACACACACACACACACACACACACAGTCACACACATGCACAGGTACATGCATACACACAAGCATATGTGCACACACACACCAACACACATATGTACATATACACACACACACACACACACACACACACACACACACACACATGCACAATGCACACACACAGATGCTCATACGCACAAATATATAAGCACACACATGCATATGTACACATGAATGCAAATGCACATGTACACATACAAACACACACGCATATAGACATATATTGACACACACACACACACACACACACACACACACACACACACACTCATGTACATGCATGCCCCATGCGGCCCCACCCCCCCAGGACCCCCTTTTAGCACCATACCATTAACCCAAAATTCTCACAAATAGCAGACAGATGCACAAAGGCATGGGCTATGCCTCTGTGGTGTTTCTCTCCAGGCTCTCACTGAGATTTCCTCCAGTAAACCAGGCCAAGATCCTGAAAACTGAGAGATTCTTTGCTTCACGCTGCACAGGAAATGCTCAGAGAGCAGGGGACCACATGTACACAAGGAAGATGATGCAACGGAACTGGCTGACGGAGTGCAGCTCAGCTCTGATTTCACCAATTTTGTTATCACAGTGTTTCTGAAAGCGCCGTTCAGAAGTGAAGCGTGTAGAGCTAAACAACTGCTGCAACGTAGGTATTCCACCCTGAAAACCTCTTGTAACAACACTGAAAATAGCTCCAAATTAAACTCCCACCATCTCAAAATACAAACATGGTTAGTACCTACTGCAGTAAACATTGCAAAGCGACTATTTTAATAGTTTTTCATATTAACTATATACTATATATATATATTAACTCATATTCATATAGTTTTTCATATTTTCCTAACTATTTTCAAAAATCTTTGCACCATTTCTATATACTGACCACCTAATATTACATTACATTATATTCATTTAGCAGACACTCTTATCTAGAGCGACTTCCAACTCTGGTGTCTGAGTACTATGCTTTTGATACCCAGTTTTCCCTCTCTCAAGGGAGAGCCCCCAGACAGCGCTGTCTTTTCCTCTTCCTTTCTCAGTTTTCTACTTTTGTTCTGTTTTTGGCAATAATCGGCCCTACCTGTCAAACAATACTAAAGATGATCCCATGGTACAAGATGCTTATGTCTAAACACACAGATCTGGGTAATCCCGCTGTGTTGGGGAGAGATAAACATGGGGAGATCTGTGGTCATTGACTTGGCAATACCCAGTCTGAGGTGGAAGACGCTGCAGAAGGAATTGTGGTGTGGGGCAGGTCTCTCCCCTCCATGCACCCCTGTGTAAGACAGTGGAGTAGCTGATGTCAAGGGCCATGGGCCACCCCCCTAGGGCCAAGGTTTTTTACATTACATTATTGGCATTTAGCAGACGCTCTTATCCAGAGCAACTTACGTACGTTACAGTTTTTTTTTTTACACTGTTATCCATTTATACACCTGAACAACTGTGGGTTCAGCACCTTGCCCAAGCGTACAACAACAGCACCCCAGCGGGGAATCGAACCAGCGACCTTTCAGTTACGAGTCCTGCTCCTTAACCGCTATGCTACACTGCCGCCCTGGCTGTCTTGAGTGGTGGGCCAGACACATGAGCAAAGGCAGCCAGAGCCAGGATGTACCGGAAGAGCTGAGCAGCAGCCCTCTCACGGGTCAGATACCTGGCAGCCAGCTATCAAAGCAGGGGGTTAATTATGAACATTCCTGGCATAGCTGGGGGAATAGTCAGGCCACGACCCACCTCACCTGAGAACCAGGTGTACCTCCACAAGCAGCGCCCGCTTCCCCCCCCATCCCCTCCGCAACGGAACCGTGGGAAAAGACTCTCCGCTGCTCATGCGGCACCCTGATCACCTCAGCTTCGGTGATGAAGCTAGACTAAGCTCTTGTTCACCCGTCCAATCGTTCCGGCAATCTCTTAGACTGCTTGCCCTAAGCTTTAAAGCTAGCTGAGGATCTCTGAACTGCTTCTTGTGATGGGGGTAGATGCTACATGAAGCACTAGCCTTTTTGGGGGGTAGGGGGGTTGCAGGGATGACAGAAGTGAAATTCCAGACTGTTTTATTCAGCTTGGGGGCAGTAAATAGCTCCCAGGTACAGTAAAGCACTCCAGCAAGTTCTGCAGATGGCCCTTGTTTGTTCAGTTTATTCACGGTGAACAAAGCTACGGTATAAGGACAATTTATGTACGTAAATGTGATCTACATATTATGACCTTAGACATCCAAAAAATAATGGCTGAGTGGTCATGTTTGTATAACCCTCGAGCAGTAAGAAGCCTTCAAGTAAATCTCTAACATTAGGCTCTTCATTCAGCCATTGTTTGATCGGCAGAATCTCTGAAGCCAGGTTTTTCAAGTACAGTGCTTTACTTTGTCATAACAACAGGGTGCTGTTACAGGTCAGTCAGCATTGCAGGTTAATTGTGTGCAGCATGGTCATATGCCAGGTGTTTAAACGTAACCCATCCACATTTGCCCACTTAAGTCAATTATCTAGGGTGACTATATTTTATTTGTATATTGTTTGGCATAATTCATGATGTATAATTTGTGTAAGTGCGATGCAACCTCATAATGGTCAAATGGCAAGTTTTAAAACGTAACCTATGGGTATTTACCCACGTAAGTCAAAAGGGTGACTAGACTAGTGAAAATGAGTCACACCTCAGTTCTTGGCATCGACGACTAACTCGATACATACACTGATGAAGTATTTATTTGAGAGGTCTATTTATAGTTCAAAAGTGTTGAAAGGTATTACCGCCATTAATAAGTATCTTTCTTACGCGTGAGAATTAGGCATACAGAAAACGTCAGACGGTGCGAGTGGGACTGTATAAACCTTCTTAGTCTTGGTTCAATCACATACAATGTTCGTCATTTAATACATTCTTCTGGTAAAGCAAAAGCAAGCCGTGTGTATTCAAATTAACTACAGAAATAAATTCTTTACCAAAGATGTTTTCAAAACACGAAGAACATAAATAATCTTAATTGTAAAATTTGGTTTTGATTAAGAAGATTTTCTTTGAGTTCTTTTACGTATAATGTCCACTTCTGTGCTTTTTTTCTGACAAATTAATGTTGAGATTATGTCGGTAGTATGGATTTCGGGCGAGAATCGCCAGTTAAATATATTCATACATTAAAATCTAAATACATTCCTTGCTGTAGCCTCAGCCGTTCGGTTGAACGTGAGCCAGCACACATCTCTACAGCGTGCCATCAGTGTTGTGCCGCACAATGTCTCCCTCTCTTGTCGGAGAGAGGAATTGCAGCTTTCGTCCAGACACAAAAGATAGCGCGGAAAAATGTAATTATCACTGTATTAGAATGCTCACTGACCTCCATTTTGATGATTGTGCTGTCCATGATGGTACATAATGTACATAATGTTATATTAACGAATCATTATATTAACGGTTATATCAAACGAAGAGAAACGCGCAGTAGTTTTAACTGCGCTATTTAAATCACAGCATACGGGGAAATAAATAAATGACACCTGAGGACTTCTCAGCTCCTGTTCCAGGCCCGTAAATATAAGGAGTATGTCCTGCAAATCTACGCATTATGAACCTTATGAACTCTCATATGCACAGTGTACACATGGCTGAAAAAGCACTTGTTAGAGAGGTATTTTTTCCAGTTTTTTGGAAACAGACTGTATTTTGTGTTCCCTGAAAATGGTGCCGTGATTTATGTGTCCTTAGTGTGTTTTATTTTACTTGGATGTGGGGAAAAAAGTGGGGAAAAAATGAAACCTGCTATTTAATTTTTTAAACATGAAATTCAGCGTAAAAAGCCAACTCATGAAACACACTGTGCATGGGGAACTGCACACCAAACTCTCTCCCCACAGAGTGAAATATTCCTCCATTGTTCCTTTCAGTCAGCCAGGGCTGCCAAAAATGTGCTTAGTTGTTGCTTATTAATAACTCTCCACCTAAATGCATACAATACTGTCTGGGTAACATGATGTCTGAGTTACGGGCTCTCATGCTGGCACGTAGACATCTCCACGTCTTACCTCCTCAGCACTATAATCAAAATTGACCAATTGTTTAAAAGTAGACTGCCAGCTAAGCGCTCTTTGGCTGCTGGCTGTTACCTTTTGCTTTGACCTCGCTGCCAAGTAAATGCCTAAATTCATATTATAGTTAAAATGTCAGCCCCCCACCCCCCCGCGCCTCCCTTGAATGAAAGGGTATGCTGAATTCGAGAGAAATGAAATTATGTTCAGAAACGGTGAGAGAAAGAACTGCTTTCAAACGTTTTCCACAGCAGACAGGTGGGGTGACAATTCAATGCAGAGTTTGGTTGTCAGTAATTCTGAACCGATTTACACTTTCACTCTCACGTTTCCACCACAGGCATTTGGTGTCATTAGCGTTTGCACCCCTAAAATACGGGAAACGGGGAGAACGAATTATGCCAATCAGCACTGTAGTTCAACGTAGAAGTGCATATCAACATTTTTGAATCATAAGATGACAAAAAAAAGCCAGTTGAGCTTTTATATAGCTAACGTTTAATTTGTTCAAGTGTTTCCAGATGAACAGGTTATATAAAATATAAACAAATTCATCAAGGAAAATTGCTGTTGCTTTTAAAATTAATTGGAAATACCTGATGACTCATCATATTTATGCTTCATTGGGCGAAGACTTATATCGGGAAAGATCACTGAAAACATCTTGAGTCAATGCTTACTTTTTAAGGGATTGAAAAAAAGATGATATCAACAGGAAAAATAGTGGTCTTTGCTATATTTTCAGAATGAAAAGACTTCCCTACTTCTTTCCTAGAGGTCATCTTTATATGAGCTCCTTACAACACACTTACACATCCTCTTTGCCACATATTTGCCATTGGTGTTGATATTTCTGTGGATATGAGAACTATGAGGCAATATTAGATTACCTCTGTTTATATTATATTTTGTAACAGACACCGAAATCTCTAATAACTCATACAATGGCCTCCACAGTGATTTATTTGGTATATATAGTGATTGTCAGAGGGGTGTTTCTATTGTGTTGATATTCCTGGTTGCCACCACAATGCTAGCTCACAGGCTCTGATGGGGAAGGTTACCCAATATCCACACAAAGTGATTCCTTGGCTATGCGGGGGGAAAAAAAATAAGCACATCTTAAAGTAAACCACGGCCTTGTTATTATCAATGGGGGTCTCCAAAAGCCTGCAGGGTTCAAGTGATTGAAAACACTGATGGTTATCTAGAGAGAGCAATTTTAATCCAACCCTTACACAAACACCTTGGGGTTCAATCCTTCTGAAACCCCACAGAGAGTAACAAAAGATGTTTCTTTCCTCCCCACCTCCAAAAAAAAACAAAATGTTTCCAGTATTTCCAGTCTCACCATCATTATACCTTAGTGACATTCTCCCAACCTCAGAAATATCTGTCTCATTCCAATTAGTTCCTCTCCCTGAGATAAACTGTTTTCGGACTCCACTTGGTGCTCTGTGTTTAGCAGTACACTGTAGGCATTCGGCTGTGATCTCACCACTCTACCCCAAACCCCTCCCCGCAACCCTTTTGACCACGATCAGAGATGGACAGAAATCCTGGTCTCTCCAATGAACAGTCAGGATGAAGCCCGGACTTGATGAAACCCATCAATAGTTAATCACCCGCAGCTGAGGCCTGACACCATAGCCCCCTCTGAGATGATACTGATGGGCAGATCCACAGGGTGTGAGAAGGGGGAGGCAGGCAGTGTCTCCGTCACTTGCCAGACCAGGGGAACAGGAGTGAGGCCTGAAATGACTCCGAGAAGCAGGCGCACACAACGCCGGCCTCCGGAGAGATTGATAGCGAAATTGATTTAAGAAAGGAAAAATCGAAGCAGGCACGTGTGTGACCTTTGGCGCGACACCAGATCCGCGAGCCGTGATTGAAAGAGACAGCTGGGCCGGTGAAACGCTGGAGCGGAGCCGATAAATTCGGGCCTGAGCGGAAAGAAAAATGGCCCTGGTGTTTATATGACTGCTGTGTACTGTACACACTGTCCCGGTTTCAGGGCTAGGGTGCTTTACATATATAAAGCCCAACCCCTCCATCTCAGCTAGGGTAACACAAGCAAAGCTGTCCCCCGGATTTGTTCGAGAAACAGAATATTTCCTTCGCCTGCTTCGGCATGGGGGCCTCCACAGTGGCCTGAGAATGAGATGTGAATTATTCATCCCGGCCTCAGAAAGCCATTAAAGAGAAACCCGAACATTAACCCGAGGGAAGTTATTGCTGGTAAAAAAGGAATGGTCAGGTGTCAAGCTGGCATAAAAGCAGCCTGTGTCAACCTACAGGGTGGAAAAGGCACAAGGGGAGCACCGTCGTGCTTCCTGTGTTAGAGAGTGACATACTGAGCATTAACGGGTCCTTACACAGCCAGCATAGAGATTAGTCTCAACTTAAGCACTACATGGTGCCTGGCATCCACTGCTTCTCTTTTGAACCTGCGCTTTTCAGTGGTTGCACGTACACATAATACCCTGCAACAAACATTGTGTGTGTGTGTGTGTGCGTGTGTGCCTCTTCTCTCTGACTGCTGCACATCAGAGAGAAGAGGTTTTGATGACATGGGTGTCATGTGGGTGAGTAAGTAGCAGTTTAGGGAAAACAGAACTTACTGCGCTGTTAGTGAGATTTTCCTGTTTCCCAATGAAGATGTTATTGCTGCTTCTTCCTAAATGAGGAAGTTCTTTGTCAGAATATGTTACGTGCCACTTACCAGCTTATCCCCACTACACTGAGCTGGCTGGAGCTCTTCGGGAAAATACAGCTCATCTTGTCTTTTACACTGACCCGTTTCAACAAGTCAATAGAAAGCAGTCTGACGAATACTTCATTCTCACTTGTCCAGTTAATTAGTGAGCACAGCTGCTTTGCACTGTCATGCCTGTACATCTCTATCATTGAATGTGTGGAATAAGGAACTCAACTAATTCTTTTGGAACAATCACTGATTCCTTTCACAATACAGAACTACAGCTTACACATAACACATACACTGGCAATAACCTGATTGGCCCACAGTAAGCCAGTCTGATCCCCACGTAGCACGTTTCAAGTTTTTTTGTTTATTTTTTTAAAACATACATATGACACCTGATCTTAAACCATGGGTCCCGCAGACATGCTACCTTCACCAATTTATATTTTTCCAGCTCTGTTCCTAGGAACTGATCGCACAAATTTGGACACACAAAACGACCATGATTTAGGTTTTTTGAGATCTGGATTGGAACTATGAGGCCCAGATGATCTGTGTAGACCTGTAGTCACTTGTGTGTAGTCAAGAGTGGCAGTGATTGGTCACATGGTATGGTGGTAATTTTGGATGGAGTATACATTCTGGGGGAAAGCTGGAACTGGATAGCTGTTGCTTGGTGTAGGATAATGCGTGAAGCTCATGACACTTCATTTATCTATCTTGGGCTTTCTTTGTAAACAACATCTTCTGGATGATTGATGCTGTTGACATAGCTTTCTCTAAATTGTTCTTGATGTTTGTCTCTAAAGTCATTAGAGGATCCTTTGCAGATGGTGTACTTTTAGGCTCAGAGAGGTGTAATGTTTTTTTACCATTTTGCTCGATTTCAATCCCGAGTGGCGCATGGCCCCTTGCTTGTAAAGTCAATATTTTTTTTCTGTAATTTAATGTAATTGTTACTGCTGCTTCTTAGTATTTTTGCAATTTTGTAATTCTTGTACTATAAGGCAAGAGGGTAGGTAGGTGGTATTCCTTGAAGAAAGGGGGAAGAAATGATTTCATTGTCTTTCTGTCTTTCATAGCATTTGTGTGGTATGATAACAACTAGACAGGCAGATACATAGATAGACGGACAGAGAGACAGATATATATAAAGGTACACACCAACACCAGTGGAGGATCAGACGACTGTTTTATTAGTCACTATTATCTGGCAACCATGTGCTGCTGTTGCGCAGTCCAAGTCTAAAGGTAAGAATTGACTGAACTGAGTCCCGTGGCCACCAGCTTAAGACCCAAGCAAGTGCACCTCTTAGCTTCAATACAAAAAAATCACACAAATAAATACATACACACGGTCATAAAGCATACTCTTACACATCTCTACATGCCCTCGTGGGGGTGCACTGACACTCAAAACACTTTAGGTGGATGCTGGTTCTCAGCAATGGATTTAGAATCGATGCCTGCATAATGCTGCTTGTTTCTGCAAGCTTGAAATGCTTAGACAAAATTTCAAGTAGAGCTCTAAGTGTCCGGCTGCGTTCAAGGGGCTAAGTCAAGTCAAGTCAAAGCGTTTATTGTCATATGCACAGTAAGAAACATGTTCCCTGTCCAATGAACCAGAACAGCAACAACGGCTGTAATACAGTCCTCTTTTTCAGTCAGCTCGCTCGTGTTCGAAACAGCCTGTCGGAGGGTCCACTGAAGCAGCAACAGCAGTGACATTTTCCACAGTTTCGTCTGATGTCTGCATTAAACACGTTAACTCACTGCCACTTCATTACCCTTTCGATTTTCAAAATATGCTTTTAGATCCTATTTAATAATGTGAATAAATTACGTGACGTCACTCCTTTGTGATCAAAGCTACATCTAAAGTCTTCAAACGCTCAACGGTGTATTTACACAAAGCGTGGAATGCTCCTCAGCAAGGAGCACCCGTGCATTTGACAAAAAAGGTACAGTACCAAGATAACTGTTGTCAATTAGCTAGAAATTACATTTTTTCTATTAAAACGAAGAATGTAAATCTTCTATTATTGACTCTTTTACAGATATGTGTGTGTGTGTGTGTGTGTGTGTTTTTTTAATATTGACAAGGGCTTGTCAAATGTCCTTTCTGTGTAAACTTACAGCACACTGGTACTTTAACACAAACCATGAGTCACAAGGGTATGGCCACTGAGTCTTGCTCTGCTCTTGTGATGTCAGAACGTTCACGTTGGGTTAATGTTACCACGGCAACCATTCCAATGTCTTCCAAAAGTTGAGACGAAAATCAGTCACAAACAGCATCCGGGGTGGCACATGTGGGTGCGGCCCCGTTCGCCCTGCTCTCGTTTGATTGGCCAGCGGGAGGATCGAGTGGAAGAGGCGGGGCCACTCTTGAATGAGCTTCAGCCATCGCTGGGCTGAATGATCCTCATTCAAGGAAGGGAGAAGGTGGGGGAAGAGCAGTGGATGCACAGAAAGGAAGAGTGCGGAAGAGGCGATTGATGCACGTCAGTCAGTCTATCCTACTGGTCCAGCATGGCAGTGTGGGACCAAGTGATGAGGGTTGAACAGAGCGATATGTGTGCTCTGTTCAAAAAAGCAGAGATGAAGCTCTTCCTCTTTGAACATATATTACTGAGTCTACTAAAGGTTGTCTTCTTGTAAGGTCTTCAAGTCCTTCTACACTAGTGTAGAAAATACCTTGGCTAGAGAATAGCTTGAATCCACAGCCTTTGCCATGGACGGTGCAGTGGGGGTTGGTTGCTGGTGCACGCTTGCTGCTGGTTGGGCATCTTCACCGTTCCCGTGACTTTGTGAAATCATGGATGAAGGAGTTTCTGATCTGGGCACCCCGGGTGACCTGTCCCGCGCGGGCTCGGGGGATGGGGGAGACCGGGACACAGCCGCTTCTGGGTCTGAAGAGGAGTCAGGGCTCGGAGCCTCTTGCTCCTACCTCCAAATCCTCCTTTTTTCGGCCTTTATTTTCCCGCATCTGTTGCTTGTTAGCAGCGTGGTGTTTTCACTTGGTGTGGCCTCTCTGTTGGCTCTCTGCCATGCAGACCTGAAGAGAGGGCTGGGGTGTCTGGTGGTACACAACAGTCCTGTATCTGCTTTCTCAATTCTTTGTCTACTCAGTCCTTTCTGCCCCCCACACCTGAAAACACCGGGGAATACTCCTCACTTTCCACTGAGTAAAACTGCCAGTAGGTAAGAGGATGCATCTGTAGCGTTGAGGCGATCACAGACAGGAACTTGGCCGTGACGGGCCGGCCGGCTGGTCGGTTGTCTGGGGCCGCAGCGCGGAGCAGGGGTTACCTGGGAGGGACAAAGAGACAAAAGTGACCGGAGTGCTGAGTATACCTTGTGGGAATGTTATGATCCCAAAGATGAATTACAAATATTCTTTTTCCAAAAGAACTTGCTTCTCATCACTTTTGGGAATAAGAAATTAATTTGCAGGGCAGAAGTGTAGAGTAGTAGTAAGGAGCAGGGCTTGTAACTGAAAGGTTGCTGGTTTGATTTCCTGCTAGGGCACTGCTGCTGTACCCTTAGGAATGGTACTTAACCCAGAATTGCCTCAGTAAATTTCCAGCTGTATAAATGGACAACATGTAAAAATTATAATGTACGTTGCTCTGAATAAGATGGTATGCTAAATGCAAATAATGTAATATTGTTATACAAATACTTCATATTCCTGTAGAAAGAGTGAATTTACATTCAGTGCTTTCAATTTCTCTGACCTGACAGCAGGAGGTGTTCAGGTCAGCTGGCTGTAAACAGAGATCTATTTGCATTGAGGTGTCATCTGAGGGCAACCGCCCGGCACACGGTTCAGCAGCCATGGGTTAACAGTGCACCTTAGCGTGCGTGTGCCAACTGTGACCCAGACAGACGACAAAGTGGCGACCTGGAAGTTTTGACGTGACTCTCCCGCTTTGAATAACCCCACAGCGCAAAAGATAAAGCCTGATTAAATGTTCCCTGAGGGTGCGTGATGCACTATGAGTCACTGTCACTGGACTGTGCATAAACATGAGGAAGGGACAGTGAGATGGGGGGGGTAACCTCTGTGATTATACCCATGTCATGCAGCCCTGTTCAGTCTAGCTGGGAACAGGAAACAGCAGGAGTCCCGTGTGGTTAATGCTGGCGTTAAGGCTGTAATGGGGTGGCAGTGTAGCACAGGGGTAGGAAGCAGGTTTCTTAACCAAAGGGTTGCGGGTTGGACTCCCCGCTGGGACACTGCTGCTGTACGCTTGGGCAAGGTACTTGACCCACAACTGCCTCAGTAAATATCCAGCTGTATAAATTGCTAACATGTAAAAACTGTAACCTATGTAAGTCGCTCTGGCTAAGAGCGTCTGCTGAAAGACAATAATGTAATGTAATGTAATGTAATGAAATGTATTCCCACGGTGTGATCCGGGAGACCGAGGGCTTACCTCTCCCTCACGGGCAGAGCGGGGTTGGTGTTCAGGAAGGACAGCTGCTGCTCCAGGCTGCACACGCGGAAGGCCAGGTAACAGGAGGATAGGATGAGCAGGATGATGCTGCAGGTGAGAGAGAGAGAGAGAGAGAGAGAGGGACAGGTGTCAGCGCAGGGCGCACACTCCCACGCGCGGGAAAAGGAAGGGATACCACCGCGGCTATCTCTCTGATCTGGGGCGTGAAGGACGTTAGTGTGCCGGGTGCCAGGAGCGCAGCCGATCTGAGTCTGACATCAAAGGAAGGCAAATCTTGTCTGGGATTAGTTCCGGCTTCCACACAGTTTGATTACACGGGGGATGGCCTTTTATTGACCGCAGCCTGACATAAGCGCCTGACAGTGCCGTAAAAAAAAAAAACGCCCAACAGCTAAAGAGGATGGCATTTTAACAGAAGTAAAAAAATACAAAAATATGCAGATATTTAAAACATAAAATCAAACGGCAAAGCATGTGGAATAATGAGGACAACCTGGCAACTTTTTTGAGAGGAGATCAAGAAATCCCCCCCGCCCCCTTATGGAAATCTGAGCGTTCGTGATTTTGTACACTAGATGGCAGTATGAGGCAATAAAGGCAGCAGATTTTGTTGCTAAAACATCAGCTCCGACAAGCTCACCAATGTTGGAAACTTCACAATGTAATACTGTTATGTTACGCTTCTTAAGTTTATAAATCATAATTACTTCCCACTGAAAGTCAAGTGTAACAGACAGTTAGCTGGTAAGTATCAGCTTTAGTGTACTTATATGTCATAAGACTTCTTTTGCCACATATGTTTATCAAATTGCATACTATGCCAGACGCCATTTTGAAAAGGCATGGCTATGTAAATAATACATATAGAAAATTATACTATCATATGAATCATTACTTGATAATAAACACACAGACACACAGTGTTGACAGTAATTAAGTGATTAAAGCAAAAAAAAACATGAATGCTTCCCGTTACTGCAACAACATCATAGAAGTATTGACATAAATGGTCGAGTACAACTTTGTGAATGAGTATCTTCCTACTGACATGACTCTACAGCCTCTTCAGACTGCGGTTAGTTTCAATTCGATTTATACAGTGTCTATGGGGGTGTGGCTTGTCTCAGTGGAGATTCATCGCATGCATCAGTGAGCTGGTGTCTATAAAAAAACATGGTTTTCAGGAAGGACACAGACCACTGGCTATTGCTCTGCAGGGAGAGATTTTAGTATTACTCACAGCAGAATGAAGAACTTCAGTAGCTGGTACTCCATGTGGCCTAGTTCTGGTACCGGCTCATTCAGAAGGATCTTCTCAGTCTCCAGAACTCTCTCTGCAGAACACACAAAAGGAAGGTTAGTGTTCTGTTCCCCTTTTAGCAGCTGTGAACCATGGTGAGAACCATCGGCCGCAACACAAATACACACACACACACACACACGCACACACACTCACACAGACACAGACAGACACAGAAACGGACAGACAAACACACGCACACTGCCACAGGTGCACATTGTTCACCTCGCCCTCTAACTTTTCCCTGGAGACACTCTTCCTCCCACAGACACAGTTTGCAGCCAGGTTACACAGTTTGTCTAGGTTCAGATTATTCAGTCCCATCTGATCATTTGAGGTCACCTGTTCAGGCAGCTGTATCTTCCAGAGTGGGGCTTGAGTTAGCATCCAGTGCTAACCTCCAGCTGGGGGCTCATGACACACATGCCGTGGCCACTCTAAACCTAGATCACTGTTCAACCGCTGAGTAATTTCCAAAATTATGCAACCACAGAATAAGATTAAATAATCCATGTTGGGAGTACAACACTGCTAGATTAAATTGGGAGGGAAAAAAAAACACCCACAAAGAAGGGCTTTGCCTTCAAACAAATATTAAATAAAGTCACAAGGTTATCTGGGAAAATTTGCAATGCCGGCGGATGTAGGTGAAAGGCAGACTATCACATGGTTTAACCGATAGCCTTGTAGGTCTCTTTATCAGCGTGAAAAATGATGCGTGACTCCAAACACGGAGGGCGATAATGTACCTGGGGCGGTTCGCGCAGGTGCCAAGCGGTACTGTAACACGTGAGCGCGGCATTATCTAATAAGGAGAAATGTTGAATTTAATAATAATGAACCTGCTCTGAGCCACTGCATAATAGAGACTCCAGATTATACAGACCCTGATTGTGTAACGGGCTGCAACCCATCCACAACCGGCCCCGAGCTCAGAGCTGGAGGGGGGATTAAATATTCAAAACCCCTGATGGAGGCATAGAGGTGATAGGACTCACAGAGCACCCAGAGCACAGAGCAAAGCTTGACTGTAGTGTGTTTTTCAGGACTGACGCCAATATTAGCGAGACCAGACAGGCCGATTACAGGGGAGCCCAGCTGACGTCTGTTTTTTCATTATCTTACCATTTACATTCACATTTCCCTGAGTGGCTTCGGGTCACACGAAAAAGACCGTGCAGACCGACCGTCATGTTTTCCATTTGTCTTTAAGGAAATGCTGCAATTAAAAAGGTCTAGACCAGCGGATTGCAGATAAACTTTACTGCTTCAACTGTGTGAAAATGACTTTGCATCGCCAGTTCTGTGCAACCGTAATTGGTTTGCAGACTGCTTATAAGAGACGCCCTGAAAATGTGAGTGCCATGCTGAACCAACATAATAAATTAAAATGAAAATCAAATTTAAAATAAAAAACCCCACAAAACGAGGTTGCAGAACTGCCTGGGCCGACGGCAGACGGAGGCGTTCCCTCACCCCAGCAGTGGCTCGTCTGCCTGAAAGGGCGTGTCCATTGCACTCAGGCTTGCTGGTGGTGGAGTTTCCCAGGAGGTCCGGGAGGGACGAGGACACCGTCGCCACTGAGGGCTTCCTCCTCCATTTGAGGACCGGCGGAAACTCGTCCGCCACTGGGAACTCATCCTGCAGCCGAGAGGAGAACATAAGAAGGGCATAGGGGCGGCAATGTAGCATAGTGGTTACGGAGCAGGACTCATAACCGAAAGGTTGCTGGCTTGATTCCCGCTGAAGCTGCTGCTGTACCATGGGTAAGGTACTTAACTTAGGAATTGCCTCAGTAAATATCCAGCTGTATAAATGGATAACATTGTAAAAAAAACTGTAACTGATGTAAGTCACTCTGGATAAGATCATCTGCTAAATGCCAATAATGTAACTTCGGAGCCTGTGTCAACCTGCCACACAGTGCTGCTGTAGCCTGTGACATGCCAAACACAGACCGCAAGGATACAGCTGACAGCTAATGTGGCTGAGAGCTATTCCTTTTTGTTTTTAAAGTATTTATTATTCCTTAAACTGTTAAGTGTTACCAATTAGACAGCAGCTAACGGTCAACTGAATACTTGGCCATTCGTTAACATCCCTACTTACATTACAACCAAGAAGTAAGAGTCAGGTACTGGTAATCTACTATATATAATACATATAACATAATACATACTGTACAATAAATGAAATTAATTGGGGGAAGTTGTCATTGTGTCATCTTTCTGATGAGTACTTTTCACTGTAGACAGCAGCTGTGATGAGTATGACCTTTGCAGGTAGAATTTCTGTAGCTGAAAATACATGCAGCAGAACTATTGATCTGCTCTAATAAACAAGGGGTCTCTGTATACATACAGGGATGTTATTTCAGAGCCTGGCCAATCAGAAGCATAGTAATGTTCTCATCCAATCAGACAACAGGTGCAATATGGCCAGTTCCATATCTATCATATTGAATGACTCATCTAAACAGAGCCCCATGCCATGTAGGTAGGGGTTGGGTATATTCCTCTATGACTAACATAAGCAAGCAGGCATAAACAACTATGTCCTTCAGTTGAAACAACAGTCAAGAGATTATCACTTAGGTCAAGGTCATGGTTAAGACGCAATTTCACTTCCAGTAGGACTACAGCCAAGGTGATCAGGTCTTGGAACAGGCACATGCCAAACAGCAGCAGAGGCTCCAGACCACGGCATGCTTATTGTGTACAGAGTTGTATTGTGCAATTATTGCTTTACGGCCAGTGAGCGGTTCAGGGTCCAAGGCCTACCAGCGATAAGGACGCAGGCTCCTCCATGAGCTGCTTGAGGCTGAGGCTCTTCTTGCCGTTGACCTGTGAGAGAGTCAGGAGTCAGGGACAGGGCAGACAGGCTTTATTCCCCAAAAACAAAAAAGCACCCCCTTCTCAAACATTGGAACCCGCATTCCATTCCATTCCATTTGATAACATTCCATTCCATTCCATTCTATTCCATTCCATTTGATTCCATTCCATCCCAGTAAATCACATGCACAGCTTTCATTCTCTATTCCACTGCCCTGCCCTGTCACTGTAAATCTCAAGCTGCAGTTTTATTTATTTTATTTATGCTTTCATTTAATTGGATTTGTTTTACGTATCTGTTCTTATGCGCTTAGCAGATACCATTATTCAGCGTGATGGACCCACTATGTCACACTGATGCCCTGCTCTGGCATACCAATCTCATATTGTATGAATGGTCCATCTCAAATGCATTTATGTGTATATTAACTCAAACCCTGCAGACCGCATCAGTGGTCCTCCGACTGCAGGGGGAGCTCTCACCTGCAGGTGCGTGCAAATCCTCCTCAGCACATCATACACGCTGTCCCGGGACAGCAAGGATACGAACACGTACTGCAGGAAAGACGAGAGGAACACGTCAGCACACATGCCTGCAAACACACTGCTGCAGAGATGAGTAGGAGAACTCTGCAATGCACACTCGTACACTGTGCACTAACGATAACAACAACAACAATAATAAACTTTATTTCTTATGCATTAAGCAGTTTGAAGCATGGTGCTCAATGTGCTTCCCAACAAGTAAAACTCAAATTTCGCATTGCTGTGAAATTACATTTCTGAAAGCACAGTAGTACAGTACAAAGCACAGTAGTAAAGTACAAAGCACTGAGGGTGATTTAATTACAAAAAAGCAACTTCTAAAACTCACATTAAAAAACTGTCATTCAGATTTACACTATTTGTTTTATTTTGTAATTTATGTACCTGAACAATATAGCAAACTGACATTTATTGACTATTTTTGAAAACTACTCAATATCCTGCCAGCCTTGATTTGCTCTGTAAGCAATTTTCATTCCAGGCCGTACACAGGTGACAGCCAAAACCATTGAATTTGTCATCAAACACAATAAAACTCAATGACCAGTGTTTGCACTACGTGACCCACAACCTAAAAATCTCTTTGATTTTATTCTGAGGGAACAATCTGGCACAATCTGGCAGTTTGTGTTTTAATTGACAAAATATTTAAAAAAAGAACTCTCAATCTCATTCTGGTCGAGACTGGCTTGAGCACAGCCAACAGTAAATAAGCTTATCAGTGAGGTAACAGATAAGGAAAGCAGATACTATACGTTCATGAGACAGCTTGCCAATCAACACCTGGCACTGATCAGGTCCAAACACTGTCGCTGCCTAGTTAAGATCAGATGGTAACATGCTGACTGTTTTTGAACCATAAATACCAGCAATACCCCTCGCTACCCATATAGAGACCACATGCGAACAGCTGTCTAAGGTATACGTTTAATTCTGAAAATGAAAGCAAAAAGGTAGTAGTGGGGGAAATGATTGTTTTAAAAACATGGTCCACACAGTAAAATATATTCAGAAATTAAGAGGCTAGCAGCATTAAAAATGACAGATTTGGCTTAACCTTGTTGATCATAAGAGGCAAATGGTAGGGAGCTCATTTTCGGCTAGGCAGATGATAGATGAATGACATAATAGGCTTGTGTGAAATCAAGAAACAGCAGGGGATGCGTGGTACAATGTGAGGACAGACTGCATGTGCGTTCCCAGGCGATAATGCAGTCTGGAGCCCCACCAAAGAGCTGCCCTTGAGCATTGCTTCACACTGTTTCCACTGGCTCTGACCCAGTCACTTGCACTTGCAGACAGAGCCACATTTGCATGGACTGAATCCCTGAAGTGTGTGTGTGTATGTCTGTGTGTGTGTGCATGCATGTGTAATTGTGGTTGTGTGTGTGTGCATGTGTGTGTGTGTGTGTGTTTGCGCGTTTGTGTATAATGGTGTGTGGGTGTATGCGTGCATGCATGTGTGTGTGTGTGTGTGTGTGTGTGTTTGGCTGTGGGGATACTGGGGTGGGAATCATACCTTCTGACTGGTATCCGTGGTGATAGCCAGTCCATTGGGCACCAGGCCTGCTGTTTTGTGCTTCTTCACCAGTCGCACAGAGACAACAGGAATAGCCACCTGCAAGAGAGGCAAAGACGGGCAGGGTCAGTCCGTGCCCCCGATGACCTGCCCTGCCCACACGACAGCAGGAAGGGCGTGGCCAGGGAGAGAGGGGTTCCGCTTTGGTTTGTGAGATGGAATGACAGGAACACTCTTGGACTTTGCAGCTTTGTTGTTGTACCATAAGTAGAAATGCCAACTTTACTTGGACAGAGGGATCAGGGAGTCAAAAGGTCCAAACAAACAAAGATCTAAAAAAAAAAACAGGGCAAATAATGATCTACTCCAACTGAGCTGTAAACACGGGGTGAGCCGCAGCAGCAGCTCGGAGTGGTCTCTTATTGCGCTGAGCTGGACGTGCTGATTCAGGGTTCCCAGCAGCCCTCTGGGGCAGCTGCCTCTGACATCATGGGTATGGCAGGATGGGATAGTTTACATATCTGCTCAGCGAACACACTCCTCCAGCACAGGCTGCATACCGTACATTTTTACACGTCATCCACTTTCACAGTCAGACGTTCACTCAGGCGATTCAGGTTAAGGTCCCTGTGTATGGTTTGAATCTGGCTACAAGCCCAGTTCCCAGATACTGTTGTCTGCAAGCAGTGGTCCTTATATAGTTCAAATGAAAATTACAGCTTTGAAGGTAATGTTACAGGAAGGAAACTGAGTAGTTGTATAGCTGTTGAAGTAATGACCAAAGAATATGTCAGAACAGCAGGTAAAATAAGATTATTTCTCTCTCTCACACACATTCACACACACACACACACACACACACACACACACACACACACACATCTGTGGTGGCAGCTACTGTTATGTTTACGAAATCCGTCATTGGATGTTTAAGGCTGAAGCCTCATATGGAGTTTCCTACCTGTTGAAGGTTTATTGCTCCACTAAACTAATAAAGCCAATCTGATATCTGCAGCAAACCCGTCCGCTTTTGTTTTAACAACACAGCAAGGTGTGGGTGCACAGACAGCCATGATTTAAAACGAAGGTCACAGTTGCAGCCGTGACCAAACACACGTGAGTGTTAAAAAACGAACCATATCAATGTTAGGCCTGAGAGAGAGTAGTAAACGCAGAGAAACAGGACCCTCTTTTTAGGCTTTCTGTGCAAGCTGGTGGTCAGCGGAACATTCAGATCTCCGGCCGGAAGGTAAACGGAGCGGTCGGGCTCAGGTGTCCTCTGCCGGGACCCCCGGCCCCTCTCACACGACAGCTGCAGGACCCTCACCTTGATGTCCTGGCCAAAGAGGTTGGCGTAGAAGCACAGCCAGTTCCTGGAGATGTAGAGACGTCCCTGCAGGAGGATGTCCCTGAGGAGGGCACAGGAATAGACTGGGGAGGAGAGAGAGACATACACGGGGGGGGTTACACCAGGGAGAGGAACTCCACTGTGGGCTACTGCAGAGAATAGAAATGGGAGTCCATACCATCAAACCACAATACGACATAGCAGGATCTACACCAGTCACCATACCCCTCTGCTGACAGTTGTATATGATGCATTTCATTACATTATTATCATTTAGCAGATGCTCTTATCCAGAGCGACGTACATACGTTACAGATTTTACACGTCATCGATTTATACACCTGCATATTTACTTGAGTACCTTGCCCAAGGGTACAATGGCAGTATCCCAGCAGGGAATTAACCCAACAACCTTTTGGTTACAAGCCCTGCTCTTTACCACTATGCTACGCTGCCATCATTCAGTGAGAAAGTGAGAGCTAAGCCATCAGGCCAATGACTCTATAAGACTAAATATTATTTGATAGAACAATTTTTAAAAAGTCAAAATTTTAGACCCATGTAATCACAAGTGTTACTGTGGTACTGTGCAGTTGAGTTGAAACTGTTCTCTATTGCAGATAAAAGTCTGGTCCAGTACAGTCAAAATGTTACATAATGTTTGACAGTGACGTTTATGTGAATACTGCTAAATTTTGAAGATGAGTAAAGAGCATTGGCGCATGCATGTGCAATAGTGCCTTTGGTGTGCCACCTCAACTTTAAGCTAGTGTTTCTGGATTCATCTTTCCCAAGTTGAGCACCCATTAACCCACCCAGTAGCCAAACGAGCACACCTTCTATTAACTGCAGGTAAAGACTTAAATTCTTAGGCGCAGCATAAAAACATAGATCAGAGATTCAAGAGGCTCAATTCACAACCCACACCCGACTTGCGGACACGTTGATCACACAAGATACAGAGGTGGCAGAGTCTCTCACCTTTCATGAGGATCTCCTCCTTGGGCACCGTCTGGAACAACTTGTGGTACTGGGAGTTGTACTTGCTGACCGTCTGTCCAGAGGGAGAGGGGAGAGACATGAGAGGAGCCAAGGAGCTTCGCTGCAGTCCTGCCCTGCTTCTCGGAGGCCCGGGACTCTGCACAAACCCTAGCATGTCGGCCTTCAGGGAAAAAAAAACCTTCCCTCCTCTGACAACGGTACGGTAATCAGAACCCAGCAGGGACCCGGTGCCCCAACGAAGGAAATTCCCGCCTCATTTCACTGCACAGGAAAAAACTTTGCGATATTTGCATGTGTGAGAGACTGAGAGAGAAAGACAGAGAGAGAGAGAGAGAGACAAACACCCTTGCTGTGGTTTTGTGCCAGGCTGTCTGAGGAGGACCGCTGGTGTCTAATGAGTGCTCCTCCCTGACCAGACACCTCCACAGACGGGAGCCTTAAGACAATATTCATAATTCATAAGGCATGATCCAATGAGCAGAGCGTTCCCTCTTAATGTTTAACCCTGACGTTGTGCAATGGGACTGTTATCGCAGATGTATAACGTGCAGAATGATGAAACGGTGGACATTACAATGGTAATGACTTTTAAATGAACTTCCTGGATCTTTTTTTATTTTTTTTGCAATAGCTTGCCAAGGTTGCCACCGCAATTTATCACATACCTCAAGGTTAGGAAATAAACCTGATCGCTTACAGGAAACTAGGAAACTGTGGAAAATGCATTGGGTCACACTGACACACTAACACCAAAAGTCAGCTGCTCCTCCAGTTTAGACGCAGTAATATTTTCCACTGTGCCTTCCTGGTTTATGTTTGACAGCTCGCTGACACACTCACTCGCACGTCTCGGCGAAAAATTCTCCCCCATCTCTACACGGTGGCGAATGGCCCAGGCCTCCACCGAACACGCTATTCCAGGATCATGACTAAACACTCCTCCCTCAGTGGCAATTGAGTTTCAAGATTACTCCCATCGCTTTTGGATTATACGTGTGAAAGAGTTGGGGATTATGCTGAAGATGGGGGTGTGTTGCGCGTCTGTGTGTGAAATCCCTGTTCCTGGAAGACTAGCCCACAATGATTCAGTGTGTTGTTAAAACAGAAGGGAATAAAGGAGGAATTCTCACCGATCCACGGTAGCACTTCTTCACATCCTCGTAGGAGAGGTCGTCAATAAGCGGAACCCTGTGAAACACAATTGGCAGGCGGTTAAAATGAGGCCCAGCCAAGCTGTTTTCAGACAGCTAAGAAACGGCTGCCAAGGTCTTCTGTTATAATGGAGCAGAGACACCTGGAGATAAATAAAAACAGTTATTACTTCGTGAAAAAAAACATCCACATAATAAGCGCCTTGCCACTTGTTGATGTTTAAATCCTCCTGTGATATTATGATGTCATAATATTCCGCAAATGACACTGAACCTGTTTTAAAATTGGCTTGTCTACTCCTAACTACAGCACAACAATGAAGAGCCAAAGGCCCCGAATGCACATAAGCACACGCAAACACATGCACACACATGCACACACAGGCATGCACACAGACATATGCACGCACACACAAATTCACACACACACACACACACACACACACACACACACACACACACACACACACACACATATATAAGCACAAATACACATGAATGGAAGCGTGCACCCACACGCAGAAACCACAGCGGAACGGAATATGGAAAGATTGCCTATTCAAATTCCGTGTGAATGTGTCAAACCAGATGGAAGCGGGGCCAGGTGTCCCTTTAATTCGCACTGAGCTGAGGCCTTTATCTCATAAACGCCGGAGAGACGCTGGGCAAGACATGCTGCACTTTAATACAAAGTCAACATCGACACCTCCACTCACTGAAGCTGACTGCTTTCAGGAGTCCCGCAGAGACGCAGCCTAGCCTGAACCCTGATTTCCAGTGCAGACCAGCTGGACAGAAACAGGACATGCTGTCTGTCATTAGAGGTATGTGTTTGCACGGGGGCTGGTCCGTCCTGAAAAAAAAAAAGGGTTTTTGTATTTATTCGCTGTTGGAAAGAACATTAAACAAGCCCGTCTTCCCTGTCAGTCAGCAGACTGCACAGCTGGATTCTGGGTAAACAGCAGTAAGCAGTGACAGTGAGCCCTGCCCCACGCACTGTGTGTCCCCTCTGCTCTGCCATACCCCTTCTCCTCGTCCTCTGCATGATACCAGGGAACGGGTGACTGCCGCACCAGAAAGAGGTAAGGCGAGACAAGGTGTGCAGAGAACGTGTTCCACAAGGTGAGCTGCGGTCAGGCGATTCAAATGAATGCCAGCGTTCAAACAAAAACGAGATGCGTTAAAGACCGTCACTTCAGCTCATCTGCAGTGACCAGCACTCAATCACAGGCAAGCACATTTGTTTAAACAAAACAGAAAACAAATTTACGAGTAAACCCACAGCGCCCCTGTTGACTTTGACGACTGCCTGTGGTGGATTCTCTGAGAAAACTCACATGAGAAATTCTGAGCAGTGTGGTTGGACAGCCAGTATATGATGTCACAAATACCTGGAAAGCAGATTACCAGGAATGAAGTCTATACAGTGATGCAAATTCCATTGCTCTTGTTCAGCAGGAATGAATACAATGAAGGGACAAATAGCACTGCATTTACTGCGCGGTGACCTTTGACACCTATAACTCAGATGAACCCCTTGCTTTCCCAACCAGAACAACCACCTGCAAGGCCACTCAGAAGCCAATATCAAAAGCAGTTTCTTACAGTGACCAGGAAATACTCATCTCCAGTACGCAGTTTACAATAATAAACTGCTGTTTAAAATCACATTTGGCAGAACAAGACTGATTCGCTGATCTTGAATGGAGTGCACTGAGTCGTATTAGACTAAAGACGGACATATGAGCTCTCATTAAAACAAAAAAAGACAGACGGAAAATAAGACTGATTCCTGGTATGAAACTTAAGTTACGATGAGATACTTGGGACAGTAAATGTTTTTAGTTTGAGCAAAAGGAGAATCGGAGGGGGTTTGATTGAAATGTTGAGAATTTTTTAAAGGGATTAATAAACTGGATTAGAGAAGCTATTCCAAGCTGAACTCTGTCAGCAGAAAATGAGGTCCTGGGTGGAAATTAGTTAAAGGTTAATTTCACACTGACAGTATTTTCCCCCACATAGTGTGGCAGTGTAGCATAGTGGTAAGGAGCAGGACTCGTAACTGAACGGTTGCTGGTTCTGGGGCACTGCTGTTGTACCCTTTGGCAAGGTACTTAACCCAGAAATACCTCAGTAAATATCCAGCTGTATAAATGGGTAACATGTAAAAAAAAATTGTGACCTATGTAAGTCTGCCAAATGCCAATAATGCAATGCAATAGTTTCTAGGACTTGCACTGGTAGAGTTGAAAATCAGATTTGACACAATGCTAGACACACTCTAGAGACTTCCGCTGGCTGCATGGCTATTCTCATCAACTTCTTGTTCTTTTTATAAGTGACCTGACTCTGACCAGTGGGGTGAGAACGTGTTACCCAAAATAACACTGTCAGGGATTAAGATGACTCATGTGATTGACCTCTGAAGTAATCACCCTGATTGAATTCACATTATTGAATTAATAAGCAAATGCCTGTATCAAGGGTGTTGAAAGGCATAATATGTTCCCTTTTAACATAACTGTTATTCACATTAGCGGGCTTTGCTCGAGGATATAGAACTAGAGTTTGCCATTACTGGGTGATGTAATTACATATCGGTAATCTTATTTACACTGCCCTCTTCCTGTAAACATTTAAACACGCGCCTCTGCTTTACAGGGGTGGGAAAGAGCTGCTCAAAAAATATGCCACCCCCCCACCTCCTGATGGACACGGCCCTCCCTATTTGGCATGATCACACCCTCACCCATCACATGGTACGAGTCGCAGGTTCTGGGTCCTCTGGAGACCCTGGGGGGGGGACGGAGTCAGCTCTGGCAGAGGCGCCTGGTATCAGCGTGTCTGTCACCTTCCGCCCTCACTGCTGACAGACATCCCGCGGATCCCAAAACAGCACCTGTCTGAAAGGGCATGCAAACGGGCCTTCCGCCGTACACTGTGAGCGTTCCGACGAGTCCCATTAGAGCACCCCTCTGAAATCAACCCCCCCGCCTTGCTGGGGTTTCCGATTTCGCCAATGCAAGCTACGGTTAAGGCGGCGGAGGTACTAATGTGATGCCCTTAAACCAGGACTTCCTGAGCAGCCCACCTTAAATCAAGAAATCAACACCACCCATATGATGGACCCCCCCAGCATATCTATAGCTTCATTACCTCAACATATATAGCCTCAGGCATAGCCCCTCAATATAACCCACAGCATATCTGAAACTCAGTGGTTGAACGCCTCACATCAACAGTATTTTTCCTTAGAAAACCATTCCCACGCACAGCCCATGGGAAATTCATCTGCATCCTGAGCATTATGATTCTGTGGAAAAACAGTGTTGTTACGATACTCGCCCATAAGTTACAGCTAATTGCAAGCATGTCAGAGACGTCATAATAAAACACATCAAATTATGGATCATGACGAGACTTCCCCTTTAAGCAGGCTTAGTGCTCTGAAAGGATGATGAATGAGTCTGACTGAGGTGTGCTTACACTGGAGCCTGTGTGCTGTGCTCTGGGTCTCTCCATGGCTCCTGAATACCAAGATTGTGCACAGTGGTGCAGTGCGGAAGTGAATGTGTGTGTATTAGAACGAGAGAGTGCATGTTTATGTGAATGTCTGTGTGTGTGTGTGTGTGTGTGTGTGTGTGTGTGTGTGTGTGCACTGTAGATATGTTGGCATGCATGTATGTGTATGTCTCTGTGTGTGCTTATGTGAGAGAAATAGAGTATGTGTGTATTGTATATATGCGAGTGTATAGACATAAGTTGGCTCAAGTACATCAACGCGTGTGTCTGCGTAACAGAGAAAGAGTGTGTGTACACATATGCTGTAAATGGGTTAGTGCCTATGTCAGTGTGTGTGCAAGAGACAGAGATACAGAGAGAGCAGAGCGCTCCAGGCCTCTGAAATCGTGTGACCATGCCGTTCCCTCCTGAGAGCCTGGCTTGTTGACACACACTGTGGTGCTTTGTCCCACTGCCAGACCCAGTATAGAACTCAGCTGATAATTGACCCTCTGTGGACCTCAGCGCTGAGGCAGCTCTCTGTGCTCCCAGCAAACACACACACACACACCAGCACACACACACACACACACACACACACACACCAGCACACACACATGCACACGCACACGCACACACACACACACACACACACACACACACCACACCAGCACAGTCCCGTCACCCTCCTCACACATCAGCTTGTTCTCACCCTTCCCCTCAGCGTGGGGGGATTACGGTAATGGGCTGTAACGAGCTGCAAGGCTGTGTTACGCGTTTTTTTTTGGAATGACAGTCGTCAAAATTTTCAGTCTCCGCTTCCACTGAAACGTCCTGGGGAATCGTGTGCGAAAAATGACCGCCGGTGCCAACGTGAGGGAGGAGCAGCTTTTAAACCGAGCTGCAAGTTAAGAGCAGGCCACTCGAGTCTGACGAGAGACAGGAAAAGGTCAAGAGAGCGGCCCCTCAAGAGAGCCGGGTCTGAGGCTGAGACTTCCTGTAGGGCGTGCGAAGGGGGATGCAGTCCAGACAGGCCTGAATTACTGACCCCTGGAGACTGACCGACGCTGACATCACACACCGGGAGGAACACTAGAATGCCCAACCGTGGCTCGGGGGGCGAGACAGAGGAATGGTTCTGGGAAGCAGAGGCTTTTGTGGGTGCGCTCACAGGGCAGCTAATGCAAGCCTTGCGTTCTGTACGAGCAGTTCCCTATGGAGGGGTGCTCCGAAGGGAATCCTCAGAAACCCCACAGGGTCGGCTCCCACGAGTCCAGACCAGCCATCAGCAGCAAGTGTTCCCCAGGCAAAATGTGTGCTGTGCACTTATGTTCTGAGACATTCCAGTTCCACACACACGTGTGACTGGATCACGGTCAAAGTCATGTGAGAATGACACTATCCTCTATCCTGTAATAACAATTTTCCAGAAGGTACAATCATCAGATAAGCATAATGCCTTCTGTCATCACTTGTGTCATCGCCTATCGTGTGCACTCATCAGATATGAGGTGTAATGTAATATACCTCCCTTTTTTTTTGCTAGTGCTATGATATGTGTATTTGTATTGCATTTGCATTGCTGTAGTGTTATTTTGTAAGTCCTACCCAGGGACTATGATGCAAATTAGCATGTGAGCTAACCCTGGTGAGTCTGAAAGGATGTGTGTCCCTATTTAATAAACGCATAAATAAAACAAATGACTCTGTGTTCCCTGGCAGCACGCACGCAGCACGGTGGGCGTGCTCGTTAACAGGAAAGAAGGACACTATCACGCCACGCTTTCTGACGAACTGACACCTTTGACAAATCACTGTTTCCATCCAGTTACAAGAGGCGTGCTGTTCCTCCTCCCTCCCGAAGGAAGCTGGCACAGTACGAGGAGGACATACAGCAACTCCGTTTAAAGCTGACTTCTCTTCAGTGAGTCTGGTTACTGGCTGAACTACTTTTTCAGAACGTTTTTGAAGCGTAGTTCATTCTGGGCCTCGGGCAGGCACGTGCCGTCTCCTGAGATAGGGTGAGCCGAGCCTCTTGGCTGCCCGTCAGCCGCCTGCATAAACAGGTGCTCCTCAGGTCCCCCCGGTGTGAGTCGCTCTGCTAATTGAAAAACAGGCGCTCACGGGGACGCCCCGTTCTGCGTCACCCTCCATTATTAAAGAGGTCTTAATTAAGATTAAATCCAACCCCGAAGTATAAACGACGCCGGATCTGCTTCTCGACATCCTGGCGAGGGTGCCCCCGTCCCCTTTTTCGAGGCCTTTGAGTACGAAGGACTTCAGCAAAGTCTAGGTGACACACGCATTTACGCAAGTTAACTTGTGGTAGGGCTTGAATGGTGTTATGCTCACACTCACTGGTCTAGGAGTGTTGTTTTGCTGGTCTGACACTGTTGCTCATTCAACTTGCATGGATACACTTCTGTTGTATTGTGCTGGAAGTCACTCTGGATAAGAGTGTCTGCTAAATGAGTGTAATGTAATGCAATGCATTTCGGATACCGTTCAATTAACAATTGGAGATTCACGTTTGTCTGCAGCAATATTCTGAAGAGGTTCTAAAGCAGGAGAGGTGGTTTGGGTTACGACAGTGTCCTCCGTTAGTGTCATTCTGCGATTTTGGCACCAGAGTCGGGGAAGGAGGATGGCTGTTCTGTGCATCCAAGACAGTGGTGGGTTACAGAATACTTCCCCTGCACGGCACTCCATATCAAATCTAACTAACTACGAGCTAACTGATCCTACACTTGGAAGGGGAATACCTCTCAGCAGCACTGAACATAGCCCGCCCCATTAGCTGATTGGAAAAAGTGGACTGGCCCAAAGAGGTCAAGGGTCAGGTGTCAGGGATCAGGGGTCAAGGGACAGAGGTTACAGCTAAATCCAAGGCCAAAAGCATCTTTACATCATGTTATAGTACAAGAAAGCTGCTCACTTTTCTCTCACTGGCAGAGGAAGATGCAGCACTGAAATATAGCTCATCTGGTTGTAGGTAAAGCAAATAGTGAGAGAGGTGCACTGCTGTAGAGGACAAGGTTTCCTTCTTCAACAGTCTGCGCGTAAAGTGCTCCTATTCAGTGATTAAGAGCGCATCCCTCCTGCCAAATTGGGTCCTAAAGGATTAGTGATTCTCACTGATAGAAATCTCTTCACTCTCTCAGGTCTCGACTGTCATTCCATTAAATGTCTTAATCAATCCTTGTTGTTTTAGAACAGGGGAGCCTATGGAGTCACACATATATTTCACTTGTTATGTAACTTAAATACGTTTATTTGTATAAACTACACCCTGGTCATGTTTTCCATCTAATCCTAAAATGTATTTTATATATAGAGATTGAACATGAGTGACAAAAACACCATTGGCCTTTCTTTTTTAGGCCTCAGCTCCCAAGCTCAGAAACTCTTATCAGCTTAAACAAAGTCTCTTTTACAACCCACATCACACAGATCTGAAGAAAGGGACTTAAAATATCACTGAAACCAAGCATGGAGAACACTCAGGTTTCAGACAGCCGGCCCAAAGTTTCCTCGAGGACAGACTCGGAGATCGGCACGCTTTCTGAAAGGAAGCCTGCTTTCGGTGAGATTCCTGTATGAAAAAGGCACAAAACCCAGCCCTCCTTTCTGTTGCCTGCAGGCTGTAATAAAACCCTCTCCCTTCCAGGAATCAGGGTGAGCTACAGAGAGAAAGAGAGAGAGAGAGAGAGAGAGAGAGAGAGAGAGAGAGAGAGAAGCACGACACCAACCTGGCTAAGTAACGAGCCCTACTTTCTCTTTCGCCCACACGTTTGTTTGTTGTCTAACGTTAGGATGCATGTTTCGAGTTCATGTGGGCTCCACTGATTCTGCGAGAGTTTGGAGAAAACAGACAACGATGGACAGTAAGCCGCCTAGACGGAGGTTTCCCATTGCTGTGGGCGGGGCTGTTGCCTGAGCCTGAACCTGTTAAGTTTCACAGCCTCTTCTGAATAAAGTGTGGAGGAATTACAGATGAAATATTATTTAAATAAGATGGCCCAGACTGCCGGCACCAGCCCCAGCTGCACGGAAGAGCATCAGACATGTAGTTTCAAAAGGTCTGCCACCAGCCCTGTCCCTCTGAGGCAACATGCCCGGGTCTGCCAAGCAGAGGTCACTGCAGGTCGGCGTCTGGGAATGACAGGATCTCACACAGCGAGGGGCTTGTCTGTTTTGAGTCCATTTCAGGTCATTGTCTTGATTTTTGTAAAAAAAAAAAAAAAAAAACCCCACACGCCAACTGACGCTGTTCAGGCTGGGACAATCCGCCCAGTTTTCCACTGAAAGTGCTTCATCAAAAAAAAACAAAAAAAACCAAAAAAGTAAAAAAAAAAAAAAGATCCAATCATTCATTCAAAATCTGGCAAACAAAGGCTTATATTAAATGAAAAGAGTCATGTAACAGAAAAATGCCAAGTAAAAGGTCAAACACAGAATACTGTGTGAGCCTTAGCAGGGCTGGGCATGACAACACTGCTACTGATTCTGAATTCCCACACTGGGGTGTGTTTCAGATACTCCCAAGTCAAAGGGTCAGCACAAAAGCACCTCCCATTCCTGTAAGGACAGACTAAATCCCAAAGCTGGAAAAAGGAGAAAGTCTTCTTTCATTAAAACCGCCTGACCGGGGGTGTGATAGTCACTGCATGGAAAAACCGAAAGAATGACAAAGCCCTAAACAAACGGTGATAGGTGACTTCACAGCTATAAACGCCTTTAGGCATAACTGTCTTTTTTCCATGTGGACGTGCTTATGGCGAGTTTCCATGTGCTGCCATTGTGTTTGTAACTATTGTGATAGCTGCAGCACCCCTCAGCACAGACAGACTATGAGAAACAAGTCAGAGCTGCCAACGAAAGCAAAGAGCAGGTACCAACTTGTACTGAAGTGCAGGGAGACAAGTCAGGAGCAAACTCCTGTAAACTATGTTTAAAAAGACATAATAGATATTAAAGTCAGAGTATGCTGCATGAAATTATATTACTGCACCTGTCATACACTTACTTTTATGTTTGGTTGTGTACAGTTTTGAAAAACAGGTTCGGTGTTTTTAAAATGGCTACATTCTAGATTAATATGTTTTGTAGAATATTATGAAACAAAACAAAAAAAGCCACTTCAGTATATTCTCAAATTTGATTATGTGAAAGTAACCATTTTGATATATTGTCGAAATACACACTGAACATTTAGTCTTATGTCACATTGTGTTTCTTACGTTGTGGATGTCATATTTACCATACATTGAGAGATATCACTTGATATATTATTATATTATAATTATTACATTACATTCATTTAGCAAACGCTCTTATCCAGAGCGACTTCCAGCACAATAGAACAGAAGTCTATCCATTCAACTTGAATGAGCAACAGTGTCAGCCCAGAATAACAACACTCCCTGAAAACTAAGTGTGAGCGCAATACCATTCAAGCCCTACCACAAGTTAACTTGTGCAACTTGACTGGACAAGGAAGGCCAAGCATACTTCCATACATCCATCCCAGTCACTAGATCAGAATCCAAAACACATCATAATACTACACACAAAATAAACAGCCAGCAACACAAGTGGCAGGTGTTAGGGGGTAGGGAATTATATTATTATATCATTTGATTATGGGAAAGAGATATTAACCCACTTCTTTAGAATTTCCAGTACTCAGATATGGTATCTGTCTTCTCTCCATAGAGCAGGCCTGAGTGTCTCAGTTATCAGGTCTTTTGGCAGATAGTGTGGCTCATGGACAGTGAGTAGGTGTGCTCATATTGATTGAGAAGCTTGCCTTCCATATGCTTTACGGGAAGTTTAAAGCCTTCTCTGACGACAGGATTCAGATGTTGATTCGGAACGACTGTGTCTCAAACTAAGGAAACTTAGCTTTCTATCTAGTTTTGTTTATTTTTGTTTGAAGAGCATAACTTGTATGTGCCGGCAGTCTTTTACAATGACATACAACTTGCAAGGCAAAAGGAAATAATGTTTTACAATGAGCATCCTCGGGTCCAGCAGGATACCAGACCCCACAGTCATGCACGGGAAACAATATGTGTGTGCAATTCCTTGCCTGAACTGCGGGGGGCAGTGTGTGTCATCCTCCTTGGTAGTCTCCGCCAGATCCTGGGGGGTCAGGAGGCTGATGTCCTCACTCTGTTCCTGGTGTTCGGTCATTGTCTTCGGCCTGGGCAACACAGACAAACACAACAGAGTAATGGTCAGTGCAATTTCACGCACATACACACTTCCCCCACTAGGGGGCAATCTGCAGCTGGTATGTCCATGTTGCAATTAAAGGTGTGACTAACGGTCACCACCACTGCAGAGTGCTTACTTGAGGAGCAAATTGACTCAACCCCCTCCCGCTTCCAAGCTATTTTTAAACGAACAGGCGCCTAGCTAGACCAGAAACGCCAGCCCCACAGTAGAAAGCACTGTTCCCTTCCTGTTCTCCAAGGCCTTGTTTATTCTCTCAATTTCCCTAGGGCCATTACAGGCAAAGCCGCGCAGAGGAACAAAGCTAGTCAGGCCCGAAGAGAGCGTGCACCATTTCTATAAACACTGGCTGGTGTTTGTGCAGCGGCGGGTGTTTTTAATTTGGACGTAAACCTTCGGGCTCGATCTGGAAGCGCTGAGGAAAGGAGCACAGAGGCACGTGACCCTCGGTTCACGCTCTCCTGAAAGGGGGGGAAAAGAGATCCTGAAAATCTCGAGAACGGAAATCCCCTCATTTTCATAGGGCTTGTGAAAACGGTGGCTGAGGGCCTGCTGTTATGGTTAACTTAAACGAGGTCAGAGCGCAGACGTCACAAAGTGACACGGAGAGCTACTGTAATTAAGGACCACATTAGCCGTGCAGAGCAGCGCATTGTTGTCCTTAGCCCCTCCATCTGCCGGAGTGCAGAGGGCAAGGCCGGCTGTAAACCCGATGAAGCGCAGTTCCTCCGGAGATTGCCGGGGTCGCATAAACTCCAAACGACAGGGCTGGGAACTACACGGAAGCCATATTTGCTTAGGAGCCCGGGGAGACGGAGGTGCACAGGCAGGCTGTAGGTATGCCCCGTTGCTGCCACGCAGGAGGGGGGTGAGAAGAAGCCCTCCACTGTTTCGGCAGCCCCACGCTGCCACAGAGCACGCTGTGATATTGGCTTCGCTGTTTGTCTGCAAAATTTCCTGCAAGTCCCTCTGTGGTTGCACAACTCAGGCACTGGGCAGTGGCGCTTACCTATATGTGGCACAACACTGTATATATACACACGCTCATACACACAGTACACATATTGTGCATGCACAGACTCACAGCCAAATATAGGTGTGTGTATGCGTGTGCGTGTGCGTATGTGTATGCATGGTACTCTTCAGTACTGGCAGGGAAGAGTAAACAGTGCAGAGAAAAGAGGGATGGCATAATAAATGAATGAGCTCAGTGCTTAATGGCTGAGAACACAATGTAGCTGATTTGTTAGCGAATACAGTGAAACAAAACCTGTACCAGTTCCAGTCACAGTGTATCAACAGAGCCATGGAGAGTCACAGTCACAGGCAAACAGAAACAGTTAGGGGCTACCCGCAGAGTCATGGATTAACAGAAACAGTCAGAGTATATCAGCCAGAGTCATGGACTAACAGAAAGAGTCAGGGTATACCAGCAGAGTCACGGACTAACAGAGAGAGTCAGAGTATACCAGCAGAGCTCCAGAGAGACAGACTAACATTAAAAATCAAGAGTCAGTGTTTTATCTGCAGTGTGAAAGTAGACAGGGAGACCTCAGTACCTCAGTATCACAGAGTATGCCAGCAGTGGATAAGAAATGCATCACAGCCCAGCTTGAGAGCTCTATTTGCACATCTGAAGAGTTTAAAAAAGTTGGAAGGCAAGACATTGAGAGATAATTGTGCAATTAGGTAGCACTGATAGCAGGCTCTAAATATAGAGGTGGGAAACGGCTTAAAAGCCTTAGACAGGGCAGCTCACGGTAGGGGATGACTCCTTCAGACCTATTAGCAACCATGCAGCACAGTTATTTCATTAACCCAGGTGCAAGAGAACTGTCCCAACTGAACTGCCACTGAATCTGACTTGCATTCATTTCAGTTGACGTCTTTTGGTGAGGCCAGGGGTCTAGCACTGATGCAACGTCACCCAAAAATACATTTGAGAGCGCAGATACAGACCACCTTCAGACCTTTATCTAAGCACTTGAGAGGAAACTACTGTCATTCTTTAACCACTTGCACCTCACGGTTACTGATAATCTGTGCGCATTGAAGGCTTTTTCTCAAGGTAAATCGATGCTTGCACTCGACCATTGCGATAAAGGCTGATAACGCAAGGACGGCACTGTTGCGAACCTGAGAGCGGACCAGCTCTACACTACATGGCCAAAAGTATGTGGACACCCCTCCTAATTATTGATTTCAGGTGTTTCAGCCACACCAATTGTTAACAGGTGCATAAAATCAAGCACATAGCCATGCAATCTCCATAGACAAACCTTGGAAGTAGAATGGGTCGTACCGGAGAGCTCTGTGACTTTAAACGTGGCACTGCCATAGGATACCATCTTTGCCACAAGTCAGTTTGCGAAATTTCTGCCCTGCTAGATCTGCCCCGGTCAACTGTAAATGCTACTATTGTCAAGTGGAAGTGTCTAGGAGCAACAACAGCTCAGCTACGAAGCGGTAGACCACGCAAACATACAGAGCGGGGCCGCCGGGTGCTGAAACGCATAGCACGTAAAAACTGCCTAGCCTCTGTTGAATCACTCACTACAGAGTTCCAAACTGTCTCTGGCTGCAACATCAGCACAAGAACTGTGCGTCAGGAGCTTCATGAAATGGGTTTCCATGGCCGAGTAGCTGCACACAAGCCCAACATCACTATGCGCAATGCCAAGTGACGGCTGGGGTGGTGCAAAGCACGTCGCCACTGGACTCTGGAGCAGTGGAAACGTGTTCTCTGGAGTGATGAATCACGCTTCACTATCTGGCAGTTTGATGGACGAATCTGGGTTTGCCGGATGCCAGGAGACCACTACCTACCCGAATGCACAGTGCCTACTGTAAAGTTTGGTGGAGGAGGGATAATGGTCTGGGGCTGTTTTTCAGGGTTTGGGCTAGGCCCCTTAGTTCCAGTGATGGGTAACATTAATGCTACAGCACACAAAGACATTTTAGACAATTGTATTCCAACTTTGTGGCAACAGTTTGGGGAATGCCCTTTCCTGTTCCAGCATGACTGTGCCCCTGTGCACAAAGCAACATCCATAAAGACATGGTTTGACGAGTTTGGTGTGGAGGAACTCCAGTGGCCTGCACAGAGCCCTGACCTCAACCCCACTGAACACCTTTGGGATGAATTAGAACGCTGATTGCGAGCCAGGCCTTCTCGTCCAACATTAGTTCCACAAAACATTCCACAAAATCTTGTGGAAAGCCTTCCCAGAAGAGTGGAGGCTGTTATAGCTGCAAGGGGGGGGGGGCAACTCCATATTAATGCCCATGGTTTTGGAATGGGAGCTCATATAGGTGTGATGGTCAGGTGTCCACATACTTTTGGCCATATAGTGTATCTGACCGGCCACTGCTCTTTCCCTCCATCGCTGCTTTGCATATCTTCGCCTCATGTGCAAAAACAAGGTCCCCAGAAGCCACATTTGCCTCTAATATCTTCACCTCAGTCTCCACCAGCTCCACTCCCTCACTCAGTTACACTGTCCTCGCCGAGTTTTCTGGCTCCACTCATACGCTCACCTATATCGGCGCTCATTGGATTAGCAGCGATAATCTGCGGCCATCGCCTGCAGCTATTTGTGGCCTCCTCTGGGGACAGACAAAACGAAACAACAGAGTGAGGGATTCAGAAAGGGAGCCGTAAGCCTTGAGTGCCACAGGGAGAGACACAAGAGAGTGGAGTAGACTGGACCAGATGGGAATGTCAGGTCTGTACTTAAAAACAAAAAAAAAAACCCACACATCTCAATATCAGACCCAAGCATGTGTGGTAGGAGTCTTTCTATAATGAGATCTGTACGAGCGGCTTCGCAGCAGCATGGTGGCACTTTCGACAGAAGCTATTTTCTCTCTCAATTAGCATAGCAGTTTATGCGGTGGGGCAGGAAATGGTGTATGTAGGAGTGTGTGTGTGTGTGTGTTTGACAGCAAGCAGTATCTGTGTGTGTGGCAGCCAGCAGTGTGTGTGTGTGTATGTGTTTGTGCCTGTGTAGTAGGGAGCAGTGTGTTTGTGTGTGTGTGTGTGTGTGTGTGTGTGTGGTAGTGAGCAGTGTGAGTGTGTGTGTTTGTGTGTGTGTGTGTGTGTGTGTGTGTGTGTGTGTGTGAGACCGCAAGCAGTATCTCTGTGTGTGGCAGTGAGCAGTGTGTGTGTGTGTGTGTGTGTGCGTGTGTGTGTGCTCTCGTGTGTGTTCCCTCTGTGGCAAATCAGCCTTCCCATCATGCCCGTGTTCACTACAGCAGCCAATCAGTGTGACCTACAGAGATAGGTGAGGGCACGCATTGCGTCATGGCTTCCCGGGTGCCACTCCAACACGTCATTCTGCTACCTCCAGTAGGTTCCCATTACCCACCCACGCACAACAACCTGGAAAAACAAAAACGAACACCCTCGCTGCTTTGGGAGCCAAACAAATCACCCCTCCATAGAAGCTTGGAGCAACTCCGGCGGGCTGGCACTGTGATTGTGGGGATCTAATCAGGCCCGGCTGGCACCAGAACCTGCCCCGCACAAAGGGGCTTTTATACCCGGGCAGCCACTGTAACTGGAAGCAAAACCAAACAAAATGGGAAAGAGAGAGAAAAAGTGATCTTTGTATTCTTTAGTGAATATTATATAAGATGTGATGGGTACATTCCACTGCTCACACAGAAGTGTGTGTGTGATAGCCGATAGTTCCTGTGTCTGCTCAGAACGGGTAGCGGAGCTGTGAAGTGAATACAAACTCAAACTCGCTCGCTGGCAGGGCAGGAACGGCCATGCCAGGGCTTGCTTTTCTGTGCTCTTTCTCTTTTCTCTCTCCCTCCCTTTCTCTCCTTCCTTGCCCTCTGGAAACGCAGAAGTCACAGCTTCACATCACAGAGAGAGGGGTGAAAAAAAAACACCCCCCCCTCCCCAACGACATTAAAAGGGTCTCTAAGGCAACTGTGGTTTTTGCAGGCCGGCCATTGTGTGAGCAACCCTGCAAGTTTGTGCGCGAGATCTCTTTCAGCTGCACCACTCCTCTGCACAGGCTGAGTAGCCTGCCTCAGCGTTGATTAAGTGCACCCCGTACAGCTACTATGAAATGCAAACACGCACACGGCTCTCTTCTATTGTCATAGCAACGCCATGGGAAAAGGCCATTTGAGTCTGGGTATTTACCTGTCCTTTATGCTCTAAAGTGGGCACACATTGTTCAAAGTTCAAAGGTTACACGTTGTTCAAGGGTCACGGTTCAAAGCCAAATAAACCTCACTGAAAGGCTCTTTCCCACACCCGTCCCCAAAAAAGGAGTTGTTAAACTCATGTAAGAGCCTAGTGCAAGCCGGAGACAGTCAGTTTAAATGTCTTAGGGCTGTGAACATTTTTATTAATAATAAAAAAGGCAGACTGTGAAATCCGCCTTACATCTGTTCACTTTAACAACACCTCGGGGCAAAACACAGCAGCAATTCAATCTTGTGGAAAAGTCAGGTGTGGTCAAACAAATTTTACTACAGCAGCTGGTAAAAAAAACAGAGATGCCTATCAAGTCAACAACACAACTCAATGACCAGCACGCAACAAATCATCTCAATTTAAACCGCTGCTCTGAGACGCTCCACTATCCCAAAAAAACTCGAATCACATATAGCATTCTACTCCACATATATAAAACACTTAATCCACACACTATGAGGAACTGAGAGAGATGTCACCAGCTACATGACTTTCTCCAGTTGGCTCCTGTTTAGCTCCATAGCAGTGGTCCTGTGGAATGTGAGGATGATGTAGTGCATGCATGACAGGCCAGATTGAGGCTTTATCAGCGACGGCACAGGGGAGGGTCTCTGTGCACACAGAAAGGTCTCTCCGCTGTGTCCTGGGTCACGGAGATAGGACTTTTCCACACTCTGACGGCTAATCAACAGCCTTTAGCTCCTCAGTCACACTTCAGCCTCCTCTCTGTAATAGGGCATTCACCAGGGTGCAGATTAAGTAACACCTGCAAGGGCTCACTGCATCATTACTCATTTACCAGGTTCACTCTCTTTTTTTTATTCAGCCACATTTACAAGCCATTGCCTTCTGCCTGATTGCGGCACGTTAACAAGAAATCTTTATTACGGTCCACCTCGCAGGCCGAACCCTCCTCTTCTTCACAGCAGCATTCACTAGCTCTCATCTTCCTCTTTACTGGACCGCACTTCCTGGCCTCCTTATTAAAGCACACTTACCAGGACATCACAAGACACAGGCTGCGAATCCAATTACCTTAATCCAGTTACTCAGTGCAGCCCTGGATGACACACCGGCTCTGCATCTCGTTCCTCCTGTACCTCTCTGCCAGCTCACACATACAGTGCCCCGCTATACCTGCTACGGCACGTTCATCTCCGCAGCTGCTGCAGGTACCACGTGCCGACTCAAGGCAGGCGCCAGCGGGTCCCGCCCAACGGAATCCTACAGCCGTTTCCATGGCGCCCAACTTAAAGGGAAAACGCATTTCCTCTGGGCGGCTGAGAGAGAAATAAATAAGCCTACGGGCGAGGAGCCACGTCCTCCTCTGGCTGCCCCCTAATCAGCAGATGCTGCGGGGACCCGACATCCACGGAGGTCTGTGCCGGCCCGCATCCCACAGGATGTCTCATTAAAGCTCAGAGGGGTGACTCCACCCATCTCCTGTGCTTAATTGCGGGGTGGTGGTGGTGGTGGTGGTGGTGGTGGTTGGTGGTTGGGAGGGGGGGTGTAAAAGGAGGCACGCCCTGGGTGCATCTGTCGAGGATCTGCGCAAGGTCGCGACCCCGAGGCGTGCTGCATCACGGCACCCAACCTACGCTGCCAGGGAGCTCTCTCTCTCAGAAACACGCCCGGTCAAATCCACGTCTTTAGCCACCTCTGCTCTTGACTGTCAGTAACACCCCCCCCAGACTGTTTCTCTTCTTTTAATGAAAGCAGTGCTTACTCAGCTAATAAACGAGCCTGCATTTTTTTTTCCATCCCTTGAGAATTAAACATAAATGAGGCCCTGTTTAGTTTTCCTCGTTAGAACTAATTTGCCAATCGGTTGGAAGAACTAAAAAGAGAACAAGAACAGTGTTGTCTTGCATGCTTTCCCTGCTCATTCTTGCCACCACCTCTCGCTTCCTGATTTTATTCAAAGCTGAGTGTTGTTTGAAATAAGCCCCTTGGTGACAGGTCAAGTGCTGATTCTCAGTGTCAGCCAATGGGATATAAGCCAAAGTGGTGACCGAAAGCAATACAACGATCAATATGTCTGATTGCTTTCTTCCCACAGAGTCTACTCACCATCAGATAAGAACTTCAATTCAAAAGATCAGGTACACTTGTTAATCGTGTATCTGGTGGATCCTATTACAAACCCAGAAAATAAATAACATGAAAAATGATAAGAAGAAGCAGAAACTTGAGTACTTAGATGAAAATCTGAGTTCAAGTTAAACAAAAAGGCACAGCCATTTCCTTACTGTGGCTTTTTCAAAACATTTATGACATAACATGCAAATCCTTACAGACTTACATCCTTAAAGAATTTCTAGGCTTACTACACACTACACAAGCACCTTATGAAACTAGCTTTTACAATGGTCCAGCAGCATACATCAGCAGCTAAAAGCATGTTGAGATCAGCTAACGGATTCTTGGTTGAGCTCTGTGCACTTGCTCCTACTAAGCACCCCGAAATATAACAGGAACCCGCATTCCACACAGCAAAATTACACAAGGACCAGCCCGTTAAAGATTAACACACTAAAGACGAGCCTGAAGCGATGCTTCCATTCTGAAGTCCACTGGGTAAAGCGGCGGTGTATTTACAATTCCCTTAAGGACATTATCAGAGCTCAAACCCTGCCTTTCCTTCAGACATCACCAGAGCACTTGATTTGAACACCCCTGCCCTCGCCGCAATATAAACGTAGGAAAATGGTCTTTTCTTGCCTCTCTCTTCAAGGCCAGCTCCCTTCCACAAAGACAGAAAGGAACCAGAGTCAACCTCTGCGTCCATACGAGTATGAAGAGGCAAAGGTGTCCACTGATTGGATGACATCTCATGGACACCAGGCCGACGGTTTTTCTTGACCCTGCAACCCCCGCTCCCCCAAACAGGACTTCGCTTCGACACAATCCACACTAATTTAAGAGGTGAGAGACGACAGCTGTGAGAAGAAATAGGAAAAAAAAAGAAACACGTACAGACAACATTTCATTCCTCTGAGGTGTTTCGTCAGCCTCTGGTCACAGCTGAACAGAATGACACACCTCTTCAGTGGGCTCTTTGGGAACTTTTGCCTGGAGCTTTTGAACAGTCTCAGACCCCTTGCTGCGCTGAGTTTGAGACGCGGTCACTGAGCACTGGGCACCGTGGCAACGCTGTGACCCATCACTTCGCTGGCAAGTGCCCCTCGCCGATAACAGACGGAGAACCCGCAGGTCTGCTGACAACCGTACCCCTCCTTCCGTGGCAGCCCTCAGAAGAAGCAATGCATTGTGGGGCTGGAACAGTTAAAATTATGAGGCATGAGATGGGTTGGGACTGGAGAATGAAGGGCAGTCTGGGACTCGCACAGTGGCAGTGATATAAGGAGGCACTTCAGATCAGTCACAAATAGAAGTTACACTGGGCATTGTATAGTGTAGTGTAATTTTAAGCCATTTCGCTGAGTGTTTGGAGGTGGGGGGAGTCCCTTGGATTATCATCCAAAATACAGATATAGTGCTGGTCTACTTTAAATGTAAAGCACAGTGGACAGCATGTTTTATTTAATGACCGAATGAAAACACCAACCGAAGAGATGCACGTGATTTCAAAATGTTAAAAACGGCTGATCTGATTCTCAGACCAACATTCTTATTGTCCCCACAGGTTTTTAGCATAGCTTGGTGAAAACTAAAAAACTAATAGAAAAAAGTATGCATAAAAATGTTTTTTTAGAAATCACACCACTGTGACCCTCCTTTGGCTGTATCAGAGACTGAAGACGGCATTCACAGTGCTACTGTATGCCATTCAGAGAGGCACAGCGAGGGTAGGTTTGGCTCAGTGAAACGAAGCCAGACAGTTTAAGATGTGCTGCACTCTTGAATGGTCACTGCAATCTGTCTATCCCTTCCGTAAGGGCCATACAAACATTAAATGGAGGTCCAACTCATCAGTTTGCTGCCCAGAGGCATGTATCAACAGTGCTGTTTTTAGTAAGTAAGTAAGTAAACAAAGTAAACTGTTTCACAGACCAAAATTCAGTGGAACCCCTCACTAGATTATTCCATTATAAATGTATCTGCCGTATGTAATATCAAACATTATTGTACACAAGGTCTCTCCCATTCCCAAATCATTGAAAAAAAACTACAAAAATAAATTGAATACTGTTCTTTACTGATAAAATTTCTACAAACCTCCAGGCGCAAAAAATCTATGGCTTTTATCTCAAAAGAAAATTAATCTTACAGAGCACAGCTCTGATAAACTGTTTATAACAGTTTATAACAGTTTAGAGATCCTAAAAATCCACTTTAGAGCACCACTTTCACACTCATTTATAGGAGAGTGTATTTTTACTGCATTGCACTGGATTTGTTATTCAAATAAAACTCCTCTTCTACCCTTTCACCAATGTAAATTTAGGCATTTTTGAAGTCGGCAGTACAACATAACAGACAACAACAAAAAAAAACCCATACTCATTACAAACAAATAAACGGAGTCTGGCCTATGTCTGCCTAAATGCTCTGGGATCACTGATGTTGCTGTCCCCTATTGTAAATATTGGTATTTTGCAACACTCTGGGGAGTATTTATTTTGGCCTGGTCATTCATGTGGTGCAAACACTAAACAATAGTTGAAATGCAGGCAAAGAATGTGCCCTTCCATTCAGTGAATCTGCAGAAAGTTGCAATATTCCTGGAATGTATAACGGAAAGCAGAAAGAGAGGCCGTACCTTGGCAAAAGGGTACCTGCCACCTGCAGCTGGGCAGGACAAGTCACAAAACCAATGTGTGAATGAGCTTTTCCTTTCTAAGGTGATGACAGAAAAACAACAATCAATTACTTTGTATTTCAGTGATGAACAGTTTCTTCAGCATCAGCAAAGCCATAATCTGGTGCGAATCCATCAGGGTCTCATTTTCCATCTGGAATATCTATGCTGTTGTTAGTTCCTGCTAACATGTCTGTCCTAGGAAGAGCATTCAGTGGTTTCAATAAAATGCACTAATTCTGCATCCAACAGAACAGTTGTGCACATACGGATGCAGGTGTGACAGAGCTGTAGTCTTTCCATGGGAAAGTATCTGACGATTTTCATAAAGGGCATCAATTACATATTTAACGACAAAGAAAAGCCAAACAGGGAAATAAAGTGTCAAAAAAGAGCAGCTACATGAGTCCAAATGCAGGTCTGACAACATGTGGCGGTATTCTTTTTTCCTGGGTACTCTTTAAACTTCAGAGTTAAAAGAACCGCACCTTCCCTGTTCGATGTGCCAGTTTGCCTACGGGCACTCTGGCTCAGCTCACCTTCGTCAGAGCTGAAACGCTGAAGACGAGGGAAGAGAAGCGAAAGCACGCTTCTTTTGTACATATCAAACGATCCATGAGTGGAAACTGGATTGAAGCGCTGGTTCTGTTCGTTCTTTCAAGCTTTGGTGTGATCGTTGCTGCGGGGGTGAGAATCGCAGGTGGAATGTGACCACCTGGATTGGTAATGGTTCATCAGAGCTGCCTTTGGGCCAGTGCTGCCAGCCGGCCCACCTCAGGCATTTGTGACCTTTCACGTTTGTGCTGATTATTATGGATGCTTATTATTTTCTCCAAGTGAACAGTCATTATTAATAATTATTATCCTCTCTGCGGACTACCTGTCAACACTTTCGGGATAGGTATTTTTGCCTGCACTGCTGAACGCATTCCCCAGATTTCTCAGGTGACCTCCAGGCATACACACGCTGTCCCTGTGGCTCTGGTTTGTTTGTGTCCACACTGGGACAGACAAGGGGGAGACCACAACCTTGGCGCTACAAACACACCTACATGGGAGTAAGTTTAAAGTTCAATCATTCTGATCTACAAACAAACACAACATAGCCGGTACCCTCCTCACAATGTTTAAATGGCAGTGCTGAGTAGCAACTTTGTTCAAACAATTCAGTAATGCTAGCCGTTACATCAGTGCCTACATACAGAGAATTGTCTGCTCTTTCACTTAAATTGTTTTACTCCGAGCACTGTCCAAACGGTTCATAACTACCACCAAGACCACACTGCCTAGAGAGGCAATCTATGCATAGCTTCATCCAAGTTGAGCCTCACAGACTGAGCAGAACTAGCGCGTCCTGCATATCAATAAGTGACTAAGATTTTGTGAATAATTTTTAGGATTTCCTGGTGGTAAAAAAAAAAAGACGTACGGGAAATTAATACATACTTTAGCACACAGAGTGGGTGAGAAGTGAAAGATAATTAAACCCGTTTGCGTTTATGAAAGGTAGAATATCCCCCACATGCACACCGACGCTTCCGAAGTAGCCTACGCGGGACCACTTCGATTCTCGCAATAATTTTAACTCCGTTCAAGTACGTAACTGTTTTTCACAGTTCCTCGGGTTGTTTAAACAATATTCAAATAAAACTGTTCAGATAATACTTGCTAAGAGAGGCGTCAAACCTTAGTGTGTCTGTTTTAATTAAACACTCTTAAGGTTCACTAATACCGCTTTCTCCTATGACGTGAAGTGAAGGAAACTCCACCAGTGTCCTGTGACCACACATCCAGCGAAATCACACTGTACACTTAATTTGATGATTACACATCGAAACGATACCTTAAAAGTAACGGTTGCATGTTGCAACTGATTATTATTCTCTGAGTTTTTTAGTACGTCGGTGGCTGGTTATGAGCGACTCTTCCTTGTGGCTGCCTCAGCCTTCCGTTGCCGACTACATTTTGAAACGAGTGTCATTAATCTTCCTGGTATGAATACAAACCTGCAAATATATTATTGCCGTTTACTAACTACTGTGCAGTAACCCAATGCAACTGTACTAAAAATAGGTTCGCTACAAATGAAATACAAAATACAAAAGCGACTCGTTGCAAGTCAGTTACACTTAACCGTAGCAGTTCGCGCAAGGGTTCAGATAAATCTGCCGTCTTCTAACCGAAGCATACCCGTCCTTACTTCTGTAAAAACCTACCTTCAGCGTTATTGGTTTACCACACGGGTGACTCTCATTTCTTCCGTGGACTGGCGATTAACGAATCTACCGAATATCACCATCGTTAGAGAAGGTAGACTGCGAAAAGAAGCGGAAAAGCCTTGTCGGGAGTCCGAGCTGTCAACACGACGGCAGATACACCGAGGAGGCTGGGTCTCGGTTTGCAAACTTGTTGCGTTGAGCATCCGCGGGTAAAGTGGGCAGTGCCTTACTTGACGCACACGTATAGCGGATTTGTAAGTAATATATACACGTCCGATGGACAGAAACCTGCTCGCGTTCGTGTATTATCTGTGTAATAGCACCAATACTGAACGATTTACCTATACACATTTAGAATTAGAATTTTGATTATACATATAAAAATAATCCATAGGTGCACCAATGAGGATATGGTGAAGACCCGGTTTTCTTTGGTTTATTTTGGTTTAGGTAATGACCATAATTATTCAGTTTTGTTCATTTGATGTACTTTGCTGGGGGTATGTGTTAGAAATTACTTTCATATGTATTTTCTTCGTGTAAGGTAATAATAATTCAGGGAAGGTCAACATTGATTAAATGTAAGCATTACCCCATGTTTATTTCGTTTAATTTTGTTATTTATTCATCACATATTTCACGTGCTCTGGCACTTACAGCTTCAATGTCCTCTGCTGATTAATAAGGGTCACGCGAAGACTGAATGAGATAATAAAGCTCCTCTGACCTCTCTTGACAGATGATTTCTTTTCCAGGAGCCCTGTCCGAGCTTGCCACGTGCATGGCTAAATTGGGGAGCCCTGAAAAGGAAGACAAAGATGTCTCTCACAACCAAGACTGACGCAAAAGTTCAAGAGCCTCATTAGAGACCAGTCAATACAAAGAGATTTCACTGTACTGCAGTTGTTTTTATTCGGTAGTCCACGTGTTGTGTGTTCCCTTTTCGATGGCGAAAACGTCAGCCAGAGGGGAAAACGGAGGAGCTCTGAGTTTTCATAATGCTCTACTTCGTTCACCTCCAGTCACCTCAACAGTACTTATTCTGCTCCCAGCGCGAGAGCGTTCTGAAAAACATCCATGAAATTGCGCACAATGAACAATTTGTTTTTATCAATCGATGCACCCTGCGTCAAACTGAAATGTTTTTTTTTTTTTTTTTTTTTTTCGGAAGTACCTTTACTTATTTAGATGCGACTGAGTTCTTCTGTTGCCTAATTTCTTTATATGCTATTTGGGATTCATGTAATATTGTTCATGCCATTGTGTGGGAAATATTACTTAATTCTTTGGAGATATTAGTACTGGTCTTTGGAGATTCACACCAAACCGGAACCTGGGAAGACACATATTTGCTTGTATTCTTACTTCTCAAATTTGTGATGAACTGTGAATATAAGTTTTAAAACATATAAATTTACCAAAAAACACTATTAGTGGAAATAATCCATGCTGTTTCTCTTGAAAACAGACAGCTTCTGGTTCTCCCAGTCTCACAGAGCACCAATAGGTGGTTCATACAGGTATAGGGCGCTTCTCTCAGACTTCACCCGAGAGGTCGCCTCCATGGCAACCACAGTTCTGTTAACACAGTGGTCAGGCCAGAGAGTTTGTATGGACCTTTTTATGTTCTAGCTCCGGTCGCCTGATTTCCAGAAAAGCTGGAGGAAAAACAACAGCAAACTCTCATTGGATGGGGGCTTACTCTGTGAGAGCCCTTTCAGCTGTTTTCTGCCCCTGCATCATAAACCTTTTTTCTGTTACTGCATGTGAAAGATTAATGTATGTACACAACACATGCATTTACACACCGTGACCGTTACAGGACCAGATGCAAGAATTATACTTTGTTATGAAACCTTTTTTTCCCCTCATGTCATGAAAGGGATTGATGTACTGCAACAAAAGCAGCCTGACATAACAGGGGGAAATGGACAAGCAGCCAGTGGAGAAGCAGTTGTACTGAAGAGAACAGAGGAGTCCAGCCAAAGTCCGGGGAGAATCTGGGATAGCTGCAGCCCTCTTGCCGAGTGTGTTGCTCATTTCCTGTGCATCCTGAACAGTCTTGGAAACATTCCTGTACTCTAACCCTGGGCATGGTTCTCCATCTGGTTGGATCTGGTTTTCTACTGTTTTACCCAAAGTAAAAGAAGGTGCCTTAGTTCAGAATCGGTGTAAATATCTCAGACAGTTGCATGACATATCAAAAGCCTGGTATCTCTGGTTCTGGACACTGTGGGCCTCCAGTCCCAGTGTTCATTGCACAGCAAAGCAATGCATGCAGCACTGCCCATGTTAAGAAAGTATTACTGTGGGTCAGTTTTGACTAAGTTTTTACTGAGCGGGAGGGGAGGTTGCTCATGACTCTCTGATGTGTTGAAATAGAGACCAGCTGACAAATTTCAATCGCTGATTACTGTGCTGCTGATTGTCACCGTATGGACCAATTGTCAGGAGGATATCACAAGGGTCTGATGATGTGTAATGCCTATCCACAACTTGTGTAATAGTGTATTGAGAAAGTGTAAGAGAGAGAGAGAGAGAGAGAGAGAGAGAGAGAGTGTCTTCTTACAAATTTTATGCATGCACACACACACATGCACACACACACACACACACACACACACACACACACACCATGGAAAACATGAGAATGTGAACAAGCAGAGTGCAGAGCCAAAAGCTCAGAATGATTCTGACAAAATGATTATCTCTTTTTGTGGTCTCCTTTTGAGCACCATGCACAAATGTTATTATTAATGCTCCCATATGAAATAGATATTTTGATAACAAAAGGTGGGCTCATCTAACCAATCTCAGCCCTCATCTCCCCACAGATATTCTGTTCTGACATGTTACTCAGCTCCAGAGTTCCTACTCTCATCTGTTTAACAGGTTGCAGGTGGTGACAGGAAGTTCCAGTGCTGTCTGCATTCCTATGCAGGCTATGGATGTTCTGTTTTAGACCCTGCCCATTCAGAGATGCTCCTAACAAGACAGAAAATCAGAACACTAGTAGCTTCAGCAATGCCAGAGGCAGAATTTTCAATGTGAAGAACCTTGCACTGACTAAAAAATCTGATTTTGGTTACCTTTTTTGACACCTTTTGGCTACAGTAAAGATAAATGTGAAGGAAAAAGAATATACTTTATGGTGCTAGTGTTTTTTAAAAAAATACATCCATTTTTCTGTGGTGTGAATAGGAAACATGAATCTGGTGTACTTAAGGGACAGAGATGCCTTATGACATTACTATCCAGTCCACACCTGCCCAGTACAACAAACATGCCAAGAACACCCTGAGGAGATTCCATCCCAGCGCTTCCAAAAGACAAAGCCAGGATTCAAACCTAAGGTCTCAGGAATGTTTGATTAGCCAGAGGGTCAAGGAGTAAGAAGGAGGGGCCGAGCTCAGGTGTATCTTTATGAAAGCTGCGATACACACATATGAGATCACCCTTTGCCCCTGGTGTCCTCTCCCTGGGACCAGTGTGGTGTATCTCCCTGCAGAGTGTGGTATCTCTCTGCAGTGTGCAGTATCTCCCTCAGATCAGTATGTGGTATCAGCAGGCGGTATCTCCCTGGGTTCAGTGTGTGCAGTATCTCTCTGGGATCAGCATGTGGTATCTCCCTGGGTTCAGTGTGTGTGGTATCTCCCTGGGATCAGCATGTGGTATCTCTCTGGGTTCAGTGTGTGCGGTATCTCCCTGGGTTCAGTGTGTTTGGTATCTCTCTGGGATCAGTGTGCGGTATCTCCCTGGGTTCAGTGTGTGCAGTATCTCTCTGGGATCAGTGTGTGCAGTATCTCTCTGGGATCAGCAGGTGGTATCTCCCTGGGATCAGCGTGTGTGGTATCTCCCTGGGATCAGTGTGAGCAGTATCTCCGTGGTATCAGCAGGTGGCATCTCCCTGGGATCAGTGTGAGCAGTATCTCCAGGATGGTATCCTCTGCAGGAGCCTCATGGGTGGCTGCTTTAGAAAGCATCCCATGAACCCCCTGGTCTCGGCTGAAGTGCAGCTGCAGAGGCACAGGGAGCCTGTCCTTGCTTGCCAGCGTGCTGCCGTCCCCGCGAGGAGCTGGGTGCAAACCCGTGCATCAGCACATCTCACACCCCCTCCCCCAGCCTCCTCCTCCTCCTCCTAACGCAGGGATAATCAGATTTCACATTTACACTCTGCTAAAATTCATCCCCACATAATCCACCGCCGCTGCACACCATGCACACAGGGAAGACTACTCTCCTGCAGATCTGCGCCTCTTCCTCAACCTGACGATCGACACATCCCAGCAAAATCAGTGCGGTATTGTTCAGTCAGCGCAGATGTTCTGCAACAATAACAATAATTACAGGATGAGTGAAAACGCTTTAATTATCTCATCATGCCGTTGAAGAATAGGATGAATTAGTGGCATGCTAAGAGACAATACCGGTTTGAAAATAACAGTTATGTTTATTGTGAGTTGAGTTGAATTCTGGATGAGTCACCTGCTGACGGCCACTAAAGACAAAAATCTCTCAGTAAACTGAAATGGTCTCACTGGATATGTGGAGTGACTGGACTCTTACTCCATCACCCTCATTTATTGGCTTCAACTTTATAAGAGACATAGAAGAAAACAGAGTTAGAGTTCATTATTAACCTGGTTGTCATGGGCAAATATAGCTTCTCTATAGTGCTCAAAACACGCCAATCTAAACCATTTGTTTCAAGAGGATTATCTGATGTTGATATGTAGTTTTGGGACAATTGAAAGGCACATGAGAATGCTTGAAACATTGGACATCATTACTTTTAAGTTATTTTCTTTATATATGTAATTGAGGAGGTTGATTTATGAATGCTCAAAAGGGCCAAATAAACACTTTCTCTGGAGTTTACCTGCCCATTACATTGCTCTTGATGCCTTTTAAATGCAAACACCTGACTGACCACAATGCCAAAAGACACATCTTCAGGTGTCCCTTTTATCAGTGCTTAAAATTAGGGCACAATATCACTGACCTTCTGCAGGTTGCTTGCTGAAGTTCAAACCTCTGTGCAGACAAAGGAGGTACATACTAAAGGTGCTATCTGTTCTGTAACTTTTAATCAGCCATTCCCAGAGATTTGATGCAATTTAATTTCTATCAATCAAGTTTGTGCTTTGTATTGCATCTTTAACTGTTGCAGTGTTCCATACTTTGATTGGAAAGAGGAAGGCAGTGGAGGTTCCATGGAACATTTCAAGGCACTGATGATGCATTTCATAAGAATAGTTTACAGTTTTGCTACCAAAACGTCAGGACACTGAAGATGTGATATGGCTGTTAATTTTCCAAACCAAATTTCTGAATTTCCACAACTGTGTGCTGCCTCAGATCAAACCAATGATCTATATGTCACAGAGAGGTCTGGTATAGCTGGTTGCATTGCTGTGTTGAGCCCAATGTATGGTTGACTGCATATGCATTCCTACATATGTATATACACATGTATACACATACACACACTACAAGGTCACCTGCACATGATATATGTACATACACATACACAAACATGATTAGGTTCAATGTACGTGTGTGCGCGCACACACACACACACACACACACACACACAATGATGTTCAGGGGCAGTGAGTATGCATACACACTATAAGGTTCAGGAACATTTGCATAAATAAAACAAATTATTTGCGCAGATCCACATTTTTGCAGGCTTTACTGTATCATATTCTCAAAAAATTACTCATAATGTAAAAAGTTACAAATAATCCTTTAAGCTAGCTTATGAAAGTAGTCAATTAGGATATCACCTGAAGGACATTAGTGGTGCTGTATAGCCTGAAAAGATGACCATCTGTGGCATTGACACTACATGACAACCCTAAAATGCAAAAATAAGGGAGAATCCAATGGGCCGAACTGAAACAGAGGGGAATGGGAGCCCTCTAGTGGTGGACACTTCAGTTGCAGTTCCTTTGAACTGCCTGGCTGTCAACGGACTGAACATTCCCTGGAGCCACTGTCTTTTGGCATTAATGTCTGGAAAAGCAGCTGTGTATTTTCTGCCCCCCTGAGACTGACGCTGTGTTTGGCTGTAGGCTGGAAACAAAAACACCTTAGCCAGTCCTGCTCACAGAGAGATGAAAGGACCTCTCTCTGCTGCTAGCCACTGCTTTGGTGTTGACACTCAGAAGCAGAACAGCCACAGGTCACTTGACAAACAGAATCAAGCACCTGTTTTCCCCTCGCATCTTGTTCACTTAAACCAGCCGCTTGTGACACAGCACCGTGTCGCTACATCAAAGACAGTGTGGTTTGATCCAACTGGAAAATCCAAGGATAGAGAGCAAAGTGACTCAGAGGAAGCAATGACAGAAGATGACAAGAGGCCCCATATTTACAAAATGAAATGTGTCTAGCAGGACATATTTCAGATACCACAATGCTTATTTTATCCGTATAAAACTCAGTTTTTCCTAGAATTTGCACAGGAAAACAGCTCATTAAGTGTAGAACCAGTTTCTCACGGAGCGTAGTTGAAACTTTATCTCAGATAAGACTGCTCTACTGTACATATTTACTTGGCAGACTTCCTTATCTTGAGCAACTACTAGAGTAGAGTGCAGAAATTAAATTAGCAGGTACTGCACAATTAGTGGGAGAACAGCAGTCTGCCTAAATAAGGCACAAAAGAGCTGTAAACAGATTTCCAAAAGGCATATGCTTAAGTGCAACAAATGCAGTATGAATCAATTAGGATCTGCTGACAACCTGTCGCTTTATAAGTCAAGTGCTACATCAAACCAGCAATGACATTTGATCCAGATACATAATCTGAGTCCAACCAGCAATATAGGGCAGATCCAGTTATGGAGACACTGTATTTTTGGCTGATTTCACATTATTTCTTTGTGTGCTGAACTGCATGGATTTACCCAGGTTTCTTACAGCTGTGGTATCCCCTTTGGGCCGTGAGACTGCCACCTCCTCTTCTCCTGTTCCTCCCACTCACCTGGAAGCACTCCAGGTTTCTCAAACTTAATCAATACCTCTCTCCCCATGCCTCCATTTGTAATAAAAAAATGCATTATTCAGCTCTTTATGCTGAATTTTGCTGAAACTGAATTAGTGTTTATTGCATTGCCACTTGGCAGATGTCGATGGCAAAGACAATTTCCAGGGCATTAAAACAGTCAGAACACAATATCAAAAAAATTTTGACACTGCATAAACTGGAGTCACAATTAAGAGGTAAGCACTTTAGCTTGAAAAATTGAAAGAAATAAGCAAATGCTAGTGAGAAATGTGGGTTATTTGAGTTGGGGGGGGGCATATTTATTAATGTTATTATTATCAGAGATGAGTCACATAATATGAGGGAACCAACTAAAGCATAAACAGCATGTCATCAGCGTAGTTGTCTTTAAACACACAAAATATACTTTCCAAACAGGATCTCAGCCTAGATATCTACAACCTATCCATCACCCTTTCACTTTCATATCCAACAATCCATTCCCTTTATACACGTTATGAAATTTAATATGCAGTCTTTTCTGCCTTTTGTCATTTTAAAAATGTAGAAATGCATGTTGGAGTCAGTCATACCCCTGAGCAATACAACAAAAGTGAGGCCATTACTGGCCTGTGTTACCAACAAGCGGCAGCAGGGGGAGCCAAAATACCATAAAACAAGGACAGCAGCCTCACTCCTCATACTCAGATGTTTGACCTGTTTTCATCATCAAGCAATCATTTCTGCAAAACATGAACGGTATTTGACTGACTTAATATTGCGATATCCCTTAACAACCCTGACACAAAATGTGGAATAGCTGAAAATAGTGGAAAATAAACAAAATGGCAATTTAAAACAATATTCTACACCATACTCTCCACTAGAGGGTGTGTGTATTCATCATTTCAGGCACATCCACTAGAAAACTCTGCATGAAGCACTGCACCTTCTCTGTGTTTTTAATGGCAGAGTCCCAGACAATCCTGTTCCAGCACAGTCCATTTTACTGAAGGCACACGGAAGGCCACTGAAAGTCACAGAAAGTCACTGCATTCAGCTCTGATGACTTTGGGTAATGGTGTTACCATACTTCTCACAGCTTTTTGAGGTTACAACCATAGCGGATATCGAAGATACAAAGCCCGGAATAGAGCAGGCCCGCAGCGTCAGCAGGTATACCTGTGGCAGTGTAGCATAGAGGTAAAGAGCAGGGCTTGTAACAGAGGTTGCTGGCTCGATTCCCATGCTGGGGCACTGCTGCTGTACCCTTGGGTGAGGTACTTATCCCAGAATTGCCTCAGTAAATATCCAGCTATATAAATGGTTAACAAGTATGAATTGTAACCTATGAAAGTCCCTCTGGGTAAGAGTGTCTGCTAAATGACAATGTAATTTAATGTAATACCTGGGAAATGCAGTCAGTGGAGTGGCGTGATCCATTACTCCTTCAGCTGCAGCCACATCACATGACACAGGGGTCAGAGGTCACAGCCAGCTTTCCAAACCCATGGGGTGAGGGTATTCAAATGTTATGTTCACACTCACTGGTTTGTGAGTGTTACCTTGGTCTGACGTGGTGGCTCGTTTACATTTGAACGGATACACTTCTGTTCTCTTGTGCTGGAAGTCACTCTGGATAAGAGCGTCTGCTAAATGGATGCAATATAATGGAAGGTATTTCCTGTGTGCATGAAAGTGTCTAAACTCTCAGAGGCCCAGGTAAGAGATGCTGTTGCAAATTAAGGGGAACAACATTGTGGGAAATATGGTCTGAGGTGTTCCAACTTAAGGGGTAACCATGATAGATCATAGATGAGGCACCAACTGCAACAGCACCACTACAGAGCTTATGGAACTGTGCTTAGATATTGCTTGGTCTGGCCGGTTTTGTATGGTAGAGATGGTCAGACAAAGTTGCAATAATGTAAGGTAAAAGACATATGGAGGGGCAGCAGTGTACTGTTGTGGCAAGGTGCAGGGCTCATAACAAAAAGGGGCATTGCAGTTGTACCCTTGGGCAGGGTACTTAACCCACAACCGCCTCAGTAAATATCCAGCATGGACAAAACTGTAAACTGTGCAAGTCACTCTGGATAGAGCACCTGCATAATGATAATGCTGAAAAGGAGTTGATTATACTGTTGCAGTACTAACAGCAGAGGTAGTGTAATATTAGTGGTAGAGTAGTATGCACTTACAAAAAAAAAAAAAAAACCCAGTAATTATCATGTTCACATCAAAACTAGCATGAAATCTCCATCCAACCCCAACAATAAAGGATGGAGTTTATTTACATAGCACCTTCCAAAGCAGGGATCTCAAAGCAAAGGTGATCCATCTCAACCAATAATTCACAGCGCACACCTGAGTGACAGGCAGCAGTCTGGAAACAAGGGGCTGCTTCTATTCTCAGCCCCATTCTTAGCCATCGTTACGCACAATGAAGAAAGGACAGACGCTGAAGGACAGGTGTGATTGTCTCATAAAAAGATTTATTTTTTTGCCTAAATGTACAAAGGCAAGTTACAGTATTGTATAAAAAAAAGAAACGTGGTAATGTACACTTTACATAAGAGAAAACTCCAGGAGGGAGAGGGGGTTGAGGAGGGGATGGGGTGAGTGGGGGGTGGGGCTTTAGGGGGTGGAAGGGGGAAGGGGGGAGGGGGTTGTGGGTACAGTTGGGGAATGAATTCAAACACAGCAATAAAAAAGCTGTAAACTTCTTCCTTTCAAGTACCGATGACTGATACTGAGTCACGCCCCCCCTGGCTGTGATTGACAGGAGAGAGGACCTGGGGGCGGGGCCGAGCAGAGGGGTGATGGGATGGGAGTCTGCAGGGTACAGAAGGAAACCCACAATAACAGAACGCTTTCCCTCTCCCCCACAGGATCACAAAGGACGTCTATCGAGCACCATTTGAGACAAGACTTTAGCAACGGCTGTGTTGTGATAAACAAACCAACTGGTTTCTCCTACCACGGGTAACAAAATTTAAAATTAAAAAAAAAAGAATCCTCCAAAATAAATTACAAAGAATCAAGCGCTATTTTATCAGTCTGGACAAACTCAACAGGCAGCAAGAGTTTGCTAGTGAGAGAGAGACAGAAGGCCATATGATTAATTTATTACTATATATACTTGGTTCTGACCCCCTTCTATTCTGTTAAAATGTTTGTTAAAATCTACAGGGTCCTCCCCCTTCCTCTATGCTGTTTAGGCAAAGGGTGCCACTTGCTCAGACATGCGTGTGACATCAGCACAAACACTGAAGATGACCTGATGGCTTTTAACCATTAAAAAACGCTGGCTTTGAAAGTAAGAACTGGACAGAATTCTCTATTGCCTATTGTGGTGTGGACTTGCAAAAAGTCAGTTTTCTCTAGTCACTGTAACGTGTACAAACATCCAAGAAGCTGAGAACCGAATCGATGCTGAACGATTTAAGAGAACCGGTCAAAGCTAACATTGCTTGACTTGTAAAGCATGGGGAGGAAAACCGAACTTTCAAATGGAAAAACATGTTAAAAAAACTGACCATTAAAGATCTCTGCAGAGGTTTCCAACAAGCTACAACTTTCACTGGTGAAGTGGCTCAGAAAAAAACGTGACACAAACTTTATGAGGAATTTAAGAGCTGCGGAAAATGAACAGGAAGTCTTGGCGAAGCTGCTGACCACAGAGTGATGGCCGTGGAAATGGGCTGTCAGGTGAACTCTGGCAGCACAGAGCTGTGGACTGTCTAACGACACTGCTGTTCATTTCTGAGATGCACCCAAAAACTACTGGACAGCCCTGCAGAATCAACACAGGGGGAGGGAGGTTCCACACTGGTGAATTCTTCCAAAGAATACACAAAACCAAAAAAAAGTAGTACTTTTTATGGGGTAGGTGGGGGATAGGAGGTGAAGGAGGGGGCAGGAATTTTGGGGATACAAGGGGGAGGGGGTTTGAAATGGTAGCACAGGAGAGCAGGGTTAGAGGGACGAACTTTAAAAGAAAGAAAAAAAAATCACAACACTTCAAATATAAAGCCGTTACACCAGCTACAGTTTTCATATTATATCAACAATGGTAAAAAAAAAAAAAAAAGAATAGGCTAACAGACAAAAAAGTAGGAAATTCTAATAGCATCCAACAGCCTTTTAAAATAATTCCTCTGTACCATATATACAGAAACCACATATTGAGTGCGTGTGGGAGAGGGAGAGAAAGAAACAAGGATAAAGGTGGACAAAGCAAACTGGTACAGCTTACTCTGCCTGGGTGAACATTGTGTAGGTTAATGCTTTTTAGTGCTATATTACACCATGCGGAAGATCAACAGAGAGAGGGGGACTTCTGGGAGGAAGGGGTGGGGGTGGGGGGTGGGGAACGGGACAGCAGAGAAGTGACTTCGTTCACAAAGCGCTCATTCACTGACGACACAGGGACGACATCCTGATCGCTATCCACAGCACTCCGCGGTGGAGCGTCCTTGAATAAATAGTAAGTACAATGCCAGCGCGCTGTGATGGAGCTGGAAAGGAGACAGTCACGGGGCGCTCCTGAAAGTCACTTCCCTCCGTTGCAGGGCCACGCCCCTGACGGAGCAGGCAACCCCTGTGACCCCCGGGACGCAGAGGTGGCACCCGCGGCCGCCCTCCCCCCGTCGCCCTCGTTCGACAGGTGAGCCAGGTCAGCCGGGAGCAGACTCACAGTTCAGCAGGTACAGACGCCTCTCTCTGTGGCCGTCACACCCACACACAGACCGCAAGGCAGCTCTGCAGCCAGCGACAGACCGCACCCTGTGTGGGGTGGGCGGGGCCGTGGTGGGGGGGGGGTATCATCAGGAGTATCGGCTGCAGCATCTCCACGCCGGTCTCTGCTGAGGAGAGAAGCACTGCTCGGACCGGTACCGGGCTCGTGTGAGTCTGCGGTCACGCCCTCGGGAAGGTGACTGGCCCCCCTCTGTTGTGCATCTGCCCCATAAAATACATCCTGTTCCTCGGTTCACTGTTAAAAGAGCCCCCCCTCCCCCGAGTGTGGCGTTCCTGTCACCCTGCCCACCTCCACAGACAGAAAGGTACCTGCAGGCGTGGCAACACTGCCTCCCGTCAGCCATCGCTGGTACACAGTGCGGTCTGTAACAGATGCATTGACGCTGCTTGTAAACCGTTTCACCCTCAGGAAGCACTGCACCGTTGTAGCCAGCACAGTTCAGTCCAACTAGTGTCCGACACAAACAGTGAGTTCAGTCTCATCGCTGGGTATAAAAGGGAACGAGACAGGCCAAAGTCTTCAGCCGTAACTGTTAAAAACAAACAAATAAAAAAAAAAAAAAAAAAAAATGCAGAGGAAAACAAAGCCTGGTGTACAGGGACTGTCATGCAGAGAAACCGAGTGTAAAAATGTCCCGGACAAAAGACGAAACACGGACACTGTGTTCTCCTCTGAAATCAAGTAGGCGGATACCTTTTCTTCACAAAAAATAAAACAACTCAAAGTGATGGTTTTTTTTTCTCCCGAGGGGAAGAGAGAGGTGGCGTTTGTCAGGACAGTAAGTGGAGACGAGCAGCTTCAGTTTGCATAGAGAGCTGTGGGGGTGTATTGGAGAGGGTGGCGTCCTGGCCACTGGCACAGGTCACCTCCAACCCCCCCTCTCTCTGTTTGTATCCGAAGACGAACAAACGTAATAAATCCATCGCCGTGTTCCGAAGGATCTGCAGGGATAAACCCACGTGTTCCCCCTGTCGAGCAGCAAACAAAAGGCGCAGGGCAGCACATAGGATCCTTTCAATGTAGTGATTTGAACTTTGTATTTTCCAGTCTGTTTCTGCTTGTTTGCTGAGAGCAGTTTGTTTGCGCCTGCGTGCCTGGTTGCCAGCGCAGAGAGAAGGGCTGGTGGCTCTCTGGGTGTCGGCAGAGGGTGGTGGCTTTGTACCAGCACTCGGGGTCTGCGGTTGGGGAGGAGTTTACAGACGCTAAGGAAAAAAAAAAAAAAAAAAAGAACAATCTGCCCAACATCCAGGCAGAGAAACTAAAACATACAGAAACACCATTTAACTGATGTCTAAACAATCTCCACACGCTGCCTCATGTGATCCAGTCACATGACTCCTTACAAGGTTGAGGTTAGCCAATCAGGTCTCCTTAAAAAAAAAAAAAGAGAGAAAAAAAAGAAATGATAATTATACTTTGTGACTTATATTCAACAATGAATGAAACATTCAAACGATCAAATTCTAGATACCAATCAGCTGTTGTCCCATAACCCATAATGGATTTTATTTTACATATAACACTATAGTTAACATATTACACACAAAGGCATGCATAAAATGACAAAAATCAGCAGCACAGGAACTGAGCTGACATGCTGATAAGTCGTATTCCATGAGCGTTTTCCTGCACAGGTCAGCTGTAGGCACAGCTTACAGTTTACAGATCTCCACCACAATACCATTATTACAGCAAATCGCCACAGGTCACATCCATCAAATGCAAATGTCAATGACACCAATGCAGCATGTTTAGGTAATCACTGTCCCCAGCTGAAAGTGCAGTTTAGATCCTAAGGCACAAAGCGTGATGTTTAAGAGCTCAGTCCAGGAGTCTTACCGTTCTCACCTCCTCGCTGGGGGGTACAGGGAGGGGGCGGAGGCTTGCTGACTGGCAACAATGGCTGAGGATGAGAGACCTGCAGAGACATAAGGAAGAGACATGAGCAACGCCTCCAAACTCAAGTCCCTAAACCTGCAGGCCAACCTGACCCCATTACACGTGTACTCACTCACATGATTAAAATGATTCTTGCCGATTTTTTTGCAGAATGTTTAAAAGGTAATATCACAGGAGGAAAGTTGGATAGTGGTCACGCTGGTGTTACATGCGATGCAACTTGAAGACGGAGGCAATGTAAAGAGGTGCAAGAGAGGACCCTGGCCGTCTGAGAAGCACAGCGCCCCCTGCTGACTGACCTGTGGCGTAGGACAGGTCGTACTGCCCTGAGAGCAGGGGGTAGCTCAGGTGGTGGTGGGAGGGCATGATGCGCTGGGAGGGGGAGGAGCGCGGCCGGTCCACGTCCCTCTCGCGGTCGCCCCCGCCCCTCTCTCTGTCGTGGGAGCCCTTGTCGCTCACGGTGGGGGACTTGCTCTTGTACTGGCTGGCGTGCTGGTGCAGGATGTCCAGGGCTTTGGACTCGGAGCTGGACTTGCCGCCGACCGTGGGGCTGGCGCGGGATTTCTCCCCCTCGTCGCCCCCGCCCATCTTACTGCCGTACGGGGAGAAGGAGTAGCCCGCGGACAGGTAAGAACCTGGGGACAACAGACAATACAGGTGTTGATTAAAAGAATCACTTTCCATTTTACTCTACATGCATTAGGAGCCAACACAGCATCTAAAAACCAAGTATGCATGGACAATAATAAAATCAGTCCTAAAATAGCTGACATCTGGTTAGACCCTCAAATGGTAAGCTGGTTCAGTTATATATAGGTAAAAAAAAAACAACTTTATTATAACTCTGCTTTCTCCCAAGCATTACCAAGTGTATTACTATAAAACTACTTGTCATCCATGTGAATGGTCTCCTTTGATGGGGTTAAGTGACCTCTTACCTGGGTAGTTCTGCATCATGACCGAGGGCATGCCCCTGTAGCCGGGATGGTTGGGGTCGTAGCCCTGGCTGTAGGGGTACCCGTGCATGTAGGGCATGTAGGATTGGTGCTGTGCCAGGGGTGAAGTGAACTGCATGTGGGCGGTGGTCCGGGGGTCTTTGCCCATCCCCCGATGGTCCTCCGAGGAGGTGGCCGACGTCCGTGGGTCGCTGCTCTCTTTCCCCTCCTCTTTGGGGCCGGGGTCCTTGGGCCGTGACCTCTCGTCCTTGCCCTTCCGGTCCCGCTCCCTCTCTCTCTCCCGCTCTCGCTCCTCCTTCCAGCGCTGCTGCTCCTCCTCCTGCTGCTTCTGAGCCTCGGGGTACTTGTTGGGGTAGACGTAAGGCCACAGCCTGGAGTCAGGATCCTGAAAGAGGCACATCATGTCAGTGAAGGCAGTGCAGCCCTCAAGCGAAAGGTTCGCAAAGAAGACTGGAGGTCCAGGGTCCACGTGGGGCACTGCCACTGTACCCTTAAGCTGGCATTTAACCAGAGCTGCTTAGGTAAATGTACAGTTGTATGTAAGATGGGTAAACTATGCAAGCCACTCTGGAAAGAGTTGTCTGATGAGCAAATACAATGGTACAAAAACTGAGAATTTTAGGACTTAGCCTCACATTTTAGGACTTAACCTAACCCTAACCCTTCGCTGAATCCCATGAGTTCTACATTTCTCACTGAAACCACCAATTCCCAAATACCTCTCTCAGAAAGAATTCCCAGCTACTAAAACAGAATCTTATCTGCAAAGATGAACTGTTGCTATCTGCATAAATGGAAGGAGAATATCAACGTCTCAGCTACGACACACGTACCTGTCGGTACCACACGGCCTGCTCCATGCCTGACTGCCTGCTGGACTCCAGACCAGACTTGGACTCCTCCTTGCCATGGTGTCCCCCCTCACTCAGCTTCATCTTCAGCCCCTCAGCCTGCTGGGAAAGCACCTTTGGGTCCTCGCCCTTGGGGATGATGACGGACTTGGTGGGCTCGGACGAGTCTTTGAGCTTGCCGGGGGGCGGGGGCTTGCCCAGGTCGGAGAGGCTGGGAGCCTTGGAGAGGGTGGGCGGGATGGAGGCCTTCTGCTTCCACTCCTCCTTCATGGAGGCCTCCCGTTCCTTCAGCGCCGCGTCCGACTTCTTCTCGGCGGCCCGGTGCTGCTCGGCCGCCTGCCTCTGCCGCTCCTCGTACTGCTGCCGGTAGGCGGCGTTGGTGCTCATAAGCTGGGCGTGGTAGGCCTGGTCGGGGTGGTAGCCGTAGGGGGGCACGTAGGCGTACTGGTTGTAGTAGAGGGGCTGCATGTACATGTTGGAGCGCTGCTGGATGACCGAGGCTTGCTGCTGCTGAGGCTGCTGGCTGGGGACGCTCATGTCGGGCTTACGCTCCTCCTGGGGCTCCCCTTGACCTTCTCCTCGCCCTGCTCCTCATCCTCCTTCTTCACCTTCACCCCCTGCCCCTCGCCTAGCGGGGCACCCCCGCTGGACCCGCCTGGGCTGGGGTTGGCGTAGTTGGGGGAGTAGTAGGTGTCGTAGCTGGCGTAGTATGGGGACTCCTTGCTGGGGGTCTGAGAGGGGAAGAGGGTCTTCTTGGCCCCTTCCCTCATAGTCTGGTCCTCCGACTTGGCCTTCATACTCTCCATCTTGCCCTCGCCGTCTTCCCCCGCGTCCGAGATGTCGGAGTAGACGCCGGACTGTTTGTCTTCACTGAGGAGTTGTCCGCCCCGTTCTGCGTCACTACGTGGAGGGGTGTGAGGGGCTGCACCATCCCCCCACTGTCTATCCGGCTGGCCACGCCGATGGACGGGCTGGGGGCGTTGTCGCTGAAGCTGTAGATCTTGTCCGCTTCGGCCTTGATGCTGGCAAGCCGGCTCTGGTGGGGGTCTGTGGAGCCGTTCAGGAGGGCCTCGTTCTTGCCCCCGGGGTCCGAGGACTCGGAGTAGGGGCTCTTTCCCTCCTCTGGCTTCCCTTTGCCCGGGGGCTTGGGGCTGTCGCCCTCTTTGTTCACATCCTTCTTCTTCTTGTCTTTCTTCTTCTTGTCCTTGGAACTGCTTAAGGCAGGGTTGATGGTAGAGGGGTCTCCCATCACTGTGGGCTTGGGCTGGATGGCTTTCAGCTGGGGGCTCTTGGGAATGGCTTGGACCACAGTGGTCATCCCGGGGGAGGCGCCGGGACTCCCGGTGGCGAAGGCGGTGGCCTGCAGTGTGTAGAGCTGTTGAGGAGCTATGGCTGGGGCGATGGGCCGGGCTGGCTTCAGGCTCTTCTGCGACAGCTTGTCTGGCCTGGCACTGCTGCCGGACTTCTTGGACTTGTCCTTTTCCAAGCCTTTCTTCTCATCCATGCCGTCGTTGCTGGCCTCGTCGGTGAGGCAAGGTCCATCCTCGCAGTCCATGGGAGCACCTCCTACGTCCACGTCCGTGTCGCAGGGCTTCTTCTTGCTGGACTGCTTGGAGCCGAACTTCCCGGAAGAGGGGGACGGGCTCTGAACGTCGAACCCTCGGCCCTTGGGGGTGAGAGAGCGTGCCGGGGAGAGGCAGCCCTTCTGGGAGCTGGAGGCCCCGTTGCAGCTGCCGGGCTCCGGGTGCAGGGTGGAGTCCTCGCCGTACTCGCTGTCGCCATCCAGGTCCAGCTTGATGTCGTCGTCGTTGTGGGCTCGGGCCTGGTGGTACTTGAGCCCGTTGATGTGCTTGTACTTCTTGTTGCAGTTGGGGTGCGGGCAGTCGATGAGGACGGGGGAGGGGCAGTTGCGGTCGAGGGGCGGGGGCAGGGGCTCGGCCTTAATGGTGGGGATGGGGACGCTGGGAGGGGGCGCGCCGCTGCTGGAGTTGGTCCGCATGCGCTTGCTGCCCTTGGTGTCCTCGGAGCTGGAGTTGGGCTCCATGTCGGAGGCCGGCTTGCTCTTGCGCTTGCTGGCGGAGGAGGGGCTGGCTTTGACGTCCTCCGTGTTGCTGTTGGGCGGGGTGCGGCGCTCGGAGGAGTTCTGGCTGCCCCGCCGGCCCTTGCTGTTGGACCCCGCCCGCGTCTTGCTGCTGCTGCTGCCCTTGTTGTCGGAGGAGTTGCTGTTCTCGTTCACCGGGGTGTTGCTGTTCGGCCTCATCCTCTTGCCCCTTCCACGCCCGTTCCTCATCTCCAGGTCACTGGTGGGAGACTCACAGAATCTGAGGGGGCAGGAAGAAGACACAATTAGCCAGTTGGTTGATATAGGCACAGAGAGAATGACGAGAGCTTTTCTCTTAAAACCAAAAAATAGGGGGGAAAAATGATACGGGGAAGTGACATAACCCCTATCATTCCAAGAGCACATTTTATCATGTTTCTATAATTGTAACACAATTATCAGCTAAAAGAAGGTTAACAACCCGTGACCAAACACGCTCGGATGAGTGATGGCCTCCCTCTCTGCATTATTCCAGGTGCCTGGCAGCTGATCTCTGTCCGTCTGCTGTCCCTCATCCTGACAGCCGGTGGGATCTGTGGGCTCTGTCAGCGCTGCAGCCCCGCTGGGACGAGGCGTGGGCGGCTGGGACACTGAGCACGTACTGGCGAGATAAACTCCTCTTAGAGGGAGAGCCGGGGGAGCCGCCCTCAGCACTGCTGATCCCCGCAGACAGCGCAGCTCGTTACCTGCTGGCGCTTTACGTGACGAGGACTGCCGAGCGGGATGGAAAAACAACCTGCTTTCGACCGATCCGCGTTTCTGCACGCATTAAGTTTGCATTGCATCTAAGTTTACAGTGTAGGTGTCAGCTGGGCCATGGGGTCTTATATTGTAGAAGTAAAAAAAGATCCAAAGTTTGCATTAACATTGCATTAATAATGAAGGAAAGTAAGATCTGACTTAAGACCGCACTGTTTGTTGCTAGAGCGATAGTGTCCATGTGATGAAAATTTTACATTTCCTTACAATTAAAATGGACTTTTAATGGTCTATTAACACAAATTGTGTCACGGTGAGAAGCCAGGACTGACACCGTGCCAGTGAGAACTTGCATTACTGCATTCTGGAACCCGGCCGGTAGGAGAATTCCACTTCCTGCAGTCGGTGCTGGGCCCAGGACAGTGTGTGCTGACCTCAACCTGAAGCACCTGCTTCTCTAGCACCTGACCCCCCCCCGTTGGCTCGGAGACACGGTGGCTCAAAACCACTCCGTGCAGGTTTCTGTGAGAGTCTCAGCTGACAGAATCGACTGTGGCAGAAAAATGCTGCAAGGCTGCATTCCAAACACTCTATGACTGCTACACATATTTCATACTAACCTGCTTCTGTGGGTTTCTGGGAGCAGGAAATAAAAACTGGGCTTGTTTTACGGAAAGGCCGGTGTTAGTCGCTGCTGGGGACATGGGTATGTCGGCTTACCTTGGAGGGGCCCAGTCGTGCCTGGTGCAGTCCAGCAGGGTGCCGACGTAGGTCTTGTTTCGCCAGGTGACGTTCACCACCAGCATACCTGGATGAACAGAGGAACAGCGGCGTGATTACAGGGCTGCTTACGGGGAGACCGACCACCTCTCACATTCGCTAAAGCTTCCCCCTGAACAGCCATTCCTCCGAGCAGCCCCTCCCCCACCCGAAGGCACTAATGTTCCGGAACAATCTCTGTGTTCCTCGGGCGGCTTAAAGACCGGCACTTCTCCCGTTTAAAGAGATCAACCGCTTCGCCTCTGAGGCCGGCGGTTTGAGAGCAAGCCTCCCCTTTTGTACTGGCTGGCTCGGGGAAATGGTAGCTATTAAGCGGGCATGAGCAAGGGGAGCCATTTGTATGCAGCAGCAAAGGAATGATTTGACGGTGTCCTCCATCTGACTTTGCAGCAGGCTGCAGCGGCTCACAGGAAAAAGGTTGCATTTTTGTGTCACGCTGAAAACTACTGAGGCATATAAAAGAGTTCCCAGTCGTGGGAGCGGAGGCCTGTCTACTCCGATTTATCTTGAGAGCCTTAGTGCATAGGGTGGTGAACACTTTGATTCGGCAAGAGATAGATGGGCAGAGAGAGAGGGGGGGGGAGTGGGGGTAGGGAGGGAGGGTAAAGGGAACAGTAGAGAGACAGAAAGAGATTGAAATGGAGAGAGAGAAAAAGAGGAGGGAAGGAGAGGTAGCTCAGGATTTTTCCCTACTTTCATTCTTTTGGTCCTCCCCCCTGCTTTTTACCATTAGGTGGCAGCAGCCATCAGATCAGACAGACTCCAGAAGCATCTGCCATCTGCATTCAGCATTCCAGTGACTCCAAAGGGAAGCAATGCTGTTTCATTTATCGGGCTCGTAATTCCCTGGCAGGCAGCGCACTGCTGCATAAATTGCTGAGTCCAATTCGTTTTTTTGTCATCAGAGGATCTCTTACAAACCCTTCACAAACATAATGCGGTCAATGTGCACTCAGAACCTTGCACAGTCTTGTAAACTTCAAACTAAAGCATGGGTTGGCCTTTCAGACTGGGGTTGACAGAACGATCTTCAATGCTGGAAATACAGTACAGTACAGGTACAAAGGGACTATTTAAAAAGAAGCTGAAGAACCAAGGTTCAGATAGTGACAGGAGCAAGACCAGCACAGCAAATACATCAGTCTCCTGCCTGCCATTTACCCTCCTCTGTATATTTTAAATGGAATAAAATGTAAAAGGTAAAGCAAGAATGTCATTAAGTGCCCTATAAAATGCCCCAGAACATAAAAAAATCTGTGTCTGAGCTCATTAAACCCAACCCACAAGAGCCCAGCCAAAAGGCATAGTGTTCAAATACAGGTGTGTGCAACATTCCCAGGGAGAAAAAAAAAAAAGAAACACTGCTAAAACGCCTGAACAGTGGTGCTTTTGAAGAGAGCGAGCCTTAAGCCTCCATGTCGCCTGAACTCCTTCCCCTGAGGGTGACCTGTGTGTGCCAGCTCAGCCCTCCGGAGTAACTGAACTCTGCACTGAAATAACGTGCCTAATGGCACAGGAATGCTTGCAGACCAATTCAGTTTTATTAGCTCAGAGCGGCCCCCTCCCCCTCCTCCCATGTTCGACCCCCATCCTTCCACTGCTGTAATGCAAAGCCTATTCGGTTTCCAGTTTGCTTTTGCTGTTACTGTGAGGGAACCAACTTTGGCAAGAGGCAGGTCAGTGGGTACAGAGGACATGGATCGGGTTACACTTACAGGCGACTGACTGACCACACACACTCACACACACACACACACACACACACACACACACGCACTTACAAACGCATGTGTTTCAACACCAGGCTCACTGAACTGAACTGCAAACAAGTGTCACACCCCCCCCCCCCACCCCAATCCCAACCCCCCGGCTCTTCCCTTACAGCAGACAGCACAGCAATGTGCAGGCACACAAGGTCCTTAGCTTCAGCCTTGCAACAGATTAGGGAGCTAATTCATTTCTGAGGGGATTAAACGGGACTGGCTGCTGGTGGACAGAGACAATGAGAGACGTATACCGACTCGTTTCCATCTGTTTACAGGCCTGACACTTGTTTTCTTTTCCAGCAGGAGACCCCGAGCAGGCACTCGCTTGCAAGCTGCGGCCGTTTCCTCTGGGAAACTCAATGGCTCTCCCCGGGCCTCCGCTGCTAAGCTAGATGTTTCTTTATGTAGTGCACATTTCCAGCCCGCGGTCTCAACGAACATAAATTATTTTTTCAACGATCTGAGGAGTGACACAAGGCGTCTCTGGAAACTAATAATAAATCCCGTCGGTGTTCATGCCTTAAAGAGGAGAAAACCTGATCTGCCCGCCCGCCCCGACGAGTAAAAATACACAACAGCAGGCCGTGGGTAAAAAGATAGCACACATCAAGCACTTCGCACGGCCCCACAATCTCACGCAATCACACCATCACCGAGTGGACCTTCTCTAAAGGAATCTGTCTGGTATTTGACCTTATAAAACTGCCACCATTGAGTGTGATATCGATAAGTGACAGAACAGGAAGTGGATTTTATGCATTGAGGGAGAAAAAAAACTAGGCTTTTCAGATGTATTACACTTGATGAGTCGATAGTATAATTCTGGGGGACGTGACACGCTTAAAATGTTATAAATTCTTAAAACATTGCTCCTCTCTCTCACGCTGTGTGGGAATCTCTGCGGCTGTTTTGCATACCTTCTTTCTCGCCATACAACTTACTGCCAAAAGCAGCAAACTCGCACAGGGAGGACAAGCCCCGACTGAGATAAAGATAGCTGCTCAGACTGCAGCTCAGCCGCGCTCAGGCTCTCAGCTCGTATGTGGGGCAGATGTGGAGATGCACTTGTGAGAGATGAGATCTGCAGATAGGAACTGGGAAGTTGATGTGGATCCGGGTTTTTCCATGGGTGAATAGCTTTTGCGAGCATCGGTGTTTCTCTGCGAATGTGCCTGTGTGTGTGAAAGAGACAAAGGCCTGTGTGTGTGAGAGGGTGAGAGAGAGTGAGAGAGAGAAAGGGGGAAAGAGAGGGAAAACAAACTATGGGGCTCTAGCTTGGAGAATGCCCAGACTGAGCCACTGAAAAACAAGTCTCTTCCCTTTGAAGTGTGAGGTCAGTGGAGGAGCAGACTTGAGGGACTCTCCCCTCCCCACCCCTCCCCCTTCTGTTAAACTCATTAGAGTTGCCCGCGCCTTCCTGATTCAGACTGAAACCAACCAATCGCCTCTGAGCACATAGAAGAGAGCACTCTCTGAACCCCCAACACCCCCCCCACCCCCAAATGTTTCTGAAGTAAAATGGTTTGTCATTTCCTATCCCTTTCCCTCCCACTGGCCCCATGAGTAACAAAAGCCACCTCCGCAACTGGGGTTCCAGGTTTCCCTCCCGCTTTTATCAAAGCAGTCCCTAATGACACCAAAGAGCTGACATGCTGTCAGAGGGGGCTGGGCCTTCCTTTCCCCGGGTCACCAGTTTCATCTTCCCCATGAAGAGTTTCATTAGAGGGGCACGGTCTTCATAATCAGCTCCCCTGCTGCAGGTCAAGTCTGTAGGCCAAGGTCTCTGGGGATTGACCTCTGACCCCCCGGCCCATTGTGATTTAACTCGTCTTATTATTTTTTCCTCTCCACTGACTGGCAGTCAAACAGACAAAGCAGACAAAGCCATCTATGCAAATGAGGAACAAAGGCACCAACGGCAACCATTTAAGCGCAATCCCAGGCAAAGGTCCTTCCTTAATTGTTTGCCTTTTAAAAGCCACTTTGTCATCAGCTTTGTACACAGCTAGCTATGCCAGATTTTACTTAAGGTTACTAGGACAAAATAAAGTGCCTCGACCTGTGCATGTCAGGGTGGAGAGGAACAGAAATACTCTTAACTTAAGGGGTGAAAACAGCAATCCCATATCTACCATGCCACTGCTGTACAGCTCAGTGTTTCTGACTGAAAGGAAAATTAAACTGGACGTGAAGACAAAGAGAGATGATTCATCATTGCTCTGTATTCAAGCTGAGGATGTAAGTCTTTCATAGAAAAATTAAGAGGGGGGAGAATATGACTTGCCAATCATATCTGTTATTCTTATGTAGTCTCGATCCTTTAGTGCTGCTGCCATAGTAACGACGCCCCTCGGCCGGCCACGCCGCACGATCGGGGTGGGGGCGAGGATGTTCCCCAGGGAAAGTGTGGGAGTGTGTTCCTCCTCTTCTGTAATAACCAGCCCGGTCATTTACTCCAGCTGGGAGGCTACGACTCCGCAACATGGTGAGAAATACCCCTCCTCCCCTCTGAGACCCCCGGCCGGGGGACACAGGTTGCCGGGGTGAGGCGGAGAGACCGTGTGTCTGTGCCAGAAAAGCCAGGCCTCGTTGACATCTTGAGGGCGGCGCACGCACGGCCGTGTCAGTGCCGTCCCCCTCCCTGCTTTGTTTGCCTTGTTTCCGCTGTGTTTCGTTTGCCTCTGATCAGGCCGCTCAGAAGTGTGCGCAGGTTAGCACGAGGGCATCGCCCGGCCCCGTCTCACATATCGACACCTTGAATCCATTAAATGCACGACTCTGCTGTGGCCCTTTTTCAGCCTTTTTTTTTCCCTTTTCCCCCTCTGGATGCAAAAAAATGAAGATGTCAACAATGGAAAAATTGGGCCTGCCTCTGGCCAGCTTCAATTTCCATTCCAAATCTGTCCAGTGTGGTGAAGCAGCGCGCACGTCCTGGAAACCGGCCACTTCCACCGCTGGACGGAGCCCAGCAGCGAGCGGGGAAGGCCAGGAAAGAGAGGCCCGGGCTCGGGCTGGCCGAGCAGAGCATGCCGGGACGCGTGTAGGTTTGGAGGGGGGCTGGGGTGGACTTATTCCATACCAGCTGGCCCTGCGCACACAGCCACGGGTCAAGTGTCCATCTTCGTTACGTCCGTAAATACAAATTTCATTACATGCTTCTGCGTAATGAAACAACACTGGTCTCCAACAGGCCCCTGTCCTCAGGGTGACATCTCCATACAGCTTGTGACAGGCTGTTTTGGAAAGGAGCAGGGCACGGTGCCCATAAGTCAAATTCAAAGTGAAATGTTCAAGAGGATGAAAAGCCTTCTTTTACCAGCTGCTGAAAAATGGATAATTGCAGACATCGTGGCAGGGCTCCAAAAGAAAGAAAAGGTGCTCTCTGCTCACAGACATCTCAAAAAGATCCAATTTGGACAACTACCTTTCAAAGACTTTCCATTTTATCTGTCTTTTTGGCAGAGAGCAGAGCTGCTTGAGTTTGTCAGCATGTGTTCAATGTTACCTTGAGTTCCAAAAATCTTAAAACACTTTCAAGCTTTTCAACTAAAAATGGAAAAAAAAGACTGATTTACTGAAGCCCACCACAAATCCAAATATGGAAGATAAGAACATGTATTAAGGCTTTATGATATTATTCCTGGACTTGCTATCTGTTCCCTGCCCCCCCACAAAAGCCCCAAACGAACTCAGTGACTAACAGGCTGAGGCAGTGGAGGGCTAACATCGGGAGCTACAGCGTTCCCTGCGACAGGGAGCTCTCAGGCCGCGCTGTTAGTAGGATTTTCTGGGCGGCACTTCAAGAGCAATAAACCTTTAGAAGATTTACAGCTGACATTTGAAAGTGTCAGCATGCAGGGCCCGGGAGGTTTTTGCTGCTACACCAGCGTGACCCCCGGGTTACAGCCGTATCGCCAGGGCTGAGGGATTTGTGTCGCCGCGGCGCCTTCAAATGCCAGCCCCCTTCTCCACACCTCTTTCCCAGCATGCACAGTGGGCTGCGTGACTCCCCTGGCCTGCGATTGGAGCGTGTTGCTCTTCCCGGTGGGGTCGGGATGTGAGAGGCAGGGGCACCTCCGCTCCTCTCGGCGGATCGCTCTGACGGCGCGGTGTGGAGCCGCCCATTGATCCGCGCGCAGGCCTATAAATACCGTCCCGCGAAAGGTCAGCATTTGGTAGTCAAATTCCTCGGCAAAGGACTGTGCCCTTTTAGGTGAGAAATTAACATTTCTTTAATTAAAGGAATATAGGGGATTTTTTTGGAATTTGATGAAAAGGTAAGACAAAGCTGTCAGCGGATACACGCTGGGGACCAAAAACACAAATGATACACCAAAAAAAAAACAAAAAACAAAAAAGGCCTCATTTAAATGACTTTCCTCCCATAGATGATCTTGCCTCTGACCTCTGACCCCTGGTCCCTCCATTAGAGGGGTGTGAATGTTGTGTAGCTCCTACCCGCGTTTCATTTTTTCTCATGTGGGACGGGGCTAGGACAAAAGCAGCCGTTGTTCCGCGTGCTAAACTGCCCCTGTCAGCGCCGGACTGTGTTCCCCGCGCCATGCCGGGGGACACCTGATCTCCTGCTCCGTGGTTTCCCAGCTCTCCGGGTTGGGCCTCCTGCAGAGAGGCCTGCGCCTGCTGCTGTGTCCCGCGGCCGACGGCCTCCTCCTCCTCTCATCAACAGATTTCCATTTGTCAGGCAGACTGCTGCTGTGGAGGGCCAGCTCTAGCACACATGGAGCCCAGCACTGACTTAGTGTGGCGTACTCTGCAGAACTGGGGTTGAGGGAGGTGACTGCAATAGGAGCCGAAGTGCCACGCAGAGTCATTTAGGGCATTGAACCATTAATCCCACAGTGACGGGTGAAATGTCACACTCAGTGTCAGAAGCGGAGGAAAAAATGAGAGAAAATGAGCCAGGGGCAGAACACCTAGAATGGCCCTCCAAACTCCAAATCTCTGCCTAAAAGTCATCTGAAGGTCTGGCCCTCTGCTACACAGCTCCATTCTGCCCTGTTCCTGACCCCCCCCCCGCCATACTGGAGCTACCTACCCTTATCAGGACAGCACAACCTCCACTTACGTTCTGAGAGGGGCACCTGGGTCATGTGACTTGTCAGCCTGTCAGCCCTTAAACCAGCAGCCATATTCTGATTGCAATTTATATGACTTACTCAAAGTCATGCTGTAATCGGACAACATGACTGCATTTCCTTTTACGCAGCCAAGTGCTGTGGGTTTTTCTGTACTTGCGGCCAATCGGTATTCTGCACTGTAAATTCTGCCGCTCTGCAAGTCACCCTTGGATGCTGCTTCTGCCAAAGAGACGCATTAAAACTAACAATACCTTCCCAAGGCTTTCAAGGGGACACGATCAGATTAAGTGAACAATAAACACCTACAGAGTCAATAAGGCTTGGATCCACTGTTCGCAGCATTGAGTTGAGGCTCCAGACTTGACTGTATTATGCATCTTTATTCTGGATAGAAGGGCTTGAAGAATGCTCTGCTATGCGAGCCGTTGCTGTGTGGAATGAGGGTGACGTGGCTCAGACGCACGGAGGGGCCTCGTGTATTTGGACAAGGACTTGATGGGACTGTGGGCTACAGCGTGTGGGGAGCAGCTGCGTGTTTGAAGTGTCTCTCTCTCTCTATCTCTCTGTGCCGCTGCACTGTCCACCCACACAGCCTGTCGCGCAGATAGCTATCTCCCTGCTGCCCCACATGAAAGCTGACTGAAAAAGAGAGGCAGTCCAGGGCCACTGTCAACCCCCACACCTGCACAGCACTGGGGGAACCCCCTCTCAGAAATCCCCACCACCGCCTAACCCCGTTCCACCCTGGGTCCCCATCAGCACCCCCGCATGTGCTGGCGGCGGGCCAGAGGCACGTATAGACGTGGCCTTGTTTTGCATCCCCGTGACCCTGCCTAGGCTCTCCCCCCGGCTCGGAAACAGCGGTGGGACGGCGGACTGCGCGCTCCCCTCTACCTGGAGGCGGCGGGGGGTGTTTGGGACACGGGTCCAATCAGACGCTCTGTGAGCCCACGGCGGGGAAGAAAGAAAAACACTCGGGCTGCCTGTGCCCTCTAAATGCAGATGAGCCTGCGCTTTCATATGCAGCCGCTCAGAGGATTCCGCCGGGCACGGTGTGGGTGATTTGCACTCTCCTGCCAGCTCTGCCTGCACATTTCTTTGAAGATGACATTTTTTTTTCTCCTGCTTTTTCTGTGCGCCTGAGATTGGCCCGGAGAGAGGCCGGTAATCAGGCCTTCTGTGCTGATGGCGCGGCGAAAGAAGATGATACCGCTAACGACTTTAGAGGAGGCAACTGCATCGAATTATATCACAGCGTAGCTGCAACCAGAGTCTGCAAACGCGGGTTGTGCTTGCAAAACTGGGAGCCTTTCCAATTCTTTGCTGGTAGGCTGTGCCGTTAACTGACATGTTTTTAGAACATAATCTGGTGTTGTTACTGGAGGTGCTAACACTAAAAACAAGGTTGTTGTCTTAAATCCTCAGCTTGCCCAGAGGTTGAACTTAGCTCTGTCCCTCAGCTGGTAAACTGAAACTACAATGGGGAGAGGCAGCCCGCAGCTTACACCACACAAATATTCCTCCACGAGTCCCCTGGGAAAGGCCAGGAATGCCAGTGGATCTCTGGCAGTGGACACGTTTCTTGAATGACTCCTTCTTTGGTGGCCTGCAGAGCTTGAGGAAAAGCTCTCTTACTCCACATGTTTTATTAGAGAACCCAGGAGCCTGTGCGTTGCTCATCAACTAGCAGCAGTGACTGACAGCCCCTGCTGCAACTAAGTTAAGGCACCAACATCCATAAAGTGGACACCACTTGAATGCAGTTTCCCAAATATTCTCACACACACACACCAATGTGAGGCCTGCCAATCCCTCCAGCCCAGCCAGGTCCTTACCATCTTCCGTCTCCTGCCACACGATGCCCTCCAGGTTGACGCTGGTGCCGGGCTCGCAGGGTCCAAGGCACTCGGGCTCGGTGGCCAGGGCCACGTCTGACGTGTTGACGGCCACCGAGCGAGTGCGGACCATGATCTGCTCACAGGGGGAGGCGATGTCACTGTTCCCCACTGGGGCCAGAAGGTGCAGCGGGGGAGGGGCAGGGGTGGAGACCGGAGACTCCATCTGGGTGGAGAAAGAGAGAGAGAGAGAGAGAGAGGGGGGAGGGGGAGGTTACAAACTCTGTACACACACAATGACCGCAGAAGCAGTGACAAAGCAGACTTTAATGCCTGAGAGATGATGGTGCACCAGCTCCCTTGATGTGAAGAATTCCTCATAACAAAGCAGACTGCTGCTGCTGCTGTTGTATGGACATAGCCCTTTCCTTCCTACCTCCTCGTCCTGATTGGGAAACGGGAGTGTGCTGGAAGTCCCACTCCAGAGAAGGGGTGGGCCAGAGAGAGCATCCTGCCCCTTCGGCCACTCGGCGGGCTCTCTGACAGCACTGAGCTGGTCTCGTCGCTCGCCAGCTCACTCGCTTACAGAGCTGGATGAGTTACCACCTCCCTCCCCATCAGTGCTGAGCTCAGTCATCGATCCCACCTGCTCTGCGACACCGAGGCAGGCAGCCGCTTTGGAGCCAGTTGCACGAACGGCCATGGAGCCCGGAGTGACGCTCATCACCATCCTAAGTGCTTATTATTCATGGCTGAAGAGCATTAGATCATAGCATGTGAGATACAGAGGCGACCAGGACATGCATTTTCCAGCTCCCAAAGTTATTTCAATGGGCCATTGCTGTGCTGGGTCTGTGCATGTCTGAGGTTGCATTAAGAAGTGCTGGTTTGCCAGTTTAATTAGTAATGATTATTGACTTACACAAATGAACCTTCCGCAATCAGTAAGAGATCTCCCTTGTTGATTACCATATGGGACGCAGCCTACTTGGCTACCAAAAAACTCCTCCTGATGTGACCAGGAATGCAATTATTCAAAAATTCCAAGGGGACAAATCTTACCAAAAACTCCCTTTTACGAGTAGCAGTAAAACACCAAATGAAATAACTCAATTCCGTAATGCTATTTCCTCCGAGTGTGGAAATGAATGCAAATCCCTGAATCTCTGGCATCACTTCCAGAAAGGAATTGCTTACGCTGAACATACAACCACCATACAGTATTCAAATATCAGTTTGTTCACAAATGCACATCCCTGCTTTCTGCCAAACATTAGTAACTCCTCAACACAGACAGGCCAGCTGGGCTCCAGGTAGGCTCTCTCTTGTGAGGTAAGCCTGGAGGGTGAGAAGGCCTTATGACGTCCTAATCGCTTGTTGTCAGATTACAATGCATGAATCATGCTAGGGATGGATAGACTGTCAAATCCAAACCCCTTCAGCCTGCAGAAAGAGCTAAGCCTGGATCAGGTCCACAGAGAACCCGGCACTTTAACATGGCTCCCAAAGCTGTTTCCACACCAGACGGGACTAGGTGCCGCTTTTTTGGGCTGGGTCTTGGGGCAGCAAATTACTGATGGATTCCCCTGAATTTCACCGCAGGTTGACAAAGTGTGCCAGGCAGGGCACGGGTGCGAGAGGGAAAACCAGTATGGTGACACTTTGGGCGGCGAACATGACACTACTGACGATCCTGGAACCAGGCTCATTCCTCTTTAAAAACCACTCTAAATTAATATCACGGAAGGCGTACGAGCCAGATTCAAAAACTCCCAGTCACCACACTTCTCTGCTATTCTATCTAAACATGCAGAGCCTGGAACGAAATTACTAAAAATCATTGCCAACTGGACCTGTCAGAATACACGAGAGGGTTACTGTTCTAATACTATTTCACGATATTATCAGGCTTACCATTTTCAGTGCTAACACACAACAAAACTCGTAAAAATGGCATGCAAAAAAGATTGCACCATTGCCAGCGAGCCACCCTGCCACAGTGTTCCATTTCTCTTTGTTTCTTTTGCTGTAGGTGTCTGTGGAGGGATCAAATAAACGCTCCTGTTCTCACCACAGTTCAATTGGCTCCCCCTCCTCCACTGCTGTCAGACATGCCTCTCTTGCCTTGTGCTCGTGTCTTGCTTTCTTCCTGTGTGCCTTTCTGACTGCTTATCATTGATGTGGTTCTGTGAGTAATGGCTGGTCAGAAACAGCTGCTGGAGTATCATGTTCTTGAGTGGTCATTTTTTTTAAATGGCTGTGGGCAGTTCTTTCAAGCAGAGCTCCTGAAAATCCAACATGGAATGTAATTACAGGGGAGAAAAAAAAAATCTGATGGGCCAGAAATGAAATGTTCAGATGCTCACAGGTGAAATTGCAGTATCTTAAAAGCACTCAAACTCCAAAATGAAGCTAATGTATGTCTCTTTAAGGGCTACCATCAGGGCGAAAATTGCGCTTTGTATTTTAGGCTTTCCACACACGGGTCCTTCCTGACATCTCTACCCACATGCAAATCTGCACCGAGCCTGTGTTTACTGCTCTGAGCCCTCTGTGAGCCTACCGCACTGGACACAAACAACCATGTGGCCTTTCCCTCCAGCTGAAATCTGTTTATTGCTTTCTGACAACAGGCAGGAGACTCATCTGTGCTCATTTAGTGAAGGTAAGTGAAGGAGTTCGCCTTACTAAAAATGGACAAAGTTTCGTGCCACTTAAATTGTGATCTCACTCGTACAACGGGCAGTGATTCACTCTCAGTTGCAGTTAACCTCGCATAGACCAAGAAGCTAAAGTAGCAGATGTCATGCCACAGTAAAACAACCACAGGATAATTAACGAGGGGGCGTTGAATTAGAGGGACTTCACAGATGGCATCATTTCCACTGTGGAGCCTCTGCTCTACAGTGGTGTCTTTTGTTCCGATACCCCACCAGCAAAGTGGACTCTAACAATCCTCTCACAAGCCCAGCTCAGGGAGTGGAGACGCCAACTGGCTCATAGTGATCAGTAATTGTCCCCCGGCACGTATAATGGCCAGGCAACTTGCTCTTCTACCAAGAACATCCCTGTCAGAGTTCTGAGTGGTCATCAGCTCTGAGTGAGCAAACTGCGGTAGCAGGCTTTGATCCATTTTGCACATTTGCACACATCCCACATGAAGCTTTTCTGGCTGAAAACAACATAAATGCTTCCAATCTAACAGGGGGAAAAAAGCAGAGGGAAACAGACCCTCACCCCTCATTACAGAACCCATTAACGCCGCTGGGTGCTCGGTACAAAAGCTCCACTCGCTCACCTTCACAGCTCTCTGTGAGCTCTCAAAAGGTAGGCCCATTTGCATAGCTACTTTTCCGCTGATTTTCAAAGCAAATGCCATGAAGAGGCTCTTTGTGAGGGAGACTGTGGAAGGGGAACGGGGTGCGAGGGGAACCACAATAGCGGCTCAATTGTTTGTTGGTCTTGCCGCTTTCCTCGCGTATTCACCTAAAGCAACAAGCTCCCAGATGAATTGAGCTGAGAGTGTGGTCTTTAATTAAAGGAGGAGCAGCTGGTTCCTTCAAAAGCCTGGGGACCTCAGAGGATGGCTCTTAAAGGCTCTTATCGCCAAGGATATTATTGAGCCCACTTTGGAAATGATGGATCGTTCTGAAGACGCCCGGGCAAGTGGCGTGAAAGGACACAAGTTTGAATGGAAGGCCTCTATTCAATCCAGCTGGAATGCGCTTTGTGCTCATTGGTCAGTAAAGGAGTGAATGTTAGGCTTAGTTTTTCCTGAATCTTAATTTTAGTCAGGGCCGGACTTATAATGTTGTTAAATGTTGTGTAATTGTTGTGTAACATACTTCCGAGAATAATGGGTGAAGTATGCTGGAATTCTATTGACCTTTCAATAGTCAATACTGTCTTCTACACTGACTTCCCACTCCTGTCACCATGTGAAATAACCATCAGTTCTCAAACGTCATCAGCACATAAGAAAACCCTATATTGCAACCCTGTTGCAAACTTGTGTTATCATGAACCTAACACAGTGCAGTGCTTGTACCAATGCCTCTGTCTTCCACGGACTTGTGCAAGTGTAGCAGATTCAGTGAGCACGTCTTCAGGTCAGAAAGAGCTACAGACTGACACTGTAAAAAGGCTCGTCTGCTCTGGGCACCCAAGCAAGCATTATTCAAACCCACTTCTTCAGCGTCAGTGAAAAACTACAAACTGACACATAAATTGCTCACTTCCACTCGGCAATCCACCAACACAAAATTCAATAGTGTTCTCTCCCTGTCGCTCTCCTCTCCCTCAGTCTCTGTCGCTCTCTCACTCCGTTTCACGCTCCCTCCCTCCCTCCCTCCTCTCTCTCTCTCTCTCTCCCTGCTGTCTCTCTCCCTCTCTCTGAATTTACAGCCTAGTTTCTAAAAGTCCTCCAAACCACAATGTTTGCGAGGGATCTGCAGAGTCACGCAAGCGTTCCCTCCGACACACTCCCAGTGCAGCTCGCTGGGAAAGCCACAGTGGCTGAGAGTGGCGTGTTGCTGGCCCTGCCGAGCTGCCCGCGGTTTGCCCTCGCTCCAGGACAGGACTTCTCTGGATGATGGAAGGAGGTTAATCTCTTCAAACGCTGGCGTACAGACGGCATATCTTCCATTTTTAGATTCAGGAGAATGTTGTTTCTGTGTGCGCGGGCTCAGATGTACGCGGTGGTCATCCGACAGGCATTTAACCTCGCAGGAACACTCGACGCACACTTTGCTAGACTTAAACCCCGACTTGCTGTTTACTCACGGCTGGGATTATGAAACTGAGCTCATGGGTTCAGTTGGGATAAGGAGGGGATTATTTAGGAGTGTCATATCCAAACACCTGTTTTTTTTTTTTTAGTGGTGTTCGTGAGGGTGCTTTAATTATAACAGGAGTGCCCCTCTAAAAGAGGTAAAGGGCCAGGGCTGTAGGCCTGCTCCAACATGGTGACCCTCATGCTGTGCAAAGCACTGATGTGAAGAAGGCACACTGGGGCTCTGCTCCAACACAGCAGTCCTCCACGCCCAAGGGAGGACTGCTGGAAAGAGAAGGGCACGATCGTCTTGCCTGGCAGATGGATCAGAACAAACATTTAAATCAATACGCAGCCACGGCTCTCGCAGGGAAACTGCAACGGAGGAGAGCTACGCTACCGTCCCTGGCTTTGTCTCTCCTCTTGCGGATTCAGGGGCACCATTAGTGGTTTAAGAGAGGCGGTGCGAGTTTTTCTTTATTTAATTTTCATTGGGCCAAGCATGTGACCGCTGCCCCTGCTTTATATACACCCCCCGTGTGGGATGTGAAACCATGCTTATTTCGGTCAAGCGAGCGCCTTCAAAACAGCTGACTGACTGCTTTGAAATCACTGCGGTTTGTCAGGCTTTTTTTTTTTCCTCCTACCCCACTTGAGGCACTTTAAACATTCTGAGCCAAACCGTGATGGAGTCTGAAATGACACCTTGTGGTTCAGCTCACTGCAAAGGCTGTCTGGAAATCGATGGAAAACAAGGTGACAGCTCTCATTGGGAAAAACTCGGTCTTGCTTTTCTCAAGAGGAGTGGGGCACGGAAAAGAGGCTTAGCTGCCAACTGTATGCGCAGCTCTTTTGTCTGTGCAGGTCTTCAGGCTTTTCATTCATCTCATCCCCTTTATTACTCAAGTCATTTATTTTTTGGCATTACCCAGCCTAGTTAAACATCTCCAGTAAATCAAATTACACTGATCAGGTCATGCCAAAGTGGAACAGATACAAGCAGCTACCGAGATTCTCACGGAACCCCACTTTGCTATGCTTGATTTAACCTGTCAATTTACAATCCGAACAAAACATGGCAAGAATGCTGGTACAAAAATAGCCTCTTAACAAGCCATTTCCTGGCTGGGGGGAGAGGTACCTGAGGTTACACAAGACTGTGAGGGTTTGGTTTGGGAAGAAGGGGGGCCCCCCTCTCTTTTGGACCCGCACCCCTGTTCCTCGGAGGTCTGGAAAGCGTCCCAGAGCCGTATCCACTTTCAGCCCGGCGTGGTATGGAAAACCCATACTGCTTTGGATCAAATTTCAGTGGAAGAAAACGCAACCACTGGCAAATGAGAAAAAAAAAAAAGAAAAAACAGCTCAGAGGCCAAAGACAGGCAGAAAAGTACTAGAAAGGAGGAGTTTGGCGTGTATCAAAGATACAATTTCATTGAGTTCATAGATTCCTCTGGCAGCCCCCCGCCCCCTTCGGGGAGTGGGTGAGCGTTTGCGGTTGGTGACGGTTCTCGGGGTGCGGGGAGAGATGATGTCAGCCTCCCGCTGTCCTCGTCGGGATGCCTGGGCTCTGATGGACTTCCTGCCCCCGCGGCGGGCCGGGGAGTTCAGGCCGTGTCACACTCCTCTGCTGACAGCACTGAGCAGGAGGCCGCGGGCTGCATGGAAAGCGCCTGGGCTGTGCTGTCGTGAAGACCGATCGCTCGCGCGCGACCCTGAGACGGGACAGGAGCGGAAGCCTGGAGAGGCCTGGGGGAGTGGGGGTAAGGGCTGGCTTCCATCACGGAAGGAGACGTCACAGGAATGGGATGATTAAAAATAAATAAATAAATAAATAAAAAAGACAGAGGATTTTGTGCAGAGCCCCGCTGAAGCAGAAGAGCCGGTAAACAGCTTCACAGCACAGGAATCTCTGCAGCCTCAAAAAGGAAGAATAGTAACCTGCCTCTGCCATCAGGTCCTAAAAATGTGTCTGAATTCAGAACAAAGTGGTTCAGCCTGGCTTTTTCTGAGAGGCTAGATTGAAATCTACACCACTTATACTATTGGGAAGAAAAGATGGGAGAGATTAGGCCACTCATCCATGTCTATAGATTCAATGTAAGGTAGAAGTGAGGGAGCGCTGATCAGAGATAAAGGCAAAAGAATGAATTGGAAGCCAGAAGCAATTTCTTTCAGAACAAATTTCGACATGGCTCAATTACTCTTAATCACATGCAATATTAATATTAAATTTGATAATCTGAACAGCTCATCTACAAAGGCGGCAACCTGATGTTAACAATTTCTCTGGGACAGGTGGTTCTCACTCAGGCAACACACCAAACTCTCGCTAGTCCTTGAACTTTCACCCCTCTGTGACCTTGGCCTTATCAAGGCAGGCTATAAATTGTTTTGTTACTATAAACATTTTACTCTGCCGGCGGAAGGGACTCTGCTCAAGCGTGGCTGTTGAACGCTGCTTAAAGCTTGTAAAAAGTTCCTTGATAAAAATCTCCCTGCATGTAAACTGCAGGCTGAAAGAGAAGCTTTATGGTGTCTTGTTTGATTTGGAAAAGGGCACATGCGCCACATGTCACATGAGTTCAGCCACACAGAGCACATGTTCTATCAGTCATGCATGACCTTTCAACTCAAAGCTCACAGTGATAACAGAGTCATCTGCTGTAACTAATGCCACACTGCGTTCAGAAAGAACTCTCTTGTGGCATTGTTCAGGTTGGGCTCGCTAATCCCGACAAGGTAAACAATAAGGCACTGAGGGACTTCGGTGCAGAAACTCCAAAGCTGATATTATATGGTTTTTATAAACATTCCTGTCACATTCACATCCTGTACTGTCTGCCAGTTCTGGTTAGTGCGTTAAAATGACACAGCTTGCGTAATATGGTTTGACTCAACCACTGTTGGAAAGCAAACAATAAATGTAGTCATCAAACCACAACTAATTCATGTAGTCAATGAAAACTGTGATTTTCCAGTACAGGTCTGTTTACCTTTCTGGGTCTGGTTATAGCCAGCTGGATAATACCCTACAAAGGAGCAGGCTGAATGCTGAAAAGTCATCATTTAGCTACTGTAATGCAATGTAAAACTGCCCATCAAACCCTGTTACTGCATGTCAAACATTTTAAATGCAGGTTTCAGTGCTTTAATGAGACTCTCTCACAAGCTGCGAGCACCATGGAGTGAAAGAGGCGAAGTGGAGTGCAGCAGAGATCGACATAAGGCAGTGTTCCTGTGCAGCAGTCATCCTAACGGACAGCAAAAATGATGACTAGAAGGTGGGGATATAAATCTTATCCCTAACAGTCTCTAATGAGCACACCCTAACAACTTGGCAAGCCCCGCCCACTCATCATGACAGGACTTACGACATCTTCTCATGGCAATGACCAATAATGTGGCTGGAAGCCCCTTAAACACCCAAAAAACAAACACACCAACCCTAAGTGAGCTCATCTCATTGCACAACATAACAGCCCTATAACAACAGTGCTATTCAAATAACTTTGAAATCACAACAGGGTACAAACAGCTTCTGGGTAACTATGATAGAGCCAGTCCATAATATTAAACCAAACACAACACTGACTTTTACCAGGGAACAATTTATTAGTTACACCATCACTCAAGTAACCGTCAATTTTTTTTGGATCAGGGAAGCCAATGCCACTCTTGATCTGAGTTTATCCAACCCTTTCAGACCGTAACCACTGTGTAAATGTTGTGGATGGTTATACAGTTTGCATCCAGCTCATCGGCCAAGACATTCTGAGGGAGGCAGTTGTGCCAGGTCTTAAAACATATCAGGCAACAACTGCCTTGTTGCTTGTAATTAGAGATGGGAATTAATTAAAAATTGGATTTGTGGAAACCAAAGGCTGTCTGTAATCTGGGTTGCCCTGGACCCTGGAAACGTCTCTGCTGAGCCTGTTCAAGGCCCTGGATTGGCTGGCTCTCTAAGCATCCTGTAGCTGGGCGGACGGAGGGATGGGCACTTTGCAGCCAGTTTCACACAGCCTGGCCTGCATTCGAGGGCTTTCCCCCTCCATCTTCCACCTTCAAAACATCACTGCTAACGGCGTTGTCAAAACAAAACACCGCCATGAGAAGAGATGCAGCGATTTTCCTGTAACCTCCTTCCAGATGTGGGCTTTGAAGACAAGCAGAGCTGCCTGCTACCAAAGCCAAAGAAAGGCAGTGCGTCAAAAATGACTAAATACAACATGCTAACAACTTCCAAAGAGAGAACAGCCGAGAGACTGGCTGACAGCGTATTATTTCAGTTTCCATTTCTGAGACACACTGCCAAGGAACAAAGCAGGTCAATCTGGCTTTAAAACAAAGACTAAAGATGGCAGGGAAAAAAAACGGTAATGCAGAGTGAACGCGGCTCCACTTCAATGCACCCCCACACCACCCCCACCCCGATAAGACTGCTTTGGCACTGGCAACCCAACCCCCACCACTAACAAAGCTTAAATAAAGCCAGCACACCCTCGTAACCTAGATTCATAGAAGAATTGTTTATTCATACCAACCCTGTGCGTCATTAAAGACGGAGAAAGACGTGCCGTTCGCCAGCATATCACTGCCCGCAAAATGTGCCTTCTCAAACATGCATGCAACATTTGCATATGCCAAGCCTTTCCAGGTTTCGCGTCAGTTCTGTTTTTTTTCCTCCTCCCAGAAGGAATAAACCGCATTAAGATGCAATTGTGAGCCTAATCTGTTCCGGAGCTCGTTTAATTACTATTATAAAACTGACATTAGGAAGGGTTTGCAGGTGCAGCACTCAGCAGGTCTGTCCCTTAAACATCTAAAAGCACTGATTTAAGAAAAATAAACATCTATAATTCATGAAAAAAACGAGACTCAGTCGCAAAGCAAGCACTTCTTTAAATCACTGGCGCCCGGTGTATTAGACACTGCTGTCCATTTGCTGTGCAGGACCGGGTCTACATGGTGTTTTATGTGATGTAATTACAGTGCCTCTTGCAATAGGGCAAAAGGGACTGCAGGTTAAAGCAGAGAAAGCAACAAGAGTACTGTACACAGGATGCTTCAGGTCCAGCACAACAGCCCAGGAACGACAGCACACCTGTGGTGCAAGACTACAATCCCAGCATGCACCAGGAACATAAACCTGACCAATGCACTGTGCTAAAACCCTGCCGGATAAGTTCAATAGAGCTGCAGATGGACAGGCATGCAGTATGAGATTTGATAACACAAAGTTAAAACGAACACAGCACACACGAGTTAAGACTTCAAAAACAACACCAAGCACAGAAGCCACGTGCAGACACATCCTGACTCTAATGGCTATGGAGAGAAAATGAGAATGAATGTCCTGCTGCTTCAAATACCTCGTCAGAGAGAGTCTTCATTCTGAGTGCCTCCACAGAAAACTGCAGAATACCTTGTTTGCATTTCATAGCTGACAACTCCCTGGCGGAGCACTATCTAATGTCCCAGTCACAACTGATTGAAGAGGCAGAAGCCAAACAAAAGATTCTATGGAGCTGGAGACATTTTCCACACAAACCAGAGGGGAGGCAACTGCATCAGACAGCTTGAAGGACTGAGTTCCCTTTCATCTGTAGGCCCTTAGCAACAGCTTCAGATTGCTTTTCACCTGTTGCTAAGAGGAATGAGACTCTCAGGCGATCCTTCCTCACAACCCAGCAACATCGAGGAAGGAAAATTTAAATTAGAAGGGGAAAAAAAATCAAAACGCAATCACCATTCTTTCTAACCATTCAGAAGCAAAAACAAAGAGTCTGATTGAAGGAGAACCTCCAGACAATAATTAAAGGCATTTAAAAGAGGCTATGGTTAATTTGATATTCAATTGGAGGCGGCAGAACATTTAAAACCTGATTTGATTAAGAAACAAAACAGGCAATTTGAGAAGCACCAAAAAAAAAAAAAAAAAACGCTTTACCTGAAGAGGCCCTTTATTGGTTTTCAGTGATAATCACTGTAGGTGCTTTACAAAAGAGCTTCCTTTCTGCATTCACTACCTGTGGCATTAATGAGAATGAGAGCAGGAGAGCGAGACGGCGAGAGCCAGGGAGGGTGGGGGGGGGGGGTGGGGGAGCCAGGAGTCGAAACCTTGTCAACACCTGTAATTTGGAAAGGAAGAGTGCTGTGGAAAATAACCGTTCCTGGGGACACCTGGGATCGGGAAGGTGCGACTCGGCACAGAGGTGCGTGGACCCTTTTCACAGACGCGCTTGCTCAGGGAGCGCTGCTTTCCAGGTCAAATAAGACTAATTCTTGACATCAGCTTTGGCTCTGGCATAATTGGAGAAACATGAGAATGCTGTGAATAGGAAAAAGTGACTGCATCGGCTAGAGCTGAGTTATAGCAACCAGCTGTGTTACCTAAAACAATCCTGGAGGTCATATGCAGCTAAACATGGAGGCAACAAAATAATTACAAACTCCCATTGCTGTGGCTTGCAGGTCAGACTAAATTGTTTAGCAATCGCGTTGCAAAATAGTTAGTGGGTCTGAGGGGGGTTTGCGCTAACCCATATATGAATGTCTTTCATTATCAACTGCACTCAATAAACCATTCAAAATGAGTCTGAGACACGTATTGTGCATGGATGTGTCACGTCGGAATGGCAACAGCCGTCCGTTGCTATGCAGTTGGCTGATGATTAATCACTGGGCCGGATCAAAAAAGAGAAAAGCCTGTCTTTTGTCTATTAGGTCAGGCCTGAGTGAAGTCACACGTTACAGTACATTTACACTAACACAGACATCAGACAACAATAGCGGGAGGCGAGCACTGAAAGCCAAGACGCTGGAGCACAACACGGTGAAATTAAACTGCAATGGGGCTTACAGCTGGGCCAGGCAGGAACGAGGAAATGAGTAAACTCTCCAATTTAATGCTCTCCGTCCTCTGTAAAGCAACATTACTGCGCGCGTTTCGACATTTGTACAATAGTCGGGGGGCTTTGCCATGCTGCTGCCGCCCCTGTTACCAGCAGCAAAAGCTAAACGTTCTTCAAAAGAAGCCATTTCTCCGCTCGCTGAGAGAGCCTCTTCGGCTAGCAGAGGGCTCGAGCCGCATCTCCCTCGCTTTGCCCTAGTTTTCATGCGGCGCAGGGCTGCCAGCCTCTTGCTTCTCACCCATGCGTGAAAACAGGTGCTCAGAAAAACAGAGCCGTTTCCACAAGGTGAATTGTTTGTGTGACCTGAGAAAATGGCCTCTGTGCTTGATGTAATATGACCTTAGCACAAGAGACAGAAAGGGGGAGAGGGAGGGAGGGAGGAGAGAAATCCATTTCTACAGACGGCATTACAATCGAGATAGTGTTTCGCAACGCCTGCCACTTATCTGTGTTCAGAGCTTGAAGGCCCCCATGCAGTCAGCAGGTAGCGGAGCAAGCTGTTCCACTAAAAAGACCAGGGATTGTCCGATTACTGCAAAGGGATGAACGGATGACTTGGCACCTACTGAGGCCATAAACAGGAAATACCACACCGTTGTCTTTGTGTACAGCAACAGAGCGTGTGTTACTGAGGTGTGAAAGGGAAAAAATGGACCCAGACAAGCTTAAAAAAAACCAAGCCCAGGTCCTGTTCCTCCTCCCATCCCCCCACTCGCTTCCCCAGAGGAGTGAGAACGCTGGCAGCTCGGTCTGCAGCGGCTTTGAGGAGCCCTGTTCCCATTCGCTGTGCTAAAGTGCAATTGAGAGGAGTTGACCGCAGCTGTACCTTGCGCTCTGAGGTTTGGCTGACTGGCTTTTGCCCAGCAGGTGTTCACCGCACTATTCTCTGGTCTCCGCGTGAGCCCGCCCCCCCCGTGCAGCTGGCTGACTTTGACCAGCGCCTGGCATTGTGTATTGGCTGGGGGTGGAGGCGCTTGTACATTTTGAGGGATGGCGACCCCCCCCCCAACCCCTCCCGGGCAAAGACCTCCTTTCACAAGTATGGCGACCTGAATTCTTCCACTTCTGTGACTGGCTGAGAACGCGGGAGCATGTGTGGGAAACTGCCTGTAAACATTTCTCTTTCCTGGGAGGCCAATGAAGCTTCCTGCCTCCAGCTACTAGCGTTAACGATTCCACTCGAAAGCACTGCAGCAACACTTAACATTCTTTTTTTTTTCTTTTTTGGAGCTGGTAAATCTTGTTGCTGTGTATGATTTTACTGAATGGCCTTCAGTTGTTATTGTCTGGCCTCGCTAAAAGCGGGCCAATTCTATGCTGCCTCCATCATATAGCCCCCATGAGCAAAGACTGCTTACCTTTTCTCAGAAACCCCAGAGGAGAAACGTGAACAACACAAGGGGAAGGGGCGGGGGGGTGGGGAGAAGATCCAGGTGTCTCTGACACTCTGAACACATATGGAACGACCAACCCGAGAGAGCAATCTGCTACTCTCCAAAGCCCCGTCTCCCCGCGACACACTCCAACAAAGTCCCATCTGTGCCGGAGAAGAAAATACCAGATACACCGCCCCTCCCCCCCACCAACCTTCACACACTACCCTGCCTCCAGCGCTGACCTCAAGCCGTTCCACAAGTACGGTATTTATTACAATAATAATCCACATTCTTGTCAAGGTCACCCGCTGGAGCTTTGGGCCGACAGGCTGGGTGGGGTGGGGAGCAGAGCTGCAGATAAGCGGTGCGGAGTGTTGGGTTTCTCCGCGCCCGGCTCGCTGCTTAGTCATGGCCCTCGTGTCACCGGCGCTTTTCCGCGCGGAAACAAATTGCATCGGCTCACGGCGCCCCCGCCTCGCACCCCGGAGCGACAATCACCGAGCTGCTAGCACTGCGCCCAGAAAAAAACCCCCAGAAATGCGTTTAATTCCCTTGTGAGATCCGTCTGCTCAGAAGCAAAACACCTTCTAAAACTGGATTTATTTTTGCTCATGAAAAATATATTTTCAAAAAAAAAAAAAAAAAAAAAAAAAAAGTCAAATATTATTTCCTGCTCTGTAACACTAATGGATGAGCCAATTTCAACTAATCTCATTTTGGAAACTATTATTATTTTATCTGTAGAATGATTTTGCCTATTTTTCTAGGTAGAAACAAAAAACAGCCTGTTTCTCAGACAGCATTCATTGAAATTCCAGAGCTGTATTTCAGTGGCCAAAGGCATGTTACATATCACATGATTTCCATTTTCTTTTTATGTAGAGAGAAAGTGATGTCAGCCATGCAGTCCTCACTGCAATACCAAGAGAAAGCCACCTACTCCTGAGCTGATCTACGTCTCTGCTTTCAGACCGAACATCCCCCATTACAGTCAGAGCACCCGTATCCATTCCCCTGGATTGGTCTCACAAAAGCCCACCTTTTCCTCCACTCCAGCCATGATGCCCTTCCACAACCCACAGCCTTTGACTGTACTGGCTGTTTTCTCAGAGAGACACTAAAGGGGGTTTGGCTGGATGATAAGACCACTTAGCATCTCTGCTGAAAGAGAGAGAGAGAGATCTCTGGTGAGGACTGCAGTGGCTGCCGCAATGAGTGCTCTTGTTTCAGCGGTCTGAGGGAGTAAGCTGCTGGCTTTGAGCAGAGCGAGGACTCTCCTCTACGCCTCTGCCCGGCTCGGGAGCCTGCGGCCGGAGGGCGGCTCACAGCCTCTGAAACACACTAGACTTGCAAAACAAGTTGTTATTCTGCTTGTGCCATTTCCCGTGAGATCACCCCCCAACCACACACATGGTATTTATAGAAAGGTTCTGTGTTCCCCTGAGTTTCCTGTGCAGAAAACCCCTGTGTGGGTGGGACCTCCTGACACAGGGAGATGACAGACATGGAAACACCCCCAGTGGGGCGAGGGGGTGACACTTTCTCCACAGTACTGCTGTAGAGAAACGGTGGAAAACTCCTCCCCTCCCCCACCCCCTGAATTTTGTTTCAACCCCCCACATTCTTAAACTAGCTGAGATTTCAAACAGCAGATTACGCCGCCCTCAAAACACCACAGCAAGAAAAGCAGCTCTATCAGCTCCCTTACTAGCATGTTTTCTCAGAGTTTTTTTTTTGGTTGAATGCCTTACAGTCTTTGTGCTAATGTACAAAATTGACATTGCATGAGAGGCCAGCTTCAAGCAGCATAGGCTAGAACATGTTCAAAAAGAGAGACGTCTACCTTTCAAACGACGAGTACTTAGATCTGAAGCACTGCAGAATCTGGTGGGGGGAAAATATCCATCTTTGTCCCTGCCATCAACAGACAAGGGTATATAGCTACACATGACCTGTGGTTAGACTCTGACCCCCTGTGTGGGAAGCTTCTCTCTGTCTCTGGCCTGGATGAACAAACACTGCTCCCTTGTCCCTTCCCCCACACTCAGACACACACACACACACACACACACACACACACACAAACTGGCTACTCTTCTAGCTGCCCCCAGTCCGGGCCCCTCTCTTCCCCTTGACCCCCTGCCGTGGACCTCCTCCCTCCAGCCTTTCTGCCACATGCCCTGGCCTTGCCATTAACAGCTTAATGGACAGCAATGTGCGATCCACATTCCTCTGGTTCTGCAGCGCTCTGCCCCCGGAGCCGCCTATCGATCAGCCGCGCTGACCTCACCACTCCCCTGCCCTCCCTGCCACGCGGTGTAATTACCGGAGAATGACAGGCGGCAGCGCAGGAGACGGCAGGTCCGGCGTGCGGACACGAGCCCTCCTTGTGCTCCCGCCGCTGTCATTATGACAGGCCTGAACAAACAGCGCCTCAGGTCAGGCGGCCGGAGAGGCAAATACAGGGGTGAGGACCTGCTTCTAATGACGCTCTCACTGAGAGAGGATCGGGTTGTTCTCCGGGCCGTGAGCGTGAATAAACCAGTGAGCTTACGCTAGGTCTTTTTATTAAAGCTATTTCCCCTCGCCTCAACATCTTCTACCCTTATGTAGGAATGCTGAAGCACAAAGACCGCAAATCCTCTGACTGCAACACTCAATACAAATAAAAACAGCTATTTCCCCCCCGCTACAAGTGCCACCGTGCACCACAGCAGGGGAAACAATGGATAAAGGACCGGTGAAACCCACACTGACATCATCTGAGGAACTCACAGACCCCTAATGAGTAGGTAGAGGGAGCTGTTGAGTGGTGTGCTAAGGGTACTCTAGCAGTTGTATGCCACCATACCTGCTGCTACAGACTCCCAGTCTGTTTTTAGGCCCAGCCTGTTTGAACCAAGCATCCAAACTGAATGAGCTACTCGGGAGCAATCTTGCATTGTTTCTCCGATATCTATTATTCTGTTATCTATCAACACAGGGGAAGGTACAGATGTCTGCGGTAGTGACAGTCAATTCATTTACAATTGGCCAGAACTCCGGAGCTGAGAGTTAGAATGCAGAATAAAACATGCAAAAGGGTCTATGCTCAAAGTCCAAGCCAAAGGGAGACCCAGCTGTTATCTAGTCCAAAAAAGCTGTGACATCACTAAAGTCACTAAGGCGTACAGGTATTAAAGCCAACGGCTCTCCTATCAGTCCATATACTTGGTAACTAACACAAACGGTAGAAGTGTTTTTTTAACCTTTTTCTTTGCTTCTTCAGGCAGGCCTGTCTCCACGCAAAGCCAAGCGTCACAGTTTGATGACCTCGTTAGTTCAAGCACTTAATCTGCTAATGCCCTGATAAAAATAAACTGGGGGCCGGGGTACGGCTGTCAGTCGTCGTCGTCCCCCCCGCTGCCACAGCTGCTCACCCAGGCCTCCGTCGCTGTTGGCACCGAGGGGGAGCAATCACCACGGGACACCGCATACAAACGTGTCACGCCTTGAGGAGGTGTTGATGAGATGCCATTCTGCCACAAACAGGCCTAAATGAGCCACTGTACTCAAACACAGAGCTCAAAGGCAGGCTGGAAAGCGGCTGCTCCCTACAGCTCAAGGTGACGGGATACACAGCGTCCTTGTTTTCAATACGTGTTCAAACCAGTGTGAGGAGGAATGCGAGAGCAGTTTCTGATTGGTTGGCCAACAAATTCTACAGTGTAAGTGTACGGGAGGCCGCCAGTCAAATGCAGATCGAAGTGGTGGTTATGACGTACTCAGCACAGCAAGGTTTATTACAGCAAGAAGTAATGCTTATGTCAGCTTTACAACTGATTCAGGTACTGTAAAAAGGTATCAATCCACATACAAACACAAGGATACCAAGGCAGAACAAAGGAAAAAGGGACCTGTTTGTGGAAATTTCACTTTAGCTGTTACAACTTGCCTGTTTAAATAACTAAGAAATCCTTTCATAAAGGCTCCTGCAGTGAACCCTTTGAAGGAATTAAAAAGATCTTATGTAAGTCCTACATTAAACATTCATAATGGTTACATGAATGTTCATGGTATGTCACCATCATGTTATAGGTGAAATTACCTCGACATTTTAAATTGGGATGTCATGGTAATGTCACTGATGATATGGACAGTAACATTTCATATCTGTCAAAAACTGTCTGTGGGTATGGGTGTTGATGTTAATGAAGTGCTGATGAAATCATTAGCCTATGCAGCTATGTAGATCATGTTTCTGTGGTTTTCAAAGTAGAAGCCTTTATTAGAGAGTGTGATCAATAAGACTAACGTTTGGAATATATACGGTAATAATGTTGGTATTTGCCAAGATCAACTCCACAGTGAATGGCATAGCCATGCGTGAAAGCAGAGTATATATATTACACTTTCCTGGAACTGGCCTAGGCTTTCCTAGAAGGCGCATTTCACAGTGGGGTTAAACCACCACACTCTCATTCTTACTCCCCCTGCGGCAGGGAAAGCAAAAAAAAGTCCAACTGACGCGACTTGATGTGTCATTTTCCACGAGCAAATTGGGCACAATTCTGATAAAAGATCACCCATTATTACTCAATAACAGATAGTAAACATAATAAGCACAACTTGTCCCTTGCCTGGCTGTGTGTTGAAATGCTCTCGCTGCACTTGGTCCACAGCGTGTCTCCTCCTGTGGGATTTCATTCTGAGTAGGGACAGAATTCATTTGATGAAAATGTACGAGCGGCTGTTCCAGATGGAGAGAGGCCCATTTACAGGGCATAATTGAGTCTGTGAGCACAGCGCAATCCGGGGTCACTGTCCTCTCTGAGAAGAGCAGCTCATTTGCATTTTGAGTCCCTGTATTTTAATTAAATACCATTTTCATATCTTATTTCTGGCCTCTGAATGTTAACCGTCTGCTTTTCTGTTGCATTCCCTATGAGTACCGTTTTCCACACTAATCAACTCAGGCAAGCACAGTGATTAAGACCTTTCTCTGAGAATTCTACACGGAGAGGCACCAAATGACTCCTGTCGTCCAAGATACTCGTGCGACTTGTTCCTGTGGCTCTGTGTGTTTCTGAGGGCTCCCACACTGGCTAATTTCCTCCTTTAATGTCAGGGCTTTATGAGGAACAGCAGTTGGCTGTTTATTCTGCACTTAACCCATTTCAGTCGAAAGGGAAAAGATCAACTGTGGAGGACGAGAACTGAAGGAAATGAAAGTCTCGGCTTTTCTCAATGAGGAGACAGGGCCACAGATTAAACCCCAGGGCTGGAGGGGATGGGAAATCGGTGTCTGCCTGTGATCCCGGCTGGCCTTTGTTTCCAGACTTCCTCGGACCATATTGCTTTGTTGTTCCTTTCGCGAGTCAAAGGGTCCAATATTGGTCACTGGCAGCTTTCCCAAGGAGGGAGATTTGCCATTTGCTGCAGAGAAGCAACTCCACCCAGAAGGACCCAAGCCTCCTCTATAGCCCCTTTCAATCACAGCAGTACTCTGGGCTTTGGTAATGTGTTTAGCGGGAGACAATTTAAGTGCAGTGCTATTATAACGTAATGAAACTCTCCTCTGTACCGAGTGCATTTAGGTGACTACAACAAGAACAAAAGTGACAATTATTCTGTCACACATTCCGGGGGTGAAAAGAGATCGTTTTCAGCCTCTCATGAATGGAGTCCATTTATTAAAGGGTTTTTCTTGGACGCCGTCTTTGACCACTTGAGTGGTAGAACTGAAACTTGAAATCACACTTCCATAATGGTGCCATTATGGTATTATGGTATGGTACAAGGGGAAGTTTTCACCCTGCAGTTATTTATCGAAGGGAGGATCCAAGTTTGACATCTGGCTCTTTCCTGACACTGCGAGGACCGGTTTAAAAATAATCACACGCAATTTCCAAAATTTGTTTTTAACCCATCATTTACATTAGTCGATATGTCCCGGACATGCCAGCATCGTCTGTAAAACCTCATTTAACTGAAGTGCAAGCGCAAGTCAATGGTGCTTTTCTGTGGATTACGATTTTAAGCACAGATGAATGAGATGACCGAATCTGCAGGGAACGGGGGCTGGCATGGCAAACTGGGAAAGACTGCAGCTGATAGGATAAATGAGGCCGGCTGATAGACAGCCGTCTCTGGGCCCAAAGCACAGCGGCTGCCGGTTTATCCAAGGACACAATGCCTCTGCCTACAAGGGGAGAATCACCATGAATTAGGCAGCAGTCCCCTCCTGGGCGCTTCTCTGCCTGCAGAAAGAACTGACTGGGGGAGGGAGGAAAAAAAATCAAAGCCGTTTCTGTCTGTCTCGTTCTTGTGCAGGTAGCTGGAGAGCAGCGCTTTGGGGAATCAGAGCTGAAAAATGATAAATAAGAGTAGCTGCCTCTGACAACATCATTAAAAATAAAGAAGCTGGGGATAGGATGTCGTCTGATAAAAGAAACGCTCAATGCAGACATTCTCTTTTAATGTAGCGAGGACTTAATGACTGACTAGGACAAATCAGACACAGAAAGAGAATTATATAGGTGAAAATGCGGGGGGATGGCTTGTGACAAATGACAGAAGATTAAAGATGTATTCAACAGTGCTTAAGAGGAGAAAAGGGGTTTTATTCACAGATAAGCAAAAGTGAGCCCCTTTTCAGGTCAAATATTCACCCCTACACAAGCGGACAAAGAGAACGGAATCCCTCTATTCCAGTCAAGCCTTGATTAGCAGTGCATGTAAGACACAGGAAATGCATCAAAAAGCCTAATGAAAAAGCATTTCCTTCAGTGAAATCTGTAAAAGTGGATATACGAGCTGTGCTGAATGGAAGACATTCCCAAAAAAACCAACCACAGGTAACATGTGCACTACCAGCATGTAACAGAAAGTAATATTTTGTTTGTTCACCACCACTACCAGCAATCCACCATTATTTTCTCAACATTTAGGAATTTGGATTACACGTCAATATAACCACGCAATGAGTTATACAAGGACAACATCCTAAGGTATGCGGAGACATCATCTTGAGTGTTTTCAGTTAATTGTGAACTCATGAAATATAAAAGTGTATACTGTAGGTTCTCTATTCCCCTATATTCCCCCACAACACACCAGTACTGTATTTTGACCAAGAAAAATTCAGCATCCTTCAGAAAAAAAAAAATTGTGGGTGGAGAAACAATTAGCCATTAGCTATATTTTAACAGTTTTAACATGTGAGTTTTAGATTCTAAAACTGGGTAAATGATCATAATTTTACACATTCACCAAATTCCAAATCAGTTTACAGCGATCATTATCAAAAGCAGACATTCAGCAGATGTCAACAGAAAGACAACTCTTAAGCTTCTAAAGTACCTTCCCTTTAATGGTCTTTCCTTGCGCGTGGTGTTTGGAACACAGTGGGTGTCAACATTCCAACTATTGGACTTGTGCATCTCTTGGCCATGCAGAGTACAAACAAAAATTCATAGGAAGAAAAAGGCAACCGGCAGATACTGAAATTCGGCCCAAGTGTTCTTCGCACCAGGCATTACAGAGCCCATGACATCATCCTTTGTCACCGCCCCCTGTGTTTTGCGCTCCGCTGGGAGAGTGGGAGCTCCGGTCACCCGAGTGTGTGTGCGGAGTCACGTTACACAGCGCTACCAACCTGCTGGATGCTTTTCAGGACGCAAACCCTTCTGCAGGTTTCAGAGTCAGGGGCTGCACATCACAAAGCCTTACATGCCTCCACAGCCACAGTAAAAAAAAAAAAAAAATAATCTAGACCAAGGCCTAACCCAAGGATAAAATAGATGTTAACACTGTCATGTTCTGCAATTCAGTATATCTGGGAATATTCTCTTTACCGCAGAATCTAGCCTAGGATTTAATGATTCTAGTCATAAACTCCACACCCCCAACCCCCCCTTCTTGGAGTGCAGCCCAGGCCAAAGACCAGTGGGGTGCTCAGCGCCACTGCCCCACCCCCTCCTTCTCCACCAACAAATCTGCTGTGCTGTTCAATCCCATGGACTCAAACACTGCCCTGCTCCTTCTAAGAAACACTGGGGCAGAAAAAGTAAACCTATTACATCTTTAAAGCTTTATTTTTGTACCAAACAATAGTGCGGTAAATTAACGAATTATGGGCCCTGATGGTTTCCATAGTTACAATCGTTCAATGGGCTCCTGACGCTCCTGATTTTGCTTCTCTAAGGGACCGTTCCAATGGTTTGCTTTCTGGTCTGCCAAATTGTATGGAGGGCAAAAAAAAAAAATCCATTTTCAAAACATTGTTTTATTTTGGGTGTTGTATAGGTTGGGCCCCCACAGCCCAAAGGTCAATTTAACCTCCGCTCCATTCCACAATAGCCCCTGTTGGAGGGGGGCTAATTTATTTGAACATGTGACATTTACAATCAGCTTCTTCCCGCAAATTGGATTCCATGTCGCTCAGCTGCAGCCGGAGGGCTTCCATTTCCAATAACTGCAGCGGTCCCAGTCCTTAAAAATAACATCCCACATTGTGCACCGTACGGTTCCTACAGATAATTATGAATGTTAGACATCGCTCCCCGAGGACGACCGTGTTCTGTCTTTAATTTCTATCAGCAGCATAATCCCCTTTTGAAACCCTTTTTAGGGTGAATTAGAAAGGCCCTGTATTCAAAGGAGATGAGAGCAGAGAGGGGGGGGGGGGTGGGGGGGTGGTAATAATAATCACAAGGGCCTAGCTGTCTGTGTGGATTAGCATGGGAAAGAAAATCCTTTCATCTCAGATCCACACTTTCCAGCCCAGAAACACACACAGTACACAGCCCAAAGCCTACACTCAGCCAAAGGCAGCTACAACATTCATTTTTGTTCCCTTTCAAAAAAAAAAAAAAAAAAAAAAGAAAAAAAAACTTTTGCTCCTATTTTTTTTTTTTTCGTGTGTAAGTAGATAATATTCAATTATGTTTATAAAAAAAAGGAACACGAGACTAACTGGACTGGAGGCGACCCCACAGGGCAGAGGGGAGGGGGGTGTCCCTGTTTAGCATTCTTCATTGGAGCGCACTTGACCTTTCCGGTGTGTGGCCATCTTGCATTTTGCGGCGTGGCGGGCGTGGGGAGCATTCCCCCGCATGCGGGCCGCGACCCCGCCAGGGGCCTGCAGGTGAGGCTCCGGGGGGGGTCTCGGCAGCAGATGGCTGGGGTGCTGGAGCTCACATCAGCACATCTGCAGGCTCGCCCACACTATGGCACGCTGCAGCCCAGACAGGAAAAACACCACCTGCACCGCGCACCTGAAGCGGCTCTGGCAATGCCGCCATGTGTTGCCGCCTCCCCACCGTCCCCCGGGGTTCATGGGATATGGATCGGCACCTCATGACTCTCGTTCTGCTTTCCGTGTCCGTCCGGAATGTTCGCCTCCACGTCCCGCCTTGCGCCGAGCCAATCCCTGCTCTTACGAAGGCACGACCGCAACGGAGAGCAGAGAAATGACTCCCGAGTTCGTTTCCACATCTAATCACACGGGGCTGTGAAGCCTTTGTTAGAGGGAGACAATGGGATGGGGGGGAGACCACGTCACCTGCCCCTCCGCCCACGCCGCCCCTCTGAGAGCGTCGATTACATTTCCTTCCACCGGCTTTCGAGCGGCCGATTCACGTGCCAGCCGGCAATGGAGACAAGTGGCTTTTCTTTATCACGCAGAAACCCGACACCGAAAACAAACAAGGAAATCAAGCGCAGGACAGCGGGGCCCGGGCTTCAATAACAAACACCAGGAATGTACCAGCTGGAGAGACTGGGGGAACAAATGGCCACAGAGGGAGGAATGAATCCTGGGCTCCAGACGAGCCTCACAGAGGAGAGTCTAAATAAATACCTAAAGTGAATAACACCAGGAATGAATTCGGGTCTGCCAGAGACACGAAATGCGAAAGCGAGGAGAGGCGGGCGGTGTGTGGCCCCTGGGCTGGATGAAACCTGAAACAGTCCCCCATTTCGCAGACTCCTCTCCTTTTTAACAAGATTGAATGACTGTGCCATCCAGCGTACCTGCAATTTGTGGTTGGGGCTGTAACCATATACAAGCCTCTGGGTTATGCTGGCGAAATGGAAGGTAATACAGCACTGAGACTCTGTTCCCTTCCAGTGGAGTGCTCCTGGAGTGAGGAGCTCATGTCATTGATAGCGGCTGTGAATATATTACCATTTTAAATGCGCTTCTTTAATCTTTAATCCTGACAAAAGGAGACCGTTGGAACCCTCACGCACAGGGTGTTACATGCAGTTTAATAAATGCAATGCCCCCGATGTCTGCTATGTTTTGACATGTGCAATCTTTTTTTTTTTTAACCATGAAATCTGTTTGCAAACCTGTATGCACCCACCACACACAAACACACACACACTCACACACACACCTTTTTGAAAAGACACAGCTAAAAAAAAATGGTGTACCATGTCCTCCCCCCCATTTAAGTGGCCCCTGAGGATTCACATAAAAATGGCAAACTCAACAGATCTGACAGGATTTCTTTGACAGCTTTATCCCAGGCCTCTGTTGCTGTAGTGCCTGTTTAGCTAAAGCTTTGAGTTAGCTTAACCTCGTACCAGCAATGCGTTTCGTCTTTGGCGTGCTAGTCAGAAATGAGAGGCCCACACTATGCTTACTGATTCGCTTAAACGCCTAAAGACATTCACAGTTCACGTGACAAATCTGAATCATCTTCGTATCCCATTAGTCTTTCCATTAATGGAGTCATTTTGCGGCAAGCAATTATTTGACCTCGGTGCTTAATGTTGGATTGATCTGGCTTCATGAGTCAGAGCGCCTCCAAGACTTCAGACGCAAGCGTGAGGCCATTCACGGCTCCAGCGGCATTTGAGCACCAGCATCGCTGTCGCGCTCTGATAAGAAACACCCCACTGAAGCAAACCTATAAGTCTCCCACGCTGTGGCAAAGGCTGCAATCAGTCCGCTTGTCTGAGCCATGCACTCCTTGTACAGCGGGGATATTTGTATTTTCTGCAAATGGGGTGAAGATTTTGCAGTAATCCCTCAGCTCTGCCTGTCGGCTGAGGGTCTGCATTGCCTGAATGAGGGAAAGGTGTGAAGGTCCAGTTGCTGCATTACAATAAAACCAAAAAAAAAAAAAAAAAAAAAAACGGAATGAGATAACTCGGCTCCAAAACCCATGGAGCTCCTGGAAAAATTCATTTGTGGTAGCCAAGATTTTCCTATTGCATGTTCACCCCAGAAGTACTTAGCTCATTCAACACCGAGGTGGGTCCATCGGTTGGTCCTTGTGAACTGAAAGAGTTCCCTAGCCTAACAGTGCGGAAATGTGTTTACGACGTTACACAAATGCTGAAAGCTTGTACAGAGGGGAAATGGTTGCACAGTGACTAAAGAGGAGCTGTTGAAGGCAACACTGACATCAACAGATTTTTTTAAAAGCCCTGTGAAAATCACCTGTTGAGGAGGGTGTGTTTGACATTCTGAGTTGACAAGTTTCACGCTGCTAAATGCGGGGTTACCATCTTTTTAAAACACTGTAAAAATAATTCTGTTACATGCTCCTTGGGTAGCCATTTTCAAGAAGGTGCCAGAAAATTAGTCTGAAGTGGGCTGATTGCATATTATGTAGTGCAGTTATCTAAAATCGCTTTTCAATGTAAAATTCTTGAGTTGACTTGGGTTGCCTTTTGTTTGTTTTCAACTTATTTTGTTCCTTCAGCCCTTTGTTGCCACAGTAACAGAAAAGATCATCACATTGTGTTTGCATCCACTACAAACTCTGACAAGTAAGTGAGGCAACGGTCTAATAAGAGAATTAACATGGCCAGCTAGCTGAGATAGTAGCTTGAAAATCTTGGTTTTAACAACGTTGTCATCAATATGCCAATAAATCTGGATAACTACCTTTTCTACATCAATCATTTGCTATCATATGTTTTGTTCGTTTTGTACTTCGTCTTAAAAAAACAAACTGCAAAACCACAGACAGCAAAAGGACTCCAGAGGCTCCTGAGACACGGTGAACTCATCATCGGCTTTCTGTAAAACAAATTCTCAGATTTACAAGTTGGGCCATTTCTTTATAGTTAAAGAAGAACCGGCACTGCATCCAGCACACTCACCCTCCTGGATGTATGTGCCTAGCATTAACTACCAGCCTCCTCATAAGCCCTGAAACAGACAGGAAATGGCATCTCTTCTAAATCAAAAGAAAATTAAAAAATAAAAAGGCGGCTTTTACGTTCATTACTTCTGATGGTTTTGTGCTTTTGTCTTGCTCTGAAGTTCTAGGCAAATGTCAGAATGGGGAGCAGGGAGGAAGATGAGAGCTGCATGTTCTTTGGAACTTTAATTTGAAATGGCATGCACTTAAAACATTTATGGCTTGTGCAATTTTAACTGCGGTTATGAAATAAAAATGACTCCCTTGTTTTCCCCTTCCTGATTCTTGTCTAAAACCATCACACAGATTGCACTGGGGAAAATCTGTGCTCAGTTGGCCACTCGACAAGATGGGGAATCAAATACACTTTGCAGCACAGCTTCACATGACAAAAGGGTCTAGCACTGTACTATTCGATAAGTGCAGCCTTCTGCTCTAGCCTTATTAAAATCTAGCCTGCTCTAGCCTTTAAAATCTTATTAAAGGAGCCTTCCCTGTGACACTAACCTCATTAGACCAAGACAAATTCAAACCACAAAGCCAGAGCACATGGCTGTTAAATTTGTCAGCATACCTGTTAAAAAAGAAAAAGAAAAAGAAAAACTCTCCAGTCTATGATCTGCCACTCACACATTTCAGTAGTGTCTTGAGAGGGAGCAAGATGAATCACACAAAAATTCCATACTCTACTTTTTCCTCTGGCACAAAAACTGAGGAGCACACACTGCTGTAGTGCTACAGTGGTACTGGACACAATGCAGTAGTACTGTAGTGATGTGGCAACTGAGTGAAATGACAGGTAATGTCTGATGTCATTAAGAAAAAGCTGCCTACTGTTGACTTCCTGATGTTAATGGAATCAGTTGAGGCTAACTCAGCCTAACCATCAGTCTCTCTCTCTCTCTCTCTTCTTCTCTCTCCAACAGCCCTGTCACTCTCCATCCCCATCTCTCTTCTCTCCAACAGCCCTCCCTTTCTCCTCTCTCTCTCTGTCCCCATCTCTCTTCTCTAACAGCTCTCTCTCTCTCCTCTCTAAGCCAAAATAGAAAAAGGGAGGGGGGGTGATGGCAGCTTACACAACAGGCTTACATATTAAACCCTCCTAAGTTGTGGCCTCTCTCTCAAACGCCTCAGCCTAAGTCTGCCGGAGGAAGCAGTGAAACAGGGGGGTCACGATAAAATAAATGAATAAACTGGTGTTGTTCCGCCAGCCTCGACCCCAGTTAACACCAGTCTGCCGTGCACAACGGCAGCTTGAACTGATGAGGAGTGGGGTGACAGCGGCCTATTCAGCTCTCCCTGGCCCCTGGCCACGGCGCGGTGACCGGTCTGACGTGGGGCGGGGACAGGGGCTGGGGGACACTGCCGCAAGCTCCCAGCTGCGGTGGGGTGCGCGTCTCAAAGCGGAGCGCCCTGTAGGAGTTGGGGGGGGGGGAAATGCAACTTTCGTTCTTTTATCACGGCCCGTGGAGGGAGGTTTAAGGAACCGAGTGGAATCGTGGGTGATTTCCAATTTTACTGCTTCGGTGGTTTGCCATCTCATTCGGAGACTAAAACTTCGAGACAAAAAAAAAAAAAAAAAAAATCCCCTATTACTCTCTCTAGTTTGGGATCACCAGGTTAGCTCACGGGTCACGCTGTCACAACAGTGAACCATCCACAGACAGCACAAAAACAGGACAGCAGTCATGCTACCCAAGCCAGATTTCAGGGCTGTTTCTTCCGCTGGCGTTCAGGCTGTGGAAATGATTACCCATTTCAACAGCAGCCACTTTAAAGCCAAAATCACCATGGGAATTTTGAGCAGATATTTAAGAAAGTTCTTCAACATTTTCCCCTCAAAGAAAATGCCCTGTGCCCTTTTCCTCTTGGATAAACACACCAACCACCTAATGGCAGGCCTGTGGCCAAAGGTCAGCCCCCCACCGAGATCAGTCCCGCTCTGGCTCTCTCTTTTCAGGGCTTTGTCCCTGCACGGCTGCTTCTTCCAGGAGGGAAGTCGTCTGCAGAGGAATTGCTGTGTGGGTGTCATTTTCCACTATGAAACCCTTTCCAGGCCTTTCCCATGAATGTTCTTTCCCCACAAACCAGATACCATAAAGCCTCACCGGCCTGCTGAGGAGCCATTCTTAAAATAACCTGGGAGCCATAAACACTCAAATAGTTTGAGTGAAAATTTTTAGTCATCTAATTTTCTTTTTAAATGAAGTATCGGGAGAAACTATGGCAACTACAGACTTAAAATCAAATCCATTACGATGTAACCTCTTGAGTAAACACTTGAACGCATTTCCTGCGCTGTAAACCTTTTTAACAGGCAGGCAATAATATGACAAACAAAACCAAAAGAAACAAAAAAAAAAAAAAAACTCTTCAAAATCGCAGAGCAATCTGGTTTGCAGTCGGTATCAAATGGAACACGAGGTTCCAATGCTGAGAGAAATTCCTGGGCTGGGTTAGCCAGCTCTTCCCAGCACCCACTGTGAGGGGCTGTTTGTTCTGATAATCACACAACATGCTTGAAGGATTCAATCACTCCAGAACTGCTTCCCCTCTATATGGACAAGCCCCCTCTGCTCATCCCCTCTCCAGCTGGAGCAGCTCTGAACGGCACACAGAGGGTTAAAACGCTTCACCCATTCATAACACAGTCCTCCCCTCCCCCCCCGTCCTTCCACTCAGCCAGCTCGCTCCCTCCTCCCTCCCCCCCGAAGTGCCCTTTTCTGTAGCAACAGCACGGTAGTCTCCCCTTCCACACAGACCCCAATAAGAACAGAATAATCACGGATTATTAGCAAACTGCCCACCTCTTCCCACCCCCGCCCCAAACGTACAGCGGAGCTCCGACACCCAGCAATCAAAGAATCCTGGCCTTCTCTGCCTTATCCTCCTCGGCTGCGTTTTTTTTCCTCTCCCCCTAGCTTTCTTGCTACTCACGCATTGAGAGGCGAAATGAGGCGCGTTGGAAATTTGCTGGCTGACAATGGAAGACAGCTGCTCTCCCCGCACAAGTCTTTCATGAGCTGAATTAGCAGTGCGAGCAAGTCTCTCTCTCCTTCCCTTCCCCCCCACATGCTGAGCTGCACACTGATCCAGACACACACACACGCCTCGTACAAAGCTGGGAGACAGAGGAGCAGGAGGGGGAACCAGGCATGAAAGGGCTTTGTTTCCTGGATCTGTGATCGTTTTACAGGCCTGACCCAAGATGTTTCGTGTCCTCAAGCTTTTTCCCCTCCATTTCTCCAAAGCTTGTTTCCTGCCATGCCAGTGGTCACACCATGAAGCCACTCCACTTTAACAAACCAGTGAGAGACATTTTTTTAAATAGGAAAAAAGGTGTTTAAACCATATTCAAAAAATTTTCACCTATACCAAAAAAAATATCCTCAATTCTGGATTAATGGCCGCTTTTTATGGTGAAAAATATTAAAATATCCTTGTTAACAATCAAAAAGAAATCATAAAAAAAAACTGCTGAATGATTCGGGTTACAATACACAGGAACAGTCACCTTCAGATTTGACCTCTTCCAGGATTTATTTCCGATGGTAATTATGCACAGGAGCACAGAGCCTTGGACCAGCAATGTTTCCAATAAAACGTCATATGTGAAGTGCATCTAGAGGAGCTCTTCCAAACCTCTCCCACATAAATATACATCTAATCCTGTTTCAGCATGTCAGCCTGGATTACGCCACGCTTAAGGCTTAGATCCAAAGAAATGCTCTGTATTTGTTAGATTACCTCTGGGGAACAGCTTTAATTCAAATAATTAAGACAGGAAAAAATGTTACCAGACATTTATTTTGAAAGATGACATCCGGCACATTTTTCTAGAGACACCTCATGTGGGAATCTTACTTATGAAAGATGAAATGGGGACAACGGCCATTTATGTGAACTGTTTATCATGCGGTAAACTGTGCAAATGTGTTCTGCTGTCACATATATGATGTTATTCTTAAAAAGTGGTAACTTGTGTGGTTAACCTGAGTGTCATTTCAAGAGAGCTGTCACTCAAGGCTGTTTTTAGGAAATTAATTAGTTGACATTCATTAACAATAATATTGTCATTGCAGTTCTTTGCAATGATGTGTATGTTACACAAAACAGTGGAAACAGTGGATGTCCAATCTGCCTAGAGCCTATTCAGTTTTATTGGATTGCTACATTCAAATGGCTTTATTCTCTTGTGGAATCATGTACTTATTCCAACTGTCACATTGAGTATGACTATATATTCCAGCTAGCTGGAAAAAGACCAGTGGATCAGTTAGCGTTAACTCAATCTCATTTCATGTATTTGGCTAAGTATTTAGGATCATACCAAAACAATAAACACTGTAAATAATAATCTGTATAAACAACTTGCAGCTGTTTATGTCTCCTTGCTTACTTAGGAATTCAGAATAGAGAAAAAAACAGCAGCAAATGTATATTACAAGAACATAGCCTCCACTCATTAGCATGTGAATAAACAGTATTGATTCTTTTTAATACAAAGGCCTACACATTTTATGGAACATGTTCATCATATAACCTTTCGGAGATGTACATCAGAACTGCAAAAGTGACGGGAATTTTACGCAATAATCCTGGCTTTCTTCTGACTCCCTTTGGCAAAACAATATTGTTTACCCGTCCTTTCTTCGTGAGTCGACATCACGAAACCAAAGGAGCTCGCACTTGCTGCACTAATGCTCCGCAGCGTAAGCTTCTACCGCAGTACCACACAGGATTGTAATTATCACTTCAGCTTCAATAACCTGCCGTGCTGGGAGATCACAGCTAGCTCTACCTTCCTGTCACATGTACAATCGCTTGTCGTGGAGCCAGCTTCAAGACAGCAGCGGTCTCCTTTCTGTCTTTCATTTCAAGTGAACAAAACTCAAAGTAAAAGATAATCTCGTTAACTGTTGATGAAAACAAATAGCACTAGCACTTCTCCTCATCCTAATATTCTCATATCTGGGTATGTACTGACTACGCCCCAGAAAAAATATCATAATTTCCAATATAACTAAATCAGAAAATGACATGTTTTACGGTTGTCAACATTCTGCGAAATAGAATGACTATATGACTCGGCTAAAATGTGATTTACATTTTTTCCAGTGGCGGTGGAATTTTTACTTGCTTTACTCGTTCTGTCCATTAGTCCTCAGCAGTGCTATGCCAAAAAGTACTTTATAACAATTAGTTCTAATCCATTTTTCCGATTGGTCAGTTTGCATTCCAGGTGTGGCAATATTCACCATGGGTCAATGGAACGTACATCGCCTTAATTTCAATGCACACTGACAAACATCTTTTAACTGATCTATTCCACATCACTAAAAGCCAAGATAAGTTCCTGGAGATGGAAACGTTTATCGTTTCTTTCGAGAGGAACGTAGTTCTTTTGGTAAGTCGGCAACTGAACGTGACAGAGTAATGTTAATATGACACAGATGTCTCAAGGGCCAGCTTGTTAGCTAGCTCATTCACTGGCTAGCTAGCAACTCCAGCAGCAGCATTTTTGTTTGGAAAGGTACTGTAAATAGGCTATCATAACAAGCTTTTCTACTTCTTTCATTGGCAGCTAATCAAAGGCATAATCAATACAAATTATTAAGTTGCATCTCTATTCTTACTTTATGTAGACTCTAGCTAAGTGTAGTTCAGGAAATCATGGATACATTTATAAAAGGGATATGACATCCCAAAATGTATCATTTTGGAAGCTGAATGTATCACCATCTCAAGCCTGGTACTGACGTGTATAAAATGAGTTGTGCAAAAAACTTGCCCAGAATATAAAACTGAGAATATGGCATAGTTCCAAAGAAGAGAAGACATGGAAAATGGTAACTGCATAGGAAATTAAGCACGCTCATTCACCATTCAATGGACTGGATGGAGGACTGAAAAGCAGCTAGATGGATGCGGCAGAGAACAGCTGATTCCACATTCTTACTTTATTTATCACCAGAATATGGGCCCACAATCCTTTGTGCACAACAGAAAGGGGGTTTGCCAGGGTTGTGATCTAATTGTAAAATACCTTCTTTTGGTGAATGCAATTTCCGTGCATCCCCTTCTTAACAAACCCCTAGCCCTTATTCACATGCCCCCAGAGTTCAAGAGACCAGTCAATGGTAACTACAAAGGACATGTGTTTGTTAATTTGAACTAAGCTAAACATTCCTTGTTTTGTTGTTTTAGGTGACCCAAAAGCAGGAATTGAAAGTAAGGATATGCATGAATATGTAACAGGCAGCAAAGACAAAATCGGCATATTTTCACTGACAATATTTTGGCACAGGTCACAAAAGAGCACTGTCTGCAAAGTCCCAGCTATATAAATATCATCACAGAGACAACAGAAAATGGACTATTCTTGGCACATCTGTGTACCACATTTATTTTTACTTGACTGGTTTTAATTCATGATCATTGCCCTAGTAAGAAGAATAACATGTATTTCTCAGACCATCTGAGAGAAACCCCTCAGTCAAAGCAAGCCCCCTTATAACTCCTGTTCTGTGCACTGAGCTAAACTGGAAAGCATTGGAATATTTTGGAAAGCTTTGCAATATTTTCAAACAATGTCATGGTTAACACAGTGTTAGTTTATTGGCATGTAAGCACTGGGCCTGACTCTGCTGGGCTGTGTACACAAGCAGCTCTTTGGCTGCTTACTTTAGCCGTGAGGGGAGGGGGGGAGCGGGGCATTGGGATGTGCACCAATCAGGACAGAGCACACCAGGTCAAGCAGACTGCCAGATGTGGAAAAGCAAAGTTTATGAACAGCGAGGACAGGATTCCAATATTAAATATTTCCACACACAGCATTCCCACAGCTCTTGACAAGGATTTCCTGGACCATCGTCCAACAGGACCATAAACTTAGCAGCCCGCGTCACTCAGAGCTTAAACCATGCACACCGCACTGGCCTCTGCTGTGAGTCTGAAGTGTTTGTGGGGGGGGATCTGTTTTAAAGATCTGAGCTCTTCTCTGTCTGAAGGGGTGTGCCAGGATTACAGACAGTGTTCTCCTATCAACTCCATTTCATTGACTTCCATAAAGTGACACTGGACACTAGTGTCAAAAAAAAAAAAAAAAAGCTGGCAAAATGCCTCTACTGAAATATTGGCACTGTAGTCTGGAACCCACTCGTACCAGTGACCACACTGACTAAAAATGCTGTCGTGGGTCCTCTAACGTTACGTCAGTATGCTAACCTCCTTGGAGAATGTTTGCCTGTGGTCATCACCAATCAATACAAAAGGTATAAAAATGCCATCCGTTTTATATCTTTGTGTATACTGAACAAATGCCAGTGTATTTCAACTTTGACTACAGGAACAAATGGTACAATACTTAACAGTCTGAATGAGACAAAATGTCCATTGATTCACATCAACAACATTCACATGAAAGCAATACCAGCAAATTAATGGGATAGAATACAATGCAACGCAAAAAGCCATCCAAGAAATCACAAAAAAGGAAACACAAAGACCACAGTAATCCATGACTAAACTGTGTATTATTGTAAGTTCCCTGTACTTCTATCCCCCACCATTTACAGGCAATAGAACATTTTTTTGTAGATGAACATGAGAAGATTTATATGCCTTTGGCTGATGTAAGAATGGGAAGAGTAGGGCACTGACAGATTGCAATGACAAAGAGATTATTCCCATTTTTCTCTGTTGCCTTTGTTTCTTGTGCCCCACATTCTGAATGTGAGGAAATCCCTCATAAAACAGCAACAACAGTGTTTGTAGGAAACGCACAAGTAATGTCTCTTAGAAGGGGTTGACACTCCAGTTCAGACGCTTCTGTTAAGAACAGCAATGAACAGACACACATATTACGATTTTGTACCTCCCTTGAGACCGTTTTGCAAAGCTCTTGATTTCAGTTTCATCATATTGGCTCACTATACCTACAAAAGCAGCTTCTTAATGGCACCATCAGAACACAGTGGGATGGTATCTGGAAAGGAGAAATACTGTCCAGCCCAAAGGCCATTCCTGAAGCGTTCTGTCCACAAGCCAGTGGCTGTACAGAAACATGGCACAGTTTTAGAGCTAGTTTCAGCTGGCACAGACCTCCCTAAATTATTAACTCTCTCAGCAGTCAAAACACTGAACCAGAGAGAAAGGTGCACAACAGGATACAAATCAAGTTAAAGACAGCAGCTCCGTGGGGTAAGAGCAATGTGCTAACACACGGCTGTAGTAAAGAGCTGCCAGCAAGCTGGACCCAACAATTCAGGTAAACATTCCAGATGGTTCCACTGGCACAAAAGAGGGAATATAAAACAGCCGACTGAAACAAGCTCTCATCCCCCTTTTCTTACAGACACAGATCCTCTTAAGATTATGCTGAAGCCACGTCTTAAATGACTGTTTACTATTTTATACAACTGTTATACACAACTCTGCCAAAAACCTGTGTGGGTGTGCATATAAACACACAAATGACACACACACACACACACACACACACACACACACACACACTTTCTAGCCATGAAACACATTATGTCAACAAGCTTTATTCAGATATCTCCCTGGCTTTGCAGACACAGCTACAAATAAACATTCCTGAGGAAGCCAATTCAAAAAAGCAAAAAACGTCACTTCCATCCTGTCTTCTGCGGACACAAGTGCAGTGAAAATATACTCAGCCATAATAAATAAAACAGGAACCACTAGAACCCGCTAATACCAAAGTGGTCTGCAATTTTATTTTTGATCCAACCATTAAAAGTGTTCACAAGCTGTTTTTTGAAAAGGATTCATTATGTTGATTAAATCCGAAAACAAACAAAAAAAACGTAGTCTACACTTTATTCCGCACTTCTTAAAAAAACTAAAAAGCAACGATGGCGGTAAACAAATCTGGAAACCTTTGATTCTGCAATCGCCCCCGCTTTGAAGGAAACAACTGGAAATCATGTGTGAAAGCTGCCCTGATTTAAAGAGGAAATAAACAACACGGGAAAAGCTGAGTTCAGCTCCCGCCACAGGACAGGAGACAACGCGGCTGGCCCCCACCCCTGACCTCCTCTCCTGCCCCCTGCTCTCGCCTTCCCTGCTTTACGGTCCTCTGCCCATGCAGGGCTTGTAACCTCAAAGCCATTTTCTGCACTGTGGAGACAGAGGCTAATGGCAGACATGTGGAAAACAATTAGTGTCGAGTGTTTTTACTGGAGTAGAAACAGCTCCCCGAGGGCAAGTGCTTCAAACAGGCGGCAGTGGCAGCGATGGCAGCAGCAGCAGCAAAGCTACAGGAACCACGGAGGCTAACCCTCCCCTTCATCTACTCATCTACGCCAACCTCTCACTCGCACAGACCGGCAAACACACGCAGGTTCGCATGTCCGTTACACCGGCCGACGGAGTTCAAGTCCCCCGGCGGGGTTTTGCAAATAATTACAAACTTGGCAAATGCAGTGGAAAGATACAAGTCACAAAATCAAGGACTCCATCAAAGCCAATCAGCTTTCTTCTGCGATCTGTGTTGGACTTTGAATGTGAAAAGTGGCCCTTATACAGTTCTCCTGAAACCAATCATTCATATTTAAAACCTAGGGTGAATATTAAGAATATTTTCCCCAGAAAACGTAAATATTGACAAACTGAATATTTGACAAAGGTCAACCATATCATGTTCTTACACCTGTGTTTATCTTCTACAACAAAAGCCAAATTTAATGGTTAATGTAATAGAGACTACTGGGATGCTCAGAAGTACCTTAAGCTGCATTTCTTACACAATATAAGAAAAAACATTTTACTGAAATGAAGATGAACTAGAATTCTAGATGTAACCAGAAGTCTTTTTTTTTTTTTAATTGAAAGGAGGGGTTAGGTCTGATGATTTTAAATCGAAATCTCTGAGATAAGGATTAGGGAGGGAATAATCTTTGCTTGGGTGGACGCCAGCAACACTAAAGAGAGCAAACAGAGTGTGGGGTCAGGACAGCTGTGTCACAAACGGCCTGCTCTTTCTCACCTGCTTGCCTGCAGCCTAAAGAAATAGATGGGAGGAAACGTTTATTTTAACATGAAGTGCCCAACCAGGTAAAAAAAAAAAAAAACGAGAGATAAGAATCTCAAAGGCCCCAGCCTGAGAAAAGAACCAGCAGACACAGCTGCAGCTGCACCCAGCCACGATGAGACCCTACAAGCTGCCAGCTTGAGTGCACAAGCCACCCTCCCCCCCGACCCAGGGGAGGAATTAAAAGGTCCATCTTGGCAGCAGCGTGCTGTCCTGCACGGCCAAATTAACTTCAAACGCAGACAGGAAACCCTCACTGGTAAAGAGCGAATCAAAGGCTACCAGAGTCTGCATATTTTTAGTTCTCTTTATGAACCCAGCAGTGCTGGCTTTTCGGACTTGTGTATTTCAGTACTGACATTTCAACGCAAAAGAAACATGTCCTTGTTTTGATTTATAAAACCATTACAGAGAACAGAAAAACCAAGCAGGGAACCAAATATTCCTGCATGTATTTAAAGAGTTAATTTTAGACTTACTTTGTTGCTCCGCAGGACAGTGCATGGCTTGTAGATGAGCACACTGAGTTTTTAAAGCAGAAAACTCAGTAATTTTGGTTGCTTTTTGGGAGAACAGTGGAGAGTGTGTGCTAGAGTCTGCTGCTGGTAGCACCAGTGGCGCAAAGTACTGCTGGAGAATCGAGGCCTAATGCAAGCAGACATCACCCAAAAAACCTCAAGCTAGCACTTGGCAAAGTCCTAAACTTTCCATCTGTGTTTTCAATTATCCACCACCCCTGTTTCACAGCAAGAGTCACACACATAACCTGAAAAAATGCACAAGTTTAATTGGCTCCCAATTAAAGGTGCACTCACATGAAGCCGGGCCTCCTACCATATTGAAGGCATACTTTCCTTCAAAGGAGGGTCGTGAAACAACCTCAGGTATAACGCCGTGGAGTGTTACGACTTCAGACCTGCTGAAAATGACCAAAGAAAATGTCTTGCAAGCACTTTCAGCCCAATTTAAAGTGCATACCTTTTCCTGTTTGCCTCGGACACTGTGGCTTTCTGCTTTCCAGCCTACACACACACACACTCTACAGCTCTCTGAATGTGTGGCCCTGTGAAAGCACTCCTTTCTGGCGTCTTTGCTGCAGTCAGTCTGCTGATGGAGAGGAATCACTCCTCTGTGACTGGGGCAGTGCTGCGCCGACTATTAGCTGCATCATTCAGCTGCCTCGGCTCTCGACCAGACCGCAACTTATGACGCTAGCATTATTTGATCTTTGCCACAAATTTGCTGCTGGAATCAAAATTTGACTTGCGGCACATGCAGCGAGCAAACAACTGAAATTAATGGGTAGGCCGACCTCTGAAGGCCACCACTGAATTTCTTCAAAGGATGGAAGGACAGTGGCTGTGATGAGAACGACCGACAAGAATGGCTGTAGTATCATTTTCATATCAGGCTGTTCCTCACAGAGTACATCTGAGATTGCAGGACGCCAAACTGACTCGCTTCAAAGACAGTCTAACACACATTTAATTTGATGTGGGACGTTACTCGCTCTTGATGTGCTCGGCACGGACGCAGAAGCAGCCACCGCTATCTGTCTGTTTTGAACCGAGCTGGTATCAGGCGCCGGGTTGTTATGGGGCTGTGATCAGATTAGAGGGGTTTATAAGGGGGGGGGGGGCAGCCCCTGTGGCACGGCTGGGCTAGCATTCCAGCGTGGATGTGTGAGAAAGCCGCAGAGGCCTCTCCCTGCTGCTTCTGAGCCTGTCTCTGCTGCTACCCGCCCGTCCGCACCGCGGGACTCCGTAACCCGAAACCCGGCGCTGACGAAGAGGAAAAAAACAAAAAAACACCGAAACAAGCATGTCCCCAGTCACCTGATAGCATCCGCTCGCACCTTCCTACCCTCCTGCTCTTGGGCAGTTAAAAGGAGAGAGATTTCATGTTTTGTTTCTCCCACCAACACTAACCCCCCCCCCAACGTCCTTAAAAATCCTGGCGCTAGTGTAAGGAATGCACTGTAACACAATAGCAGCAGTCAGAGGCCACTGCGAGGGGAGGGGAAAAGAGAAAAGGGCTCCCTCATGAGTGCCGTCTTCCCCAGCTGCATGTCAGCCAGCCGGCTCGGCCCATGGCCTGCTTTAACACACTGTGGAGGACTCCCACTTCTCTCACATGACCTGGCCAATGTAACAGGGTGTTAGTGGACCAGCACCTCAACCCTGTCTGTGTGTGTGCGTCTGACAGATACAGACAGCCAGTGTTCTGCTCAGCGCTTAGACTGCTGCTCTCCGTCTTATGTGCAGCTGAGACGTTTTGCTTCCTCCTGTTTCTGCAACTCCCGTTTCGCCACATCTGAGAGCCGGCTCCTTGCGACCGACTGCTTTGATCTTCGCGAGGCGTGTCTGAGCGTTCCCTTCCGTTTCCGGCGATACGATCTCCCGCAGAGCCAACCGCGGCTGACATTCCGTCGCGAGCCCCAGTCCCGCAACCAAACCGGTCCTGCCTGCCTGAGTGACGGCATCGTGGCGGCAGGAACGGCCTTCAGGGGCAGCGAGACGTGACCGCCGATATCCAAATCGTACTCCATTAACTCGCTCCCCACGGCAGCGCGACAACACCTGCCCCCGCCAGCCCTCGTGAAGGCCCGACACGCCCATGCTTTGTAGGACACCTTCTGACATTCCAACCAGATTTATGGACATCTAATCAACTCTCAAGGATGGAGACATATCTGCTGGGTTTCGTAACCGTTAAGCCTGCGGTCGGCAGGAAGTGGCGATCTACAAGGAGCGGAATAGCGGCAAATCGTGGGGCTTTGGGGAGATGTGTTTTGCAAGGCATGACGTTTTCAGCAAGCCCGACATCTGCACTGAGACCAGGGCTGGGCACTGCCTCGGGGTGTCCCTCTACAGTGTGCTGCGCCTCTCTTAGTGAGCTGGACCTTCTGCAGGGGTCAAACTAAATCAACAAAGGCATGTCACCGCTGATCAGCTGTTCGGCGCTTGTACAAGACTCAACGTGTTAAAAGGTCACTTTCGGTGAGGAAAATGAAACCCATTTCATCAGTTAAAAAGAGCCTGAGTTATGCTCCAACTGACTGTGTCCCCTTTTCTGTGACCTGCTTCATAGCTGGCGGCCAGCTGAGGCAGCCCTTGAAAGGTCATGCTGGAGCCCAGCCCGGTTCTACTCCATGGCTTACCCTCTTTGCACCCACAGCAACACTGCTGCAATGGGGGAAATCCCACCCCACAAAAAACACCACTGAACACACAGAGCAACACACTGGTGGTGCATCTGAGGGTGGACAAAAACCTACCATCTGAGGAGACTACAACATAAGGTCCTGGACAAAGAGCAGCCTGTAAATTAATGGCCAACAGGCATCAGATAAATGGGTGCTTACAAAAGCCTGGTCTTCCTTTTGTCAACACCGCTCACATCCTCCACAAACAACCAGAGACTGTGTAAAAACACTCCATCATCGCCAGGACAAATGTGCCCCGGTGTCGTCCTACCACGGCTTAAAAACACGAAGGTCACCGGTCACTGGTGAAGAATGCTGTCGGGACATGGCCGGGTCCTGCTAAGCAGAGTCAGCTGATTCGGGTGGCTATAATGTGCCTGCTGCCAGAGAGAGCACACTTAGCACAGTCACCCAGAGGTCATTATCCAAGGCTGCGGATAACAGCGCCGGGGAGCAGACTAAATAAAAAAGAAATCAATAGACTAAATCAAAAATATTCATGACAGCAGAATGTGCGCTGGCTGCTGGAACTCTCCACAGACAGACTGTTGTGCACCTGTTCCCGCAGAAAGCTCTGCCCAGTGCATCTGCTATTGGAGAAGCCCAGTGCTTGGGTTTCGGGTGTCTGGGAAAAGTAAGCAAATGGTCGCTGACGTGCCACCATCCATTATTTTCCGCCTCCTTAAAGCACATTTCATCAGTCACAGGTCACAGTGTAGAATTCTGTTCTCCTCTTGTTCCCCTGTCATTTGTGAGCGGTGTAAGGAATACAGGATCAGACAGTATGACAGACCAAACGAAAGGCAGGGACAAAAACCTTTCAGTTTCGGTAAAACTACAGTGTGTCTTTAAGCTTGCGATGCAGTCACTCATAGGCACAAGCCCAGGAGCTGTCCTGCCCTAAGGCTGGGTTCCCTGCACAACTTTTTTTTTTTTCTTTTCGCCCCTCGGATTTTCTCCCCAGCTTGAGTGATCCGTGCAGACTCCAAAAGCCCGCATTCCAGAGGCTGATCCTCGGGGAAAGAGCCTGAATGAACCAACTTCACTTTGGCAAAAACAGTCAGTCAATCTGCCTCCCTCTCTCCCGACCCCTCCCCCCACTTCACTTTCAGAGCGGGGGGGCGGAGGGAGGGTGAAGGGTGAGGGCGCGTTCCAGTTCAACACCCCCCCCCATCCCCAATCACTGGGCCTCTGGGATTAAGAACGGAACAAGATGACACACAAAACCCTCCCCTCCACCTCCCTGCTCCGTTCGCCCATTGTGCAGGGAGAGCATGAAAAGGCTGTCCCAGAGAACACAAAGCCGCAGTGATAAAGCTGCTGTGTGTGAAGGCTGGATAAGCATGGGTAAACAGGCCAGCCACCGCTCACGGCCTTCTCCCCAACTGCTGGGCCGCTGCTTAAGGGACTTAATGTGGAGCTCAAACACAAACTTGCTTTGGCTGCAAGAATGAGGGTTTGAATTACAAATGCAATAAGGCCATGTAAACTAGTACTACAATGTATTATAACTATCATTATGATGATGAGGATGACAGCAGTAACAATAATAATAATATTGTTAATAATAATAATAATAATTCTTTATGGATGCTATAATCAAAAGGCCCTTTCATATGTTTACGATTACCTTCATACCACTAGGTTTCCACCCAAGCAACAAGAGGTGAGGAGGTACTGTAATTATAACCCTGTCCTGCCTAGACCTTAAACCCAGAACCATCTGGTGCAGGATAAACTGCCCGCTGTGTTGCTACAGAAGCAACCTCCTGCCCAGACATAGCCCCCTTCCAGCCTGTCTGAACTTTGGGTCCACTTTCCTCTCCCGACTGCTGGCTGATAAGAGGGCTTGCTTGCTTGCTTGCTTCTCATCCTGCGCTACTATTCCGGTTCTGACCGAAAACAACAGAGGTACCTGACGATTTACTTATTGCTCTTCACTCTGTTTGGTGCAAGCTTAATTGCCTGGAGTTGGTGCAAATTTTCTCCTCTCACAATTTCTATTGTGTAGCAAAGCAGAGCCACAATACTGCACGTGGGGAAGGAAACTGCTAAAAAACAAAGCGATTAATATAACACCTATCTGTTTCACTATCTATTACAGGCACACCTCAAAACACTACTTCTGCATTTCTTAAGCTCTCTGTTTTGAATCTGTTTTTGATGCCTTTAATCTACTAATGCCTTTAATTTATTGGGGACTAATTTCTCTCATAACCTCTACAAGTTTCCTCTTATGACTACACTCCCCGAACCCTCAGTTTCCCTGGTACTCATTACTCCAAACATATGATATAACATTCTTTGAATAATAGCCAAATGTAATACTGCATCCTAGATCTTGTTTGAGATTGTGTTTGTTATCATAATTAACGACTGCGTGCATTGTAAGTCGCCCTTGTGTCTGTTGAGTGACAATCTAAATGATTTAATGTCCTTTCGTTGCTTGTGGAATGCTGAAAAGGCAAAGCTTGCACAAGCGGCACCTCCAGGCGCTCAGACAGGGAGTGTCGGCTGAGGCAGTAAGAACAGGGAGGAGAGAGCCACGTCTCTTAAAAAAAGAGCAGGCTTCACACAGCTATTTGCTGCAGGGACAGAACTCCTTGCTTGCAGATGTGGACCCGCAGAGCCAGATCTGGCCTTTTCTGCGTGTTCCTTGCTCTGCGTCAGAAACCCAATCAGACGCGGCGGCGCTCGAATTCTGTCACATCTTCGGTATCCAACACCGGCGAGGAGTCCTAGCCACGCCAATGTCAGCGAGGGACTCGCTGCCTTGCCAAAACGTGTCCAAGCGCACATCTGAGAGCCTGGGTTCTGGTTTATTTTTAAACGCCTCATCGAGTGTGGAGACGACAGCGAAGGAAGTGCGGCTCAGGAGCACCTGGGACACAATTAGGCTGATTAGCTCCAGAGCCAGCAGGGCAGACATCTGCAGCCTGCTCTAGCACAAACCTGCTGAGACTCCTGTCGGGTCCTGCAGAATAAACAAACTCGCTTGTTTTGGGTTAAAGGACGTTACTGGAGGGTGCAGGTCACGGGGGTCGCCGACATTAGCGTTAAACCTAATCGCTGAGCTTTTCAGCTGGGTATTACTGGCCACTTGGAGAAGATCATGTCACCACACAAGCGCTCGGCGGGTGCTCCATGAAGCAACACCGAGGTTACGAGCGCTAAACATCCTCAAAGACGAGGAGCATCTACAAGCGTCCGAATCTCAGGGCGCGGCACATTTTAAGACTCTTCTGGCGGAAAATAAGGAGAGATTGCGATTATGATGAATTATAAATGATTCATTCGGTGATGGGTTGCAAGACTCCGATGAAATATTCTTTTCTGCCTCAGAGACTAACATAGGTAGGCTGATGTGTTAGCCATACAAATCCACGGTGCTGTATTAAAACTTAACGGGTTCCCGGTGTCTAGAAAAACTGTTAAGGCAGCTACTTCAGACCAAGGATTCCACTGCATCTCAAACACAGACATGGTGTTCTACTCAAGCCTCCCTCAGGTGTGCAGCTCTGGTCAAACATGCCCCCAGGATAGCCAGTTTTCCCCTGAGTACCGACCGCACTTACCTTCTCACTTTTCACTTTCTTCAAGGTCCTGCAGTCGCTACCCTCCAGCTCCTCCGGTTCGCTTTTGATGGCCAACGGCTGGACTATCCCGGCAGACTCAAGGGCAATATTCCCAAGTTGCTCGGCGGCTGCCAAGTCCGTACTTTGCGTTCCCTCGAAAGGGGTGCTGCGAGCCACCCCCAGAGCCAGCGCTGGCGTTCCCGCGTCCTTCTCGGCAGCGACAGCCGCGGCCGCCACGCTCTCGCTCTTCTCCTTCTTGTTTTTCCCAGAAGCCCCCTCTTTGTCCTTTTTGTTGCTGGGCACACTGCGGGAGGCCTTCCCGCTCTTTTCCGCGCCCTTCCCAGCGCTGGCATTGGTGGTTCCCCCGGTGCCGGCCGCCGCTCCCGTGCCCTCTGCCTGAGCCCGGCCCTGGACCTCCTTCTTGGCTGCATCTCCAGCTGCGGCCTTGCCGCTGTCCTTCGAGTTCTTACTCCGCTTGGATTTTGATTTGCTTTCCTTGCCTTGGGGGGTGGGCACGGGACTAACGAATTTGATATTGTCGGGCAGAGCCGCTACGGCGCTGGGGGGTGCCGCCATGCCCCCGCCGTCCTTGGTGCCAGACATCTCGAGTTTGTCCTTCTCTAGGTCAGCGTCGAGGTCGATGATTAGATTGCCAACACCAATGTCCCACTCATCGCCGCTGTCGTAAGTGTCCACCGCATTCGAGTCCACACCTTTCCCGCCTGCAGTGCCACTACTTAGGGACATTTTAGTGCCAGCGGCCCAGGCTTGCCACAGTAAGGTCTGACGCTTCTCAGACTACTGGGAGAAGGGTTCAAGCAGCCTCAGGGTCTTGGTATCCCCTTCCCAGTTACCCACATTTTGCCCTGCGGGGGAGAGAGAGGGAGAGAGAGAGAGAGAAAGAAAAAAAATCAATTATGTGCAAATTTTACCCAAGAGTTTTACTTTCTACCAACAAGCAATGCTACCCATAATCCCCTTCATGCTGGGAATCAAGCAGGGGATAGGCTGGTTCACCAGACAGATTAAATCAGCTCAGGAATAAACAGCCACTTTTGTCTCCACTGGAGACAAAACAAGATTTTGCTGGGACTACGTGAACAGATAAAGGATTCCTGCTTTCCCCTGCAGCTGCGGAGACAGAGAAAAAGAAGTGTCTGACACAGGAGACCTGCTGTAGGCGCTGAGCCCTATCAGTTTCACAGCACACAGCAGAGGTGCTGAAGGTAAACAGAGGTGGAACTCCGGGTGAAAGGGCGCATTATCACCGCTCATATCACCCTTTGATTCGGACACGGACGACATTTGGAAAGCTATGAACCAAAAGGCAGGGACAGAAATAGTGCCTCTAATGCACAGCTCCCTCCTGGCAGGTTAATGTACTGAAAGGAAGCCACCAACTCATCCATATAACATATAGATTAGAGTTGGGAGCAGGGCAGATCTGCTAAACAGTGTAGCTACTGATCTTACTGCTGTCTACACAGAACCCATGATCAGTAATGACAACCACTTTCATTAAACTGAAAATACCCTCTGAACTGCCAACTATACTGAACCATAGTATGACATTCACACATATTGTAGACTACAAGACGGCAATCACTGGTCCATTCGAATTCAAAATGCACCCTGTCAGTAAACACATCCTAAAGGCCTTGAGCAATGGGTCAAACTGACATGACTTCCTATGTAGTTCATTCTCATTGTCAGAAAAGCATTTGTCATGCACATATACGCTAATGCAGGGGATCCCAAACATGTCATACTGTGCCCATAGGCATTCACACTAATGAAACTAAACACAGCATTCACTACTGTAATGCAGCTATTACTGATTTAGGATTTATTACCATTTTTCCAGTTTAATTCCATAGTTGAACAAATTTAAGGCCACTAATTGATGGGTCACAAAAAATGTATTGACTCATTAGACAGATTATATTTACTAGTAGCCTCTCCCATCTGCACATCAAGACAAGATAATCCCTCAACTGAGCACATGAAAAAAACCTTAGTGAGTCAGCTTTAGTCTTCTGCTTTAAAGCACAACTCAATTAGCTTTGAATCAAGGACTGACTGGAGCAGTGTACTGTGCTCCTGGGAGATCTATAGCGATCACATTTTTGTAAATACAAAAATGTAAAAATAAATTAAAAAAAAAAAGTATAAGTTAGGGAAAGGAATTCTGCAGGTTGTCAAGCAAAATTCTCAAGGTTCATATAGCTGTGGCTCAGCCTGGGTTCTCTCATGGACTGATTTCATAGAAGACCAAAGACATTTAAAAGAAACACAAATGGATTCCATTTCCTTCTAGACCTGCACGCTGACTTCACGCAGGGCACAAGGAGGTAAAAACCTCTGACGTCAAAGCCAGGACACCCTCAGGACTCTACAGTGACACTCAGCACAAAAGCCACACTATACAGCCGTGACATACACTGAGGCTTGGAACAAAAATGCCACCGCATCTGAACACACCTTGCATTTAGCAGCCTATTGAAACCCTTACTGTCTAAATGCAACATTGATAGTAACAGGAAAAAAAAAACAATATTCCTCTCATTTTTGGCATTTTTACTCCTTTTCATCTGTTACTATGGAATCAAAAATGGCACATTATTCTTGCCTCACTGTGCCATCCTCTGTGCCTTTGAGCACTGGGGCATACTGAACACACACTCATGGCTGCCCTGCCTGTTTTTCACACTACAAGTCCCATGATGCACCAGGAGAGCAAATGCCAAATGGAGGATAGGTGCATATCCCTGACATAACTGAAGTGACTCGGGTGCCTGGCGATTTGGTTGCAGAGAGTGGTGTGATTAGGGAGCCCCGGACTCCCAAGTCACCTTTGCAAATGGCACAGCTCAGATTCAAACCAGTGTGCAAGCTGTCTGAGCCACCCGGGAGCCTCCACCTTTCATGGAATGAATTGAAAAGGAAGTGAAGAGAGAGAGAGCTGAGACATATGGACTGGGGTTTCTTTCTGCTATACTGCCCACAGTCTTTTTTACTCCTTGACTATATAAAGACTTTTTGCTCTCAAGACAACCCAAAAATAGGACACACTCAACAGCAACACTCAACTGAGACATCAATCTGACGACTGAGCTGCGTGTTTAGCAATTTGTGAAATGGATTGTAGCACTACTGTGATTACTTCAATGAAAATATAATGACCGTAACTGACAAGACAATGGAGAAGATCCTGACGGTCATTATTATTATTAGGTCCTGAATAGATTTTTGAATCAGAGTTTCACAACTAATGGCACATACAAGCCACATCCAACACATTCTTACTGGCCTGTTTATACGTACTTCAAAATCAAAGACACAAGAAAATAAAAAGAAAAGAAACAGATACAAAGAAAGTGCTGTCTTATGAAGATTTGCACAAAGGCGCCATTCAGAAAGATCAGACATTACTGTGCTAGCTTCCCTTCCACTCAGTCAAAAACAACTCGTGCAGGGGGTTGGGGGGGGACTGCTTTCTTTCACAGGCCTTTCTTTCAGGGGAGTTATCATATGAATACATTGGCGTAACCCCTTTCCCTCTGCTACAATACAGGCTACTGTCAGAGAGGAGAGAGGGGAGGGAAGAGTGTTGTCCGAGGTCAGATTCCTCCTCACCAGAAAAGAGCAGCTACTGTAACGTGCCCACAGGCCTGTCCACCCTTTATTGACTTATCAGAGATGCTAATTAAACCCCAGAGTCTGGCAAAGAAATGAATGCTGCTTTCTTTTCTCCTGCTCTAAGCTAAGGGGGGAGGGGAGGAATCTGGGAAGATAACGGTATTTGCTGAGTTTTCGCGTCAGTGCCTGTACAGACGGACTGGTAGCTTCTAATCATTAAAATGCTTTATGAGGCTGATTAAAATACTGATTTTCCCGCCTCCGTTTAAAGATCCCGATAATGGCTGGTGGTATCGGCGGTGTCTGTTCCTTGGTCTCGGATGAGAGGGCAGCCATGTTATTGGAGCAAGGAAAAGCCGCTCGGCCAAGAAGCAGCAGTGAAGGACACGCTGTCTGGTCCGGCCTAAGTAGACTTGGCTGTGGCGCACACGCCGTGACCACACCAGATCCATTCAGTCCTCCCACACTCAGGGGGCCGGGAGATATCCGCGCTCTGAGCTTCACTGGCTATGAAGCAGCCAGATGGCCACACCGGAGGAACGCTCGCTCTGCTGCAGTCCTGCGCTTAGTCACCGGACCCGCCGAGTGTGGCGCGTTTCGCTGCGTGTGACTCATACACAAAAACAAGCAGAAAATGATCAACGACTGCTTGCTGGAACAGCTATGAACACACAGCGGGGGATCCTCCCCGAGATTCTGAGAATCCGCTCTGAACACTTGGTCTCGCGTCAAGTTTCGTGCTTGCGCCTTGCGGAGTGTGACTCTTACTTCCTACGAAGCACTAAAGCGTTTTCCCCACTTTTTCCACGTTCTGCAGACGGAGCACAGCAGCTTTGAGGCAGCGATCCACCGAGAAACGCACTTTACACGGACCCGGTATCGAACGCGAACGAAACGTTATCAGGTCTCCAAGACATGCACAAACTTCTTGTTTGTCTTCTGTCTACGTTAATTGCCTGCCACCAATATGTCAATCACCCCTGCATTGGTACTTCAGGCACGCCAGCTTCTCTGTGCTGGCTAAATGCCAGCACCACCTCTCTCGATTGGCTTAAGTGTCAGACCCAGTACTATACATCTCGTTTGTATTTCCCCTCAGGGGCATGTCACACAACTCAAATCAGCACATCTTCAAACTAGTACATTATTATTACAGTAGTCTTCAACAGGAGTTTTTTAAACTCGCTTTTAAAATGCTGGTATTACGTAAAAGAAAATGTTTATTCTGCAAACTAGTCCTTAAGTATCCGGCATCAATCAGAATTTACTTAGCATAAAAGCTTTTTCCTGCCAGAGCGCAATACAAATCAAAGCATTATTATTGATACAAAAAAAAGAATTCATGAAGGAGAAATAAGGAAAATACACTCAACATAAGAGGTCACACAAGCCTCTCATTTTAATGAGAGAACCCTGAGAACCAGTAATCTAAAAGCATATAATTACACTTAAACCTATATTCAGTTCAATTATAAAGTTCATTTGTTTCATTAGTGTGCTGCAGCCCTGATGCACATCAATTTAGGTAATTAGCATAGGTTTCATTTCTCTGGTTACATCCTGCCTCAGGCACAATGCTGTGTGTGGAAAAGGCCTTGCAACACCAAGGACATCCCCAATGACCAAGGCAAACAGAGAACACAGCATGTAGCATTACGCTAGCATTAACCTTTTCAGACGGACGATGCTAACAGGCTAACTATACACTAACTAGGCTAAGTGATAAACTAATTCACCCTGTGACATCAAAGCAGCCATTAAGGTAAATGGATCTGTGCTGCCCCTGCATATAGTGATGCAAAGCGCGGCTCAAAAGAAAGATCAGGCGACATCGTGTTTGCAACCCTGCTGGCACCATGTACATGTGTACTGAAAGCAGTGAGGAAAACACAATTTCTTCAAGGTAGTGACTGCAGGAGGCAAAACTTGTTTGTTTGATAGACACGGTACAGCCAGACTCCTCCTGCGATGCAGACAAATATACCACAACATTAAATAAAACAGGGCTCCTCCAGTTCAGAGACAGCAAATCCAGGAGGATATCCCTAAGGCACAGCCAAAGATAATACAAAACCTAATAAGAAAACTTCACATGCTGTACTTGGAATGAACCCTGTGAATTATTTCAGAGGTAACTATCCAGACACGCAGACAAAGAAGAGACCAATTCCAAGCAGCCGATTTCCAGTCACCCGGGGGTAATTCCAGACTTAATTACGGTAACAAACCGTAGTCTGAGAATTTTAGCGGCATGTGACAAGATTACAGCGGCATATTATTCAATTTCAACCATCTTCATTCATGACCGTAAAAACAAAAACGAGGGAGATCGCTCCAAGAAAAACAACTACAAACTGCACTAGCAGTTAGACAAAGTTGGTTTTAGGACAAACAAAACAAACTAACAAAAATACCATAAAAAGTTTTAGAAAAGCAGTAACTCAAGTTTAACAGCAGAGGATCTGCCAATATTTAACTGCTGGTTCATCTGGCCTGCATGCAAATCAGAGCTTTCTCCTTCTAAAACAAGCTTCTCTGGGCTGTCCCTATATCACACTAACAACCTAAAGACTTTAAACTAACGAGACCAAACACAACTATTAATTGTACAAAGCCCTACATTGGCAAACAGAAGACTGCAGCCCAGGTTTACCAGTATGAAAGACTGTTATTTTCCATTTTTCCTGAAGACGCAGAATTAGCAGTTCATAAATACCAAAGAGGAATGCAGCTTATCTAGGCATGTCATGCTTTCGACAGTGACAGAGCTTCCTTTACTCACTGACAGAAATGGGCAGGTCTGTTGTGAAATGGATCTGAGCAAGGACCACATGTGACCCGGTTTCAAATGCTCAGTTCATCTGACCCACAGTTTTGAAGTGGTATGGATTTGCCAATCTGCTTTCACCAGTTCTTGGGCTTCAGTGAAGACCTCCAGACATTACAATGATGAACCTAATGAACACTGAGTTATTTTTCAATGTCCAATATGTCAATATTGTGCGTTTTTTTTTTTTTGAAGGTTTCTTGGGTCAGCATGCAGTAAATTGTTGATAGAAGTCTGCTCCCCTCCTCTAATCCGCTGGGTCCTGCAGCTTTTCTCCGAAATCCTCTTCTACTTCATAACCCTTTCCTGCTGTCACCATGGCAACGCTTTGAAACCCGGAGCTTGATTGACAGGCTATGTGGCAATGCTGTTCTGAATGACTGGCTCTCTTTCCATTTGGAACACTGATGTCATTATCTCTGACGGTTGAAGAAATACAAGCCTCCTTGCTGTTTATACGGCCAGGCTCTGTCAAGTGGGCGGTGGTATCCCTGAACCAATAAGACTACTTTGAATGTATAAAACATAATAATAACTATAATAATAATAAAAACTACCAGCCAAGATCAAGACGTTTGGTTCATAGTAATTACTAAACTATGGCTAGTTTCCATGGCGTCCACACTGTGTGAAACCCTATGTTAAAGTGTGCTTGTGTGAACATTAATTAGGCTACACTTCAGAGCTTTTACAAGCATATGGTGTACACATGCGCGCCGTTTCACTCATCCTCACACATCAAACGGTTCTGTTTTTAAATGCGTCCCATTCGGATAGATCGCTCCTCTTTGCACGCTGCACCTTCATGGAAAATACCTCCCGCCTGAAGCCTTTTTGTCCATAAACGTCTTCATGTACCAAATGTATGGCTCACATTAAATACAAAGACGCAATTAATCAAAGTATAATGGAAGCAAGCCTTGATGCAATCTATCCTAGATATCTGATAACATTTTCTTAAGTCTACATAAATAATATTTATAAAAATATCTGGTTTTGACTGACATGCTTGGCTGGAAAAGACTTAATGTACAAAAGGTGGCTTTCAGCGCAGGCTGCAGTGAAGCAGTCAGCGTTCTCCTCTGCTCTCTCCAGAACAGGTGGTCCTTTCGATAGATACGGCCATAAAACACATGCAAGCAGAAGGGTGCCGGCTAAGCCTGCTGCTACTGCTGCTCTTTCAGAGGCTGTAAATAACCTCCATAAACTCATTTACAATTCTCTTTCACATGCCAGTGAGCTGTGGGCGTGCTCGCAGGGGTTGGACAGCCGTGAGGCTGAGGCCAACGGCTCCAGTCAGAGAATCTCTGCCCTCCTCTCACCAGCAAACAATCAACACCTGCATCTGCAGCAGTCTCCTGGTGATAAGGACCGTGTGTGGGGCGGGGGGTGGTAGGTGGGGATGAAGCACAAAAGCCACTTCAGATGACAGCCGCCGAGATCAGATCAATACCAATTCAAAGGGGACTTAATTCTGACGATTCCTCTGTGTGCTTCAAAAAAAAAAAAAAAAAAAAACCTCTGTCTCAAAAAAAAAAAAAAAAACACAAAACAAAAGTGATTACACAAGAGAACCTCGGCAAATCCTCTGACCTGCTTGTCAAGCTTCTGCCTTTTTCTCTGGCTTTCATTTTTAATTCCCTTCACTGCAGAGTAATTGAGGATGTCTAATAAAGATTTTCCTTCCCCCAAATCCCCGCTGTGTGAGAATGGCCATGGCTGCCTGGATTGTCATTCTCTGAAGGGCTTCAGGGACAGGACAAGAGCTCCCCGGTTAGATAAAGTGCAGTATCGGATGAAAGCCGTCTCCGTCTTGAGATCGGCTGCGTTTCCTTTTTTTTTTAATCTTGTTTTACTGCGGTGTCCAAAGATCTGTCTGAGCAGATACAGCCTCTCGGATGACAGAGGGGGATTTATTGAACCTTCTCCTGTGATACACTGACTGATTGCTGACGCCCGCGCTGTTCCGGCCCTCCCTGGCGCTGACATCAATTGTTCGGCTATTGACGCAGTTGCTCTCACAAGCTTGGTCCTGCTGGCCTAATGGAGGGCAGCCTGCATTATTTAGCTCTCATTAAGGGGCGACATGCGACTCCCAAACGGCTGCCGGGCTCCACGTGGCGAGCCTCTTACTCACTGATCGTGCTATCGGCCTGTTCGGATCACGGCCACCTCCAGCGGCCGAGTTAGCGCCCGCGTGAGCTGCCATCCGATACCCCCACTCGCTCCTGAGACCAGGGTGGGCGGCCGCTGCAGCTGTTCCGCATTGGCTGGGTGAACAGCTGTGGGGTCTGAATCACCCCTCGCCCCCTCAGGGGGAGCCCGAAACGCTCTGAGCAGTTGAGCTGCCGTAGTCCACTTAGCGGGGGAACGTGGAGCCAACCCGGCCCCCCGGGGCTGCCGCAGAACACTACCGCTCCCTCAGTCTGTATGTGCCACTCCCCTGAGGTTGATCCAAGGGCTTGTGTCGAAAACACAAAGACCATGAGGCTTTGCTCCCGTGACACCCGCACTTACACAGCCCACACTGTGGCGGTCTGTCTCCATGACCCTGTGCTCTGAGACCAGTGTCCCTGCATAACAAGCTCATGTCTTTCGATGTCTCCCCCCTCATGTTACCATTTCAGGCTGTCTCCATGTTAACACTTGCCTTAGGTGCGGTTATGTCACAGTTTTGGTACGGTTCCCCTGCCAACTCCACCCTTCGACCAACCTCACGTACACCTCAAATGTTCTCCCACGGTCTGGTGTCCTTTCACTATGAAAATGTTTGAGCTCCTCCTGAACTGAACTGAGAAAGTGTGGGCTAGTCAAAGATGGATGGACACAGATTTACAGGCAGGAGCCTATCTAATCATCGAATACATTAACAACCGTCAACAAACCACACTTGTTTTTTTGTCCCCCTTGCCACCCTCCTTCTTATTGGAATCGATCTTTCCTGCAGGAGAGCAGCAAACCCTTTCCCTTGGAGTGTGAGGAGAATTTCAATGGCAATTTTTCCAATTCACTAATTCTAAGGCTGAGGGAGGGTTTTCAACGTGCAACTATGGAACAATAACCCACACTGGAGCCGCAACAAAACAAAACAAAATGTCATCTTGAGCTAGAAAATTATTAGGTACCTCAGTAAAAGGATTAGAAAAACAATGCAGGCAAGACTGCCGCCCATTACGGTGACTTCAGCTAGATTAGATAAAGATTGTTGCACCTTGGTCCTGACTCATAATCAAACCAAAAAATGGTAATAACTTAGAAAGGGGAACTTCAATTACATGTGTAGAACGTGGGCAAAGGAGCAATTTATCTGTGCCTGCGGGTAAAGACGGGGCTGTGTGCTCAGATCCACACCCTTCCCACACACACACACACACACACACACACACACACACACACAGAAGTAATTGGATTGTGTGCTTGAGCTGGGGACTGAAATAGAAATGCATGGGGAGCTATGGGTGATGTGAGAGGAGATCTCTGCGGGTCAGCCGGGTCCCGTCTCAGCAAATGTCAGAGTGGGGACAGCAAGCACCGTACTGTGGAGGGGACCTCAATTTTTACAGGCATGCAACGCCGCTCTTAAAGTGTACTCTCCGTGCCCTGAATCTGGATCGGGAGTCTGCGGGGCCAACGACTCTGCCTGGATGTGCAAATGTAAGAAATGAGGTAAGGACCCCAGCATGGCGTCTCTGGCCCCGGGCTTTGATTCAGCTGCTCACTGTCACCTCCTTCCCTTTCCAATGCATGAGGCCCCTACAGAAACAGCTTTGATACTACCCTCACACTTGCATAAATAAAGCATTTCCTATCACTTTCATCTTCGCTCCCTTGACACGTATACATATGAAGTAAGTAGGGATGGCTCTGGATGCACCAGATATCACTCTAGCATTATCACCCCTTGAGTCTGTGGTGGGGGGGGTGTTTGGCAGGTTGAACCACAGCCTCCTGGATAATGGATTCAGAGAGAAAATGTCTGTGGCCTTCATGTCACAGATCATTTCCAGGCAATTTATACAGCAGGGAAATACTGCTTTCTAAGCGCCTGTGGCCAGAGAGGCACCACCTTCGGAGCCTGACAAGTTGCCAGATTGATTTTCGTGGTGTGTGAAGAGCAGCTCTGTGTAGCTCCATTAACACAGCTAGCCGCACCAATCAGCGAGATTTCCTCACAACGTAAGCCGAGCCCAGGAGACGCGCGGAAACATTCCCTCTAAAACCCTGCTCTGTAGAGGATTTCCCCCATTTCATAGATGAAGAATGCATTTCAGAGCTGAGAGTGTAACACGACACACTGGGTATTAGTGCTGGCCGTTAGCGTTTCATCGATCAACGCGCCGACCAGCAGAGGAAGAGCCTCTATGCAAACATGGGTCATCACAGCGCAGATGTGACACGTATTACTGTAGATCTTTAGTATTTGAGCCACATAATTCATTACCTCAGATGAAGATGGCAAAGAAAAGCAAACAATGAACTTCACTGCTCAAGCCATAGGCTCCTCTCCTCCCATTCTCATTTTTACCAGTAGCCATACTGACTAGCGTCAAAAGACGAAGTGACAATGGCAAGAAAACCAACTCATGAGATCCGGCTGTAATAGAGTATGAAATTCTCGCATGTCATACATGCTACACAGGGTGTTGAAGAATATAAGCATTATTACCCATAAATCACCAGTAGGATGGCAATAAGATTATCCAGATGAGCTGGTCAAACCTTATGATTATTTTTGTGTACAATGTGTACTGGTTTTGCCATTGCAAGTAACACGAGGCCAGACATGTGACATTCATGACAAACTTATTTATGTGTAATGTTGTTGGCAAGCTTATTTGTGTGTAATGGTCTGGGCAAGAAATAGTAAAGGCAAGCTCAGTCATGTGTAACGGTCAAAAGCCAAAGCCAAAGCCAACTGCAGTGCCAGTGCAGTAACAAAAAGCAGTGAAGTTTTGTGCTTAAAATAACTAGCACACGCCTGTTCACACGGCCACAAAAAAAAAAAACAGAAGTTGAGGAAACAAACAGAGCTAAAAATAGCAGAACAACTCCAAGAGGTATTCCACGAATGCCTGATGAGCGAGGAGAGAACTTCCCTGTGCAATGGGTTGTTACACAAAGGGGCAGGCAGGAAGCCCTCCGAGAAACATGCCAGAAACCCCAGACCCAGTCTTCTTCCTTAGCACAGCTTCAATATCAACTAACAGTAAACCTACATTACCACATCTGCATATATTCAGATCATTAAAACTTGAACACTATAGTGTTTTTCTTGGCATAATCAAACTTTTTTTCCTTTCTGCATTTAAAATTATTACAAGATAATACTCATTCCATTATCTCCTGGAACAAATTCATAACTAGGCAGATAAGATCGTTTGGGCAATAAAGTGGATTGAATAGCGTCAAGTTTGCTCTTTGGTCCCAAACCAAAACTGCTAGTTCATAAAACGCAGAGACTCCCTTCGATTGATCCTGTTAACAACTGGTCGCACACACGTACGAAAACACACAATTACTTTACCCAATCTGCCTTGACTTTGCCATCTTCTTCAAATAAGACAGAAAGGAGGGGAAAAAAACCTCCTTGATGTTCAGAGCATGTCCCGTACTTCAACCTCATCCAATTTAACTGCAGCAAATTCCCAAAATCAAATTAGAGACTCGGTGAAGTGGAGACTAAATCCCATCAATGCTGCTTTTCATAACCATCTTCCAGACTATTGAGCCTAACGCGCCTCCTGTGGGGCCTCATGGCGCTTCAAAGTGCAGGACGGGACACAAGCAAATCACCGCGCAACAAAGCGTCACTTCACATCGTGCTTCCTGCTGATCGGCCTGATGATGTGCATTTAGCTGAAACATAATAGCAAAAAATCAGCTACTGCTCGCAATGACTAATCCAGCCAAACCGCATCAGCGTGAATTAACGACTTAATCAAACCATTCATTATTTTGCTGCCTTAAACAGAGGGGATGTGTTTTTCCTTTTCCCCCCTCTTGTTGTGCATATTTAACCAGTTCCATAAGGAACTACATAAGTGAGGTAATACTATTCTTTGGGGGTTTTTTAGTTAGATGGTTTCATGCTCAAAAAACAACTGAGCTTGCCATAAATTTATACAACCTACGTAGTTACTGGGTGGCTTCAGTTTTGCTTTTTAACAAATTTTTGGAGATTATATCAAAGTAACAAAATTTCCTAAAAGTAAATACTGGGGTAATTTCCACTCTGTTTCTGCTCCGAGGCCAAGGGTTGAGCCTAATCATTGGCCCGTGATGCACTCATGTTATGACACTGTCAAGATGAGACAGGCAGAAAGTGCATGTGGTTCTTAATAGATGTCCACTGGCCAAGAAGTTACCAGCCAAAAGCATCGCTGTACATGAAAGCATGTACATGAAACCGTACGTTACATATGAACATCACAAAAAGTACAGGCCAAGCAAAGAAACCAAGTTTAGTTCACATTTTATGAGTGCAATTCCATGACATTTGAACTTACACAGAAATACTCCACTTAGCAGAGACCTGTCCTCTGGATGGTGCAGAGAAAATGGTATCTCGGATCAGTACAGCTGATAAAGATCTCTCAATAAAATATTCAAACCTCAAGACCTAGAACTGATCCTGGGACTTAAAAAAATAATAATGAGAGATGTGCAAATGGAACTCCAGCAAGCTTGCTACAAATGACGAGGGCAAGCTTTCCTTCAGGTTAAAAAAAAATGAGAAATGATCTGACGAAAGGGAAGCTTGTCAGGAGCTGACACATGCTTTCGTGTGGTTATAAATAACCAGCTGCAGTTGTTGGGGGAATTAACAGTCACTCAACCTGCACTCTTCTTTACACTGCCCTTGAAAATTAAAAAAAAAAGAAAAAAAAAAATTTAAAAAAAAAAAACCTTTATGGCGCTTTACCTCTGTACCCTTGAGTCCCCTGCCTCCATGCCAGCAGTGAGGCATCTCCCTAAATCACTGTGTTCACTGGACTTGGCACATATGTTCGTTATTGATCAATTAAGCGCTTTAATGAAGTCAAGAGTGGTCTGCTTTGGTCCTGCAGGACCAGTTTTGGCTTCAGATGATTTCCAAATTCTTTTAATTCAATGAATCACCTCTCGCAGCCCTTCCCCCAGCGGCAGCTGTTTCTTAAGGCAAACTTTGTACCATGGTTACACTTGGATGGCTGACGATGGAGAGCCTCATTTGGCATCGAGGTCACACCCAAGAGTGAGCAATAAACGCATATGCGGTCTTGTGGAATCTCAGGTATTCAGAAACAACAAACAGAGAACTCCCACCAACAGCTTAATGTCTTGAAACATCTTATTCCCTTGTGTTTCCCAGGCAACCATCCTCAGATTTTTTTGAACTCGCGTCGTAAACATTCGATCGCCGACGGTAATTGAGGAGTCCACACTGCAGGTCAGGGGAGGGATAAATCTGCCAAATATCAACGACTAATAGAGTGTGAGCCAAGGTTTAACAACGGTGATCCAGCTGAACCAACAGCCGTAACATTCCAGGCCAAAACCAAATCAAAGGCTGACTAACAGCCGCTGTTGCTCTTGAAAATGCTTCCTGAAATCTGTCATGGAAACATAGGCAAACCCTTCATTACACAGACAAGACATAAGCTTCACTGCTGAAATGTTAGTGTTAAAATGTCAAGCAACTGCGACAAAATGAAGCTACTGGAAGCATTCCAAAAAGCTCTGAAAGAAGAAAAAAAAACAATTATAGACGAAAGTGATTTCCCCATGATTCACTGTGGTGTCATGGTGTCATGGCCAGGAACCCTAAAATCACTGGTACTATCATGCGTCATCAGTTGCTCACTGACTTAAATAAATCATGGTTTTTGCCGTGGACAGAAATGTGTTCTCACTTTCCCACCACTAGTATCTAGACCTTGACCAAAACCAGTCTGCCTCCTCAACCTAACAAGAGAACAGTAACTTGAGTGTGCTGTGTGAGGCTTGAATGACTTAAAAGCCCATCACAAATCACACTCCATGAAAACTTCTTCCTTCAGGAATCCTTGTGCAAACCGACTCATGCCATCTGACACACTCTACAAGTCTAATCATGAAAAGACAGGCGGTTTTCAAGGGAGAAGGGGGAACATGTGCACCATACGCACACATGCTAGGCATGAAAATAAAGACCAGCTGTGCACATAACCAGCACCTTCTAGGCGCTCCTTCCATGACCATAGCATACGGCGCTCATTACAAAAACAGCCCTTCCACAAGAACAAAGTTAATTCTCAAAAGTCTCTGTCATCATTAAAAAAAAAACTTCCTTTTGAGGCCAGAAAACAAAAATTGTGAGAATGAGAACTACAACTCGTAATGCCAATGCTGTGTTTTCACCACAAGCCAAAGAAAACCAGACATGACACAGACTTCAGACACAGCAAGGGGACAGTCTATCATACACCCAAAATGAAACCCTTGACAGTTCCAGTGGACACTCACCAAAAAACAGAATGATTGGGAGCCATAGCCATTTTTAGGGAACTTAAAGTCTTCAGGTGTTCCAGTGTTAGCTACAGCATACACTCCTACACATTAGATGTTGAGGAACACAATTAACCCTTGCAGTAAGATCTTCCAAATTGTTAAAATAAAGACTTGTTTTTGTTGTTTGAATGCCAAAATAAGTAAATATAGTCTATTCTATTTTACAATAGAAACACAAGCAAAATGCCCATGAGTATTTGGTTTGTGAAAACTCTTCCTGGGAAAACACTACACTTTCCCCTGAAATTTCTGACTTACATCAAGCAGGTACTAGCTATTTGGTTTCACCTTCTGCAGTTTTGGCTATACAATACTGTGAAAGAAAATATATCCATGTATCTATCTTTTGTGATCATCTTGGCAACACATCAGTTCTTGCTTTTTGCTTAAGAATGGTAACTGGTTCCGTATCGATCATAATCAAGCACCAATCAAGTCTAATTGTCACGAAAGCAACTATTTATAAAACATGTGAACCACCACACTGAGGTGACGCTGATTTAGAGAACCGCAGGCAAAAACATTAGTCATCCTTTGTCTTGCCGCTTCAGTATGAATTCCACCTGCAGTGAACTCACTACTGCCAATCAGACTGCTTTAGGAAGGGTGTAATTACATGCTATTAAAATCTGCAAATTGACAGGCCCTTCATTCCCCCTGCCAAAACCATAAAAATGGGGTGACGCCCACAATAGTGGCATCTTCGATAGACCTATAAAAATGCTGGGGGAAAAAAAAAAAGCTAGTGTGCAGTGCTGCTGGTGGTGCCCAGAGGCGCTTTGGGTTTCTATTCTTGAGTGTCTACTGATGGCAGAGGAACCCACACACCTGGGCTCCAGGCTCGGCAGACTGTGCTCTCTGTGCTTTGGGCCACACCTTCACATGGGCATTGCCATGGCAATTATGAATGTTGGAACGTTCCGTCTGAATCTAAGAACCACGTAATTCACAGTAATTTCACTTGGAGGAAGGGCAGAAACCAGCATTTAATGCAAGGCTGCAGCTGTACACATTCATGTAACACAAACGCATGCCTGTCATAGCTGTATGAAACAACTGAGAAAATGTTCAAAGATGGCGGAAAAAAAAAAAAAAACATTAGCAGCTTAATAACATTATGAGCGCAATTCCATGACACAGTTCAAGCCGTTTGATGGCACTCATCAAACCAGCGTATCGAATCCTGCAATTTCATTAAGCCAAGTCATACTGTAAATGAGCCGAAGCCCATAGATGGCCTTTATAAAGGGGCCTGTGTCGTTGGCCGACGGCTGCAGTTTACACTTTAATGTCACAGCACTGTGCCAGCCAGATCGGCTCGGAAAACATTCCCCAAAAAGAAGGTCAGCGCTGAGTGCGGTGCTGGCGGCCGCGTGGAACGGCTCAGGGAGGCTAGCTTTCCGCAAAATGTAAACTGTAGGCTTCTGCAGGCTTTTTTGGCAGAGGTTCTGTGTAATGTAATCCTCACAAGATAACCACAAAATCACAAGACATTTTGATCACCGCTCCCCCCTCTAAACCATGCGTTGTGACATTTACTTAGCAAAGACAAGACTTCCCGAGGGCTTTACCGAGGTACAAGGACCTTTCAATCAGCATCAACGCTAACTGATGACTATGAGCGCTTCACTGATTCTAATTCTCATAAACTGATTGAAACCAACTCTGCAAGTCAGAGTGACTGGCAGAAAATGTGGTTTGCTTCCCAACATATTTTATGCTTGAAAGGCTTCACCAACTCCTCTAAAAAGCAGCATTATGCCAACCTAGTCCATTTTAAGCACTGTGCCTGAGAGACAGCATCACATGTGAGAGTCAATCCGCAATCTGGCAAAGGATGGATCAGAAAATTGCAGGGCACTACAAGAGCCTGTGTACACGGTCCAGAGCTTAGAACACACAGTAAGAATCAAACTCAATAGCCATTACAGATTTGCACGATTTTTGTTTGGGCTTGATGCATGCATGGCGAAACAGTAAATCAGCAATGAGGTGTTTAAAGGTTGTTTGTCTTTGATCCAAGCTTACCTGGCAGAACAGAACGGTCAGAATTTGCAGCCACATCGTGTGCTGTAGCAGCCCCAACTACAGTTTTTAAAAAAATGTAGGGAAGTGTATTGTGTACTCCCAGTTTAATCATGTATCATGACAGCTAGGGACTAGAGTAATGTTCTGACACACAGAAAATAAAAACAAACAGCTATCTGATGAGTCCTGGAGCGACGGTCTCGTCAGAAATCATAAAACAATTATTTAAATAACAGACATCAAATAAACCTGACTGGCAAAAGTTGCTAGACTGAAGTAGCTGTTGCCTGATGTAAAGTACCTTCTTTCAGAAAGGTGTTCACAATATACAATTAACAGGTAACCAAAGAATTGGCATTACAGACATACAATAGGTGAATATGCATAGGCAGTTAACTACACAGTGTAAGGCATATGATAGCCATTTTAATGGCAATCATATGGTCATCCAGTTTCTGATAACTATATAAAATAAAATACACACAATGTATTATTATTAGTAATACTGTACTTTAAAACATTGCTCTGCAATTGTTTTGTTATGACTTATTCATTTTGCTTTGGCTAACACTGACTGACAAAACAAAATGTTCTCAGTGTAATGACTGACAACACTTTTACCCTCACAGAGAGGGTGCTTTCAATGTCAAATTTCCACTTTTTTTTCTATGAACAAATTCTTGCGCTAACATTTAATTTCCTGTGCAAGATACCGATGATACATGGCACTGTACTCAGGGGAAGGTGTAGCAATCACACTGAGATCCAGGTTTTGGAGGTCCTCTATGCTTTACTGGCAGCGGTAAACAGAGCGATTAATCACACAATGTGGCCGAAAATAGCACCCCATCTTTAGCGATAATCGTTCAGCACACCGCAGAACCGTTCAGATGTAGAGATGATGGGATTATATGAATGCTTCAGAGCACATGAGTCACTACGGTGCTGCATGATACTGACATTGTAATTAAGCTAACAGCAAGAGTGGAGCACAGAATTAGGAATATTCCATGCAATGAAGTGGTAATCATAGGAGAAAAGTCTACATTAATTTCCCAAACCAAAATGACAAGCACAAGTACCGAGCCTCTCAAGAAAGCAAACAAAGAGCCATACAATGACATCTAGTCACAATGATTTGGAAAATGCAGGATCTAAAATAAAACATTGAAAAACACCCTGTGTATCAGAACTTGCATGAAGTTAATCTATCCTTAAGCAGCACGAGGGCGGAAAGAGAAAAAAAAACAGTATGACGTCCAGACATGTCTGCACGCGCATTTCGTTGTTTGCTCCTTTCTTTCCTGGAAAATCCTTTTTCTTTCTCCAAATAAAAGCAGCGTTGTTCGATATGACTGGCAGGGAGCTACTGAGAGAACACCCTGAGCCCACATACACAACACTGGAGTATGGCGATGCTTTCAGGCACTAGATGTTAGTCATGGACTTCAGAGGGTGTCTAACTAGCTATATGAGCAAACCTGCAGCAATACAGTAGGAAGCATGAGGGTTGAGAAAAATCTTCTCCCCATACAACACAAGCCGTGTTATGAAATTGCAAGTAGCCTATATTTCAGACCATCATCTCATACCACATTAATGTTTGGAATTTTTACACTTCATGACTATGATAAATGCAAAGGAAACTGGTATGGATCTGGTAAAAAAAAAAAAAAGGAATGCAAAACACCAGCTCTGGTTTCAGCTACCCTTAAAAGTATATATAAAGTGATGCCAGTAAAATGTTGGGAAAATGCTGGGAAATGTTCTATCCCACTGTGTAGAAAGACCCAACCAAAGGCTGTGGAAATTCACTGGCACATGCATTTCTTGGCAGCTTCTGTTCAGACAGGACGGTGCTCAATTCCATAACCACAGAAGACAGTCCACACTGGTATCACTGGTTTCGCTCTCATGATATGCGAGAGCAAAACGCTGTAATCCTCTCTCAGCCTCATTTTCACTATTTGTTCATTTCTGTCTCAAAGTCTTAATTCACCCACTGACTACAGGTTGGCTGAAACACAGCATTTTAAAACATGTTTTCATTTTGAAATGAAAGCCTATATAATTAATAAAACAAATGTTGTTTGTATTTGAAAAAAAACTGTCTGAAAGGCTGTGAAAATTAACCTATCAACACAGGCCAATATACACCATTTAAATTCCTGCATTAATACATAGCTTAGAAAGAGGGCTGGGTCACGGCTCATTTGCAACATAAAACCAACAGTAGGGGAAGAAGCATGCAAGCACTCAAGGCCAGCTACAGAAGTCCTTTTTTCTCTTCTGCATCCTTTTATGTGCAAAAAAGAGGCACCCCTCTACCGAGCCAGGCTCGTTATAAATAATAAATCACAGTAATAAATCAAAAGATTGGGTTGGGAGAGGAAGAACATAAATCTCAAAAATGAACTCTTAAAAGTTAGATGCGTACATCACAGACTGGTATTCTGGCTCATACCCCCCAAACACCTCGGATTTTTAATTTAAATGTCTTAAATGTCAAGCTTTTCCTGCTCATTGTTTGCAATGCTGCATTTTGAACACAGAACTGACTATCAAGCAAAGTGTTGGCTTTGTCAATGGGGTGGGTGGTGCTGCTGGTGGCAACAGAACTTCGATAGAATGAGGAACAGCAGATTTAACATGTGTTCAGTTTTTCCTGCTGAATTCTCTTCCATAATAACTACATTCGGCATTTCGCATTGGAACTATCAACCATATAAAATGGAAAGAAGACTTTGGAGAACAAAATTGGAACATCAAAATACATACAGATTGTTGGTGAAAATTCAAATAATTAAAGGGATCTGCTCTCATCTCTCTTCATAAAGGAAGGGAGCACTGGAAACCTGGAAAGGATTTAACCAGTCTTGGCGATCATATAAAGCTAGAGAGCTGGATATGCATTGCATCTGATCTGGCCGTCATCATTAATGTCTGGCAAATTGTTTATTTCTCCTTGTCTCAAAATGAATTAGCCCCCTACTCATTTATCAAATCAAACTGCTAATGAAGGTAAGGTGAATTAAGCAAAAGGAAAACTACAGCACCTTATCAAGCAGAGTCACATGATGAAGCTTGAAAATTACCTAGAAAAACAAATGTGCTGTTTTTACAGAGAACAGCAGGTTAAACACCAACTAATAATGTTTCCCACTGGCTGTCTTGCTAATTAAGTTAGCATTCTCATGCCTTTTAGAATTTGCAGCTTTTCAGATTAGCAGTTGGGGAGAAAGCGGGAACTCACAAGCTTTGTGTCAAAAATGGATTTGGTCCCAAATGTTGCAGCCAGCACAAGACCACCAAATTCGCGGCGGCTTTGGGACGCACTTCAGTGTGGGTTGGAGCCCGACCAGCGTTCGGCTACAGGGCAGATCCAGACAAAATCTGCACTGAGCAATAGGAATCCACATCCACTCACTTCACAACTTCAAGTAGAAGCAAATGTGTCAGAGGTGAGTCAAAGCAGTCATACACTGAAAAGGCAAGCTTTTGACTAACATCTTTGCCTCTTGACTGAAATAAGACCAGTCCTACCTGATCAACTATGAGGTTTCAATAGAACAGGAAAACAAAGGAGTCTGTGCACAAATGAAGTGAACTTATACTATGCTTTATGGTCACTGACCGCAACATACATATGATCATGCACGCATGACGGCCGGGACAACACTGCAACTGGGTATGGTGGGTTACCATCTTGCAACTTCAAAGTTCCCGTGCACACTACACTGTCCTCTTTGTGAGAGTATCTGGCCTGTGGTGCTTGGCAAGTCACCATACGTGAAAATGTCAGGCTCAGTGCATCTTCCAGCTGGTCAACAGACATTATTAATCAACAGATCTCGTAGCCTCTGCCGTGAGGAGCGATTTGTGCATGGGGAGGCAGGCTTCATTTCTGTTGGTGGGCTCCTGCGGTGCATTGTTCCAGTCGCCCTATCCCGCTACACGGTGACCCAGTTCAGAGCAGGCATGTAATTGCTTTCCCCATGGGGAATTCACAGGGGCCGTTGCCGCCATGAATTAGCAAGTTAAGACAATCTATCACTTCCACCTTCAATCTACTCTACAGTAAAGGGGGGGGAAACCACTCAAAACAGTCTTTGGGGAGGCAGAGGGGAGAACGACATGCCCCTAGATACATGGAATAATTCTTTCAATGCCTAATCTCTGTGCCATTGAAGTTCATCATCGCTGGCTTATTGAAGTTTCAGTGCAAGTGAGTCCGCATTCATTAACCAGAATGAACCAAGCCTGACCCGACATTTCAAAGAGGGATCTTAACGAATTGCCTTCAGTTCTTCTGTAAAACAACCTCCTTAGCTAAAAATCAACAGTTTATGGCCCAGCAAAATTTCATAAACTCATCAATACAACGAGAGTACAAATAAAGGACTGCCCCTTTCTGGGGTAAACAAAGCCAAAAAACACAAATGAAGTACAGTTGCAGTGTTGCAGGTTTATATTTGTTTGTATTTCATTTAGTACTTGAAACAGGGGCCTCAAGAGGTAAAATAAAAAGCACAGATGAAAGCATAAAGTTGAGGAAAGAGCTTAAAGAATGGGACTTTAACAGAGCATAAATGGAATAAAGCGAAATCAGTCCAAGGTAAAAATAAAGTCAACAAACCTAGACGATATCTGTTTAGTGTGCAATCACATAGAAGCACAGTGTGCCCATTTGACAAAAACAAAAAGCAACATAATAACAGAATAGACTAAACATCAGGAGTTATAGCCTGCCAAGGCACCAATGCCTATTCTAGCTATCCAATCAAGTTACTTTTTGGCATTTTATGTAACCCAAATAAACCCAGAGATGGGGCCTCGTTACTCAAACCAAAACTGTATTGTCTTGATCTTGATGTTCCCCTATATGATATAGAGGGGTCAGATAGCATCCAAGACTAATTACAAAAACAGGGAACAGGCACGCTGGTTGCATCACCTCTCAAGTCATCACAATGCCAAATTATGACCCCAAACTCTTTCAGTATCTTCATTTTTTCCAAATTTACCATACATGGTGTGAAATGTGTGTTGCACCAGTAGCCTCAACACTGAAACTCTCAATAACATAAGCTCTATGTTAACCCAGCCTTGTAAAAAAAGGATAGTAACCAGTAACTAAGAAAAGGATTAAATAAAGGCATCAGCCATGAACATGTATGAATGAAAATTTGAAATTCTTGCCCCCTAACCTCAAGAAGGAATAAATGAGATAATCTATTTGGGAACTATACTTTGAGATATCCCTTTTTACTGCTTTTCCTCCCCTTGCAACCCTCTTTGCAATCTCCAATAGCACAGACTTGTTATAGACTTGCTTCACCAGGACACTAACTATTTTTGCATTACAAATCACATGGTGAAGCACTGTGTAGCGGGTGCCAATTGGAGGATAGGCACTACTCCACTGATGTCGTCCGAGCAATTCACAGGTATTGTTCAAATCACAGCATGCCCGAGAGCTGAGATGGAGGAAACTGGCCAATCTACCAACCCCTATCCCTGGCAGAATGAAATCGATTTGTTCCACCGCTGTGGGCTCCCATCATTGTCAGCAATTGATGCAGCTGGTTTTGAACCCAACTGTAAGGCTAGCCAGCTCTCAAGACGAGTGCCTTGCCAAAGGAGTAAATGAGATCTCATTTTGACTGTATTTCTGGCTTTGTCATTTCTTGACCTCCTGCACAGCATTCTTGAGGAATAAGCAATTAAAAACCCTTACGTGAAGACTTATTTATAAATTAGACTGAAACTGCCTGTAAGCAAGAGGAGTATTAGTTAAGGTTAGCATTAATTTTAAAAACAATTTGTATATTTATTGGCCTAGTCTCCTATTTATTACATTATCACAGATTACATCTGAACAATACAAATGATATTTAAAAACATTTTATTAAAGACACAAAAAAGACATTTTAAAACATCAGGTTTTTTTTTTGTAAAAAAAGGTGCCTTAATAAATAAAAGGTAGGCCTAGTTTTAATCATGCGCCAGTAACATTGATAAATTTGCCAATATTAAATTCTGCACCGAGGAGAGGTGATGAAAAGGGCACGAGCTCAGCCCTCCGCTTCATTGCAAACACATTTGTTTCAGAGTACTTTTTCTACAGCAGTGAAGTGCTGTCAAAGCTCTGCTTGGAGCTGACAAATCTGACTCATCCATACAGATTCCTCTCCAGCACTTTGGGCATTGCTTTACCTTCACTGGTTTTCTTCAGCTCCATCTCACTGCTGTGAGAGGAGGGAAAAAAATAAATCAGCTAAAGCCAAGAAACTGAAATAATCACACACCCACACTGTACAACCATCGGTCTGTGTCCTCCGAGCACTCAGAGTGAAGAGAAAAATCAGCTGCGTGCCTCCCTCGGTCCTCTCAGCACATACCCCATTACCAGCACAAACACGGTTTGACACATTAAAGAGACACTTGATGGAGTGGAATCGAGTCTGGATAATGCATGCAAGTGAAAGACAGTGCTCGAAAGGTACCTGCATTCGACCTTCTCGCATGCTCTATGATGTTAAAGAGGTTCACGGCACAAACAGGGATCTCCGAGCACCGGGCCCGTAATGATACGGGAATCAGCCGCTGTCATCTTAAGGTGAAGCCATTAAGCAGCTTTCTGCTGAAACCGACATCGGCAGCTGGGGCAGCCTTGCCCTGCTAGTGGTGACTAACAGCTAACCACACATGGGAAAAGCTGGTCCTTCACCTCTGCATTCTATCCATTCAGACAAAACCCATAAGCTTTGAAGTCTCCCAACACAACGGATGGGGGGGAGGGGCGGGCTTTGTGTGGGTGATGTCAGAGAGAGAGAGAGAGAGCCCTGAACACTGATGTGAGTGGCTGCAGTTTACACTGAAAGGGCCCCATTATGTGGGCTGGTGACCTGACAGCGTGGACAGCAGAATTAAACATAGCCACAGTTCAGTCAACAAGACTCTGAGGTCCTTTGTGTGTGTGTGTGTGTGTGTGTGTGTGTGTGTGTGTGTGTGTGTGGTGGGTGTAATGCAAGGTTAAAAAAGGACATGTTTGTAAAGCCAACTTCAAATAAATGGGTTTTATGTCAAGCATGTGAAAACATGCCTACCACATGTCACTTCAATGATAAAATCTTGACAAAGAGCAACCGCGGAGCTGACAAACCACAGATGATGACAAAATCCAAAGAGCTGATATTCAAATGTGAACAGAACACCCTTCCCCACAATTAATGTCTGCACTTGGGTAGAAAAATCAAAGCCTTTCACCAAAACTGATTTTAAGAAACGCAGAAGTTGTGAGCTCCGTGACAAATGAGATGTTTTAAGCATCTATGAAAGCCCCTTTCTTTGAGGAATGTAAACAGTTTATGGAAGACAACTACTTATTTTCCTAATGCACCGTTTTCCACTAAAGTGAACATCTGTTGGGAAAAAAATAACCCCACAGCGACAATACATCATTATTCCCTGATCGCAGACCAACAAGCCAGCCAGCTCTTTTCAGACACTGCTGTTATTCTAGTGTTTGCTATAAAAAGCCAGAGCTGTTCAATCGATCAAGGACATTTTAGCTACTGAGTTTACCAAAATAATCGCTGCCTGTTCCCCTCAACATTAAACTGTAAACAAAACCGTTTCAAATTTGGAAACCACTCTCCTCTATTGATTCTCTCCAAAGCTCTTTCCAGTCTCCTCCCCCTGCTTCACCCCAACACACTCATGTACATTAGCCACCTCTTTGCTAAAGTACCCACCCGTTTATTTTTAGGACAAAATCTAATGAAGCTGCAGAGGCAGCTATTATCGTTTTGCTATGAATGTATATCCCGAGGGATGTTGTTTCAAAACCGCGTTCCACATACAGCCCTATGAACCCTTTCCATAGGCACGTCGCAGCTAAGTAGCATTTACACAAAAGGTTGTTAAATTCTGATCATTATCAAGAAAGAAGAATTGGGCTGTTCTAATGCTTCTAAAAATGAGTGACAGCTTGGCAAGGTCTAAACTTGCTGTGCAAAGGTTTTCTTGATGAAGTAATTTATTAGCCTCATAGAAAAAAAGTGTTTAAATTAGCTTAGGGTTGTTACAAAAGGATAAAACCAAGCAGAGTGTTCGCCGCGATGTTTATAAGCATACCAGCTTTGTTAGCGTCATGATTCCTTTTTTGCGTGACTGAGAGTTAAAGTATTGATCATTTTTCAGCCCTAAACAGCCCTTCAAAGTACAAGAACAACACAGCGTGCAGGGCTACAGATTGCTTTGGCCTCTGCTGCAGATGGCGGGTCAAGACCCCAGACAAGCCCCCTCTGTTGTCCTGAGTGACGCAGTTCACAGACCTCACGGGATGGAAGGGCAGAAAGTTCCAGAAAGATCGATGTGGGTTGAGCCGCGTGCAAAGGGAGACATGCACGGCACAGTGTTAGCATCGCTCGCTGATGAAACCATCATGCTCCAGGTGACACTTACGCCTGTCAGTGGCAAAGCCACAGGTCTAAATTCCAAACAGACAGCCTCATTCTCTCTCTCGCTCTTTCTCTCTCTCTCTCCATACAAGTCTTACTCTCTCCTACCTAGCCCCTTGTCACTCTCCTGTCAGAAGCAGAGGTTCAGCAAACGGTCAGAAGTAGCGAGAGCACATTTTCAATTTAATTCCCCTGAGCAAACGATCAAAGCCAGCTTTCAAACGCAACTCAATTTACATTATTTTAACTGCAGGGAAAATGAGTAAGTAGGGAAAAAAAAACAGTTCAGTTCCCACTGATGTTCTGGGCAAGACAGGATAAATACTCCTAGGCTAATGTAGGCTCCTAAATAATGGTTGCATGAACACAGAACTCAGCAATATACAGGATGTTTCAATAACATGTAGCAACACACAAAAATTCCCTTGCATTGCCAAAACATGACATCTGTCCAGTTTCCTGTACCATTCTTTGATTTAGCCGTATTTCACCTGAGGTTTTGCTTTTCCCAGTATTTTCCTTTATGCATTTGACAACGGGTTTTGGCACTGGGTGGACCAACACCAACATCCTGAAAATCTATCAGCCTTGATATGTGGACACAGATTTTTGGAGAAAAGAAATGTTTTCCCCTTAAGAAAGTCTTTTATTTGGCCAGGCTGTCAAGTTTTATCTTTGAAAGCGCCCAGGTTACCGCGGCTTGCTGGCTATCTTCCGGCGCAGGCTGAAAACCCACCTCTTCAGACTTAATCTAGGCTCCCTGAACCCAGACACTCCTCTTGCCAAGCACAAATGCCCATAACTCTTCACTGGTGCACTCTGCGACGGCTGTTGTAGCACTTTTATTTTTGGCTTGTTTTAGGTCATCCCTTTCACCTCAGCACTTGTGTGAGACGTTTTGATTATTGAAGCCTTTTTGTACGACACCCTTTCTTCACCAAAAAAATTTAAAACGATTTTATTTGTGAATACTGTTCATTTGGCCTTAATAATCTGTAAATCATTCTGCGCAAGAGTGTCTGCCAAATGGTTCTGGAATCTGAGTTAATCTAACCAAAGCAGTAGATAAGCTATGAAGAGCAGTATAGCGTAAATCCATAACACTCTTCACAGAAGGGAAAAAGCTTTAAATCCATTTATGACATACCTAATACCGCAGGTGATTGTAGGCTATAGCCTACCAAGCATAATTAGCAAACTCACAGCTACCACGTTAGTCAGATGGACATGATGGATTGTCACACACTCGCATCATCAAGTAGAAAACTGAAATCTTAAAACAGTCTGTTCGTGAACAAATGCATATAGTCCGATAACTCGCAGCTGGCTTACTAAGGCATTTATTTCAACCTGTTCTTTTGTTATGCAACTATATGCATTATGTTTCATAATTTAAGAGGAGGGTGAACCAAAAACTGTCATGGGTGTTAATCCTGAATGCTAAGGTACTCAATCAAGGAGAAAAAAAACCGTGTACATACATTCTGAGTAGCTTCTCCATCTGAATTATATGACTCATAACATGAAGCCAGCTAGACTTTAAATGAGTTCTTTGGCAATTCATGCAAAAAGAAAAACATCACTCATGATTCTTTTCTGTATTTCCTTCAACACTTCCAACTGATAAAGAAAACGAAACCCACTGAAAATTTACCCAACAGTAAAAATTAAAATTAATGCAAAATGTCTTGAGCAACTCATCTCATCTCTAAAATCCTACCCAACAAGTCTCAACTCAGTATCTCCCAAATCTTTACAAGTCTTCCCTCATAATATTCTTTCAAATAGCTTTCCATAAAAATGTTATTCCTTTACATTGTACTAAAAATTTAATACAAAGTATATTTTGAGAGAAAAAGCAGGACACACATTTGTGTGTGGACAGCCACATGTCTGTAGTAACTGCTGGAGCAATAAGCCCTTTTATGTTATGTGTGTAATGTCAGACATAAAAATATTGATAATTTTAATAAAATGAAAAGGTTGGTGCTGGGCCCACAGGCGTTTGCCAGGGCCATTCTCTCACACCTGCCAGGGAAGATATTCAATATAAACTTAAAATACACATGGCCTACATGCTTCATTCTGTATTAAATTAGGTTTAAAACTTAACCTTATGGAGAATTCAAAAGGAGGTAGTTCTGGTGGGACTTTCCATGCTTAGAAGTCTGACAGACACTGGTATGTGTAAATATTCTTTTGAAAATCACACCAGGTGTATGACGCTTTATGACTCTCAATGTTTGAAAAAGTCCATCTCAAATCAATAACAACATTATTCAGTGTTCACGCTCAAAAAAAAAAAAACAGACATTGAAAATATCAACATCAAACAAAATCAACATATGATGTCAATAAGACTAGTTAACAACAGCCAGTGCTAACTTCAAAGGCAATCCTATGCATTGCCGTTTTGCTCGGGATCAGAGGAGCACCATAATGTTCAAAAACATTTCTGCCAGGTCAGGTAGCCTCAGAAAAATTGCCATAGCACTGCCTGGTAATCCACCACACGACCAGATCCTCTTGCTTGCAAAGTGGTAGCTCTATGGGGGAAATGATGATTTTCCACCTAACGCCAGTCCAGGACTTTGCTGATAACACAGGAGCCTAATTCAAACGCCTCCTCTGTTTTTATATTTCTCTGCATAGCCCCGATACCCCACTCAGCAGAAGTGGTTACTGCTTACTACATTAACAGTATGCTGACATGTTCTGTTGAACACTGCTGAAGTTCCAGTTGTTTAGGCACGGTCTGAGAGAATGTCTCGTCTGCAGAACCGTGGATCAATGAACGCCACAATTAAACTGTGCACACTGTAATGAACACAGATGAACATGGGCGAATATTCATTATAAGACAGTGTTATCTATAACAGAAAGTTATCACTAATTTGACATGTTGTCCTAGCCTTCACGCTAACTAGCCTGGATTTTGACTTAGCTAAAGAAAAAATACCTCATAGATAAAAACTGTATGCACAATAAAATTATTGCTTCTAAAAACAATATGGGATTTGGAGCTGGCTTACATAGTTGCCATGGGTCAAGTGAGAGGCAACTGACCGCCCTTCCAAATATATCAAATAGCCCCCTTAAGAACATAATTCCTATCAGGTTTGTCATCATTTATTGCACGGCCAGGACATCACTCTGGTGGCACTGATCCTCAGTCCTGAAATACTATCAGAGCCCCAGTAGTGCAGTCTTCTGTACCCAGAGCTTGCTGAAATATCTGACGGTAATCCTTTTTCTGAAATAGCACACCAAAGTTCTGCTTATCGTCTCCCTTGGCACTGGCTTCCTGACTTGAGCGTGGGGAGTCGAAGCACAGCCATCAAAGTTAAATGACAGATTCAATAAGATCAAATAGTGAGCCGAAACCTAAAAATAGCAAACCCCCTGTTACCGCTGCCTCACCAACCCCCCCCAAAGGACATTATCATGGGATGTAATGTATCTACTTTCAGAACAAGTAAAGGACAATTAATGCTGTTAGCACGGAGTTCTGCTTCCACCAAGCCTCCTGAGGTCTTTCAATTGCCTGGCAAGGGCAACAAGCCAGGCCTGAAGCACTAGCAAGGGGAGAAAGTCAAATCTTTGAAACTTTAATATATGCAACATGTTTTTTATTATTCAAAAACATCTAAATAATATTCTTACATCCTGTGAGCAAAGTTACGTTTTTTGACCAAGATCAAATGTGATGTACATGTATTGTATTGCATTTTAATACAGCTAAGAGATGCAGCCTACTGAATACAATAACTGTTCTTGGGGGCTTGCGGGTCTTGGGATTTCGATGATATCAAATGCTGTGAAAACTCCCACATATATCAGCTAAAAGTCCCAGTAGACTGATTTTTTTTATTTGCTGGAGCTGCAGCAAATATCAAATTCAATTCTTTCCATTGGAGGCACAGAACAGAGCTTTGAATTACAGCTTGACATGCTGGCAAGCAGAGAACACAAGCTTGAGGTAGGAGATGTCATGCTTCCACATTAATATTAGCCCTGTGTGTAGGTGTGTCAAACATACCAATTTTCCCCTGATGCAAGTAGGTGTGATTTGTGTGCTGGTGGTAACATTCACACCTCTGGTGTGATAACTAAGAATGTCTTCATGCTTGCAGGCAGTAACACAGAGACTTTCAAGAGCAAAATTGCAGAAAACATACCAGTTATGCAATTAATATGGTAAATGGAAAATTATATTTGTGACTGCACTGGGGCCTAATCCTTCTGTTTATTTTGCAAAGAAAAATAATAGTTAGCATAAATGCATGTGGAACACTGAATGATTAAGTGGTCAATTCCAGTTTCAATGTTGGGTCTGCTTTTTTTTTTAAGACAGCAAGCTAGTACAAATAATTTTTACATAGATTTCGCCAGAGAGCAATCTAAAGGTCACCATTTTGAAGGTCAAGATATGACTGAAATACGGCTGAAGACAGCTTTTAAGAATACACTGTAGCACAGTTTTTTTGTCTTGTGCTATTTTGTTTTATCACATTCCCTTGATAACAAGCTACCTTACCACTAAAATGCTTGATTAAATGGAAACTGAATCAGGCCAATTCATTCTGTAGGTCCATAATACATCAAGCACCCAAATATCTCCTTTTCATTGCAGTCCTCAATGGCACGATCTCTCTACACACACAGTGCATTTGCTTACAAAGACCATGCAGATAATATGTAAATATGCATTTAAAATTATATATATATATATATATATATATATATATATATATAAATATAAAATTCCATGCAATGCTTGAACACCAATTAGCCAGCTATCAGGGATGTAAATAATGATTAGCTCAAGTTGATTAATCGCTTAACCCATTGCAAATTTTACCGATTATTGCAATCACATAAGCCTATATGAACATACACATAAACTGACCTCACTACTTCACGCTATTTACTGAAAACATGGCTAACTCTCCCCATCTTGTTTTTGCAAAAACAGCAATCATTTACAAACAGCATGTTGTTAAAAATAAATACTACAGCATTGTGCACTCACAAGACTGGAAGTAGTGAGGAGGACAGAACAGAAGCCTTATATTTCAACCTCTTGACAGACACCCACATGAAGACTAACCATAGAAATATCTAACAAAAGAATAGCTCTATTAGATCAGAGGCAATTTCTGCTTTCTGCACTGTAGCTTTTATCACCTACCTGCCAACTGCAGGGTTCCCCCTCCCAGAAAAGTAAGGACACCCTCCTAATGACAATACCCCAAAATAACAAGCCATTTCATGCCTTGTTTGATGCCAGTGAACCAAATATAGTCACTCACAGGAGTAACAGTGCCAGTATGGTATGGTTACTCTAAATTACTGTAGCTACAGAATTCCTTTGTCCAAAATTATAATCCAGAGTATGGTTAAATATTTTTCCTCAAGTACAATTTGGCTCAAAGAGTTAGGTATTTTGTTCTGTATTTTCTCCAAACCTTGCCCATATGATCTGTCTTTTGATATTCACTTTGCCAAGCTTAACAGCAGAGAGTACCGCTTTAGAAAGGTCAGATAATCACACTGGGGAAGAGGAACCCTTCGTAGGGTAATCTTAGAACTGATTTGCATACTAGATTGTGTTTTGCAAAAAACCTTTTCAACAGAGGCAACTGTCTTAGGAATGGTTGGGGGAGATGCTATGATCTACAGAGGTATCTAGTGCAGCTGAAATTGAACTCTGTTTAATGCAACCCTGTTAAGCCCAATTTAACCCTAATTCTCAAAAGGCACTGACTCCCGCAATAGTAGACTGCCATACTATATTAATGTGCTTTATGGAGACTGAAAAAAAATGTAGACAGTCAATTGCTATCAACCTGGATAGCTTCAACAAACATCTCAGCTTTAAGATGTAGTGGGGGTGTGGGGAAAAGCTTATTTACTGTCTCTTTGAATCATAAGAAATACAACATGCTTTCATATTGCCTAGGCTTTGAACGGAAAAGTGCTAGAAGCAAGCATATTTTTGGGATTAAGAGTACTATGGCTTTACTGTTTAAAACATCAGGCTTTGCGACATTTATGCTGTAGGCCAAGACAAATGCCGGGTCCTTTCATAAAGCCCGTGGCACTGGTGGTAAAAAGGCCTGATCTTTAAAACAAATGACCAAGCTGAAAAGAATATGAAGTCATTCAAAATGTGTCAGTGCCCCTGAGCATTTTGAGATTTTGCATGTATGTCAAAATTCTTTGTAAAAAGGGCTCGATTTTAATCCTACATATTTAACTACACTAAAAGCGCAAGCAGATATTTTAGTTTACCGTGTCTGAATACCTCATATTTTCCTCTTCTCTCTTAAGAACTTGGCTAAACGGAGCCCTGCAAAGCTGAGAATGAGTACGTTTGTGACATTACTCAGACGGCTCTCTTCTATGTGGCGTGGAAACAAACCACCACAGATCTGAATCAAGGGTTTTGCTTAACATCTGATTCAGATCAAAAACTAAAGCTGTAAATGTGCCAAGTAGGCCTATTTCACAAAAGCTTGAAATGGAAATTTCGGTCTGACAAAATGCCTTTGATATAAAACTCTGCAATGCTGGAAACTGATTCAAATATTGAGGAGAAACCTCACATCAGATCAAAACAAGATGTCTGTCGATGAAATCCAAATTTGAACCAGTTAAAAAATAAATTGAATGAAAAAAGAAGTCTAACAAATAAAAAAGGGTCAGTTTTGCTGTAATAAACATGAATCCAAACAAATGACAAATAGAAATGATGCCACAAAAAACCCTCTGTAAAACCAGGAATAACTTACTAAGTTTGACAATTTACATAAGTGAACAATCCTCACATACAAATTCAGTGTAATTTAATACACCCCCAGAGAGAAGGTGTTCCATAAAAGCTTGGATTGCTGTCAATTTAATTATATCACTAATGCAAGGCCATGGACGAACAGGACGTTCCTTGGGCGCTGATAGTTTTGTTTTTATCTTGGGAGTGGTTCACAGTGACTCCATACTTAGGCTAATTGTTAAAGGAAGAAAACAAACAAAGCCTTCCATGCAGATTTCATGTTTACATTAGGTATTTACATATCTCCTTGGTCTAGAAACAGAACTCAGGGAATGTTCTTGTCATTAGTCATGGCCGAACCTCCAGCGGCTGAACTCTACCACTGCTTTGGACCAATAAAAGGGTGGTAAACAAGTTTCAGACTTGTGACCATCTATAAATGACACTGTTCCATCTAATGAGATCTAAAGCCCAAGGCAGTGCTGCTTCCTGTGAACACTGCGGGTTCCCAGCCAAGTTTCAACAGTATGCCCTGGATTTCGGAAGACAACAGCCGCAGTATCTTCTTACAGCCGTATCTTCCCTTTAGGTGAGGTACATGCAGGATACACAATCACACTGACTAAATTTACATGCGCAGAGTATTCTGGGTAACAATCCTATTCCGAATAAAATGCTCACACTCACCAAAAAATACAACCACCACTAATATTCCCGTATACAGGGTAATCAGGGTATACTGAAGTCCTATGAAGGACAGGCCTGAATTTTCCCACTAACTTTCTTTTTAGCAAGAATGGCAAACAAGATGTATAATTTTGCTTCATCTTCTGCTGTTCTGTTAGCACTTTTATAAAATAGCTTACAGTGAACTATTATCCTTTTTGTTAGCCTTAATATTTAAGTGGTGAATACTTTATTCTGTGCAAAACATTGAACATGAACAAGATGCATCTTACAGGAGGAACATTCTGAATAAGACATTTACATAACTCAATATTCTGGTCAATTGCAGGAACGTCACACATCTGTTTTGGGACACACATCTCGTAACCAGAATACTGGTGTGTTTTGGGGTATGATTATTAGAGTAAGGTGTTTACATGACTCGTGTCACAGAACATGAATACTTGAATATTTGGATTAACATCGGAATAGTAATGTGCATGTACAAAGTCTGTTTCCTCAGCAGTGTTATCCATAGAAAGCCTTGTGCTTGATGCCGTCTAAAAGAGTTTCACACTCACCGCTCAGATCTCCTTTCTTGCATACTCGAGCTTATTCTGGCTTCCTCAAAATTCAGAAATCAAAATCTAGTTTGCCGGAACAAATGCATCTGAGGAGCAAGTGCTGCTTGCAGGCATCTCTGTTAAATTTTCACCCCAAATAACCTGCTCAGGACATGATATCTGCCTGTAGAATCAACTCCCCTTTATCACACCCTGTATCATAGTTTCAATTTCAACTAAAACCAAGAGACTACTTAATAAGAGGATCTATTAAGAGATGATAACATTCCATTCTCTGTTTTCACCATACGGTTTTTAATTTCTGTTCTTTTCTGAAAGGGAGATAAAAGAGGCTTTCCAACTAACAGAAAAGTAGTTTGGAACACAAATTGTTGCCAATTTTTTTCATCTTCTCTGGCACCCTGCCTCTGCAAGGAGCCACTTAGGTATCAACTAGAAAGAGTCTCTAATAAGCAGACATTTCAGTCCCAGTTGTGACTGAAGCTTAAAACACACAGTGTGGTTTTAGGCTAGATTTAGCCCTGACAACAAGCATTGTAATCTTTTACTGTGTCCAGTGCTTGTGAGCTTTAATCATCACTAGGGATGTACCGATACCAAAAACTCACGGTACGATAATACCGCGATAAAAAGTCCACGATACAATATTTATCGCGATATTAAAAAACGAAGAAAAATGATGACTTTAGCCACTTTGCAGCCTGCTAACCACGTTATACGATTCCCCCCCCCTTTGTAGATACTTGCTTGATGTTTAAATTCGGTCTGGTTGGTCCTAATTCTTTAGTTGCCAATTTATCCTGATTACTACAACGACTGAATGGTATTTCTCTTAATGACACAATTGAGTTGCTCTGAGTTGAGGTAACATTAGCCATGTTGACCTTGAATGTGACAAGATCGCTGGCTGCCCCGGTGATCCCTACACCAGATTACGTATGACGAAAGCACGTTAGTGCAAGCCCACCCGGAACCCATACAGATTGCATTGTAGTGCCTGCAGTTTGAAAAAAATTGCCTTAACATGAGATCTGGGTGATTTTCAACCAGACTGAAATCGCCCGAAAGGGGCGGTACTCCGGGGAACATGACTTGCCGCTGATTGGACTATGATATTCAGAGGCAGGACAAACTGTCTAGAAGAGTCACAGCTAGCGTAACACTGTGGTAGAATGTGATAGAAAAATTCCCTCCCTTTGATGGTGCGTCGCTCGACCGCCCTAAAGAACAAACCGCCCCTGGTACAACTGCAACACAAAAACAATACAATACAAACAAAACAATAAATTTTCAACAAGGAGAAATAGTAGAATGCAGCTATACTAGCGAATTAACCATGCAATATCCTGGTAGGTACCGTCACAGTCCCACGACAGTAGCGAGACATTTTTTAATTGCAATATTGCGAAATTCAATATATCGTTACATCCCTAATAATCACTCTTCCAAAGACCCACAAGCTGCGAATAAATTTCTGGCTAATCAGAATATTTTTGCTAGAATCACATTCAGTGTGAGGTTTCTACACATAAAGCACATGAAAATGTGATTCCTCTCTACAGCCAGTTAAAAAAATCACCATTCAACAGCCTAACGTCATCAGATGTTTCAGGCAAACCACTTCCAACATCAAGCAGCAGCATCAGAGCCGTAAAAAAGAAAGACACAATGGCAAGATGATATAAGCACCTATTCCTGCTCAGTGTACAAACACCTGGGTACATGTGAAACCTGAGTGCACAGAAAGCACAGCTCTGTTGTAAAGATGTGGGTTTGCAAATAAAATCTGTACCACATGCATTTTTGGCAAGAGCTTCTAGTGGGAGGGGATTTTATGCTTGCAACCCTCCAATAAATCCACCGAAAAGACACAAAAGGCTGTGGGCCTGTGATCGGGCCTGCGAGAATGGACAAGACAATGGGAAAGGACTGCAATAAACTGGCTGGTGCGAAGGCTAGCAAGGGAGTACTGTGGAGTAATATATAGACTGAAGTACAGTTACCAATATGGGGGGAACAGGAAGGTATAAAAAACACAAATTAGTGACAATCCATGACAGTTTCAGAGATCAGTGTTTCACTTCCGATGCACAGTTATGCCAGAGGAAAGTGCACTACTTTTGTCAACAGAGGCAAATGAACACCTTTTAACCAGTTTGAACCAAACAAGTTTCTCACCCCTTTTTTCACACCTAGGGGATACACAACACTGCAGAAGAATAGCAATCAAACAGCAAAAGTGAAAGTGTGCTGAAATGTCTAAGCAAGCTGGTAAGAAAACTGCAAGCTTGGTGATAACGATAGTTGCAATCCTGGCCACATCCTGAGGTGGAAACACATCCTATGAGTGCCTTTTCAAAATTCATATTATACATTAGCTCCAACTGCAACAACTAGGCAGTAGCCAAGTTGTCTAATTTGATATGTATAGCTTACTTGATGTTGGCTTACTCACTTGAGTTTTAACAAGTATGAATGCTGTGTTCTAGTGTTAAGACTTTCCAGTTCATCCATTCATTATTTTTATAGCCAATATCACAAGTCAAGTGATTATGTTCCAGCATACTGAGTTAGTCATTATAAAAATTGAGAACAACAGAACAGGCTATGATAAAAAAATATTAAAATATTACATCTTCAAGATTCATCATCTCAGCAACTCATTCATTTTCATCCATCTAAATGCAAACACTTACATGAGGCAACCTCCGTTATATACCTAACTCTCTACAGTACTGGGTCAAGCCTAGCGTAACTTGGAATAAATCCCTCAAACCAGCTATGAAAAAAATGAAAGAGAATGTCATGTTGATTAAAAGAAGTCACATTCTGAAATCATGAGGCTGATTTACAGTCATTGTTTAGCTGACCTTTTCACTTGCACCTGTTTTTCCCATCAGTATTCAATCCTCATATTTCCTGTAGGCTCCACTGGACCGTCGTTTGATTGACACTTGTAGAGAGAACAACCTCACAGGCATCTGGATCAAATTCAGTTGAAAAGTAATTTGAAAAATAACTTGAAAACTTAAAAAATAACATAATAGCTATGGGTCGACATCCTGAGCCAGCTTATCAAACAGCGGTACGGTGATGCTTTGTTTGTCTTCTATTAGAGTGAGGCCAGATAAGCATTAAGTTTACCTTAGGGATACAAAAACAATTTTGCAAGTCACTTGTACATGATATGGAAGGCACAGGTTTTGTTCAGATTTCACAGATGAAATCTGAAATATTTGTTAGAGGAAGTAAACTAAAACTGAAAGGGGGGTGGCTGTAGTTGGTTGTGATCCACTTAAAAACATTCCAAAAACATTGTGCATATTGTGTTGTAAGCCATGTTTTCAAGTCAGGTATCAAAACCCTACAGACTAAGAGGAGTTTTTTTTTCTATGTTCAAAAGCAAAGATTCAATCGCAGATGTTCTATGTTGGAAGCCGTTTTTAAGAGCTGCACTTGTAGAGTGTTAAAATGTCAGATTCACAGCCGAATTAATGTGTGTGTGATTATGTCCTTCAATCCATGTCAAATGGCCTGTGAACAAGCAACACCTCATAAGACTCAACAATGAAAGTTGTGTGTGGGTGGCTGCAATTTGAAACAGCCAGGTTTTGACAGCCAAGACAAAAAAAAAAAATCCTCCGGTTACTTCTTACACTGCATATGACCCTGCTCAAAAACAGAATGTCTCCACTTTTCGCCACACTAATAAATCCACTGCAACAGAATGGCAAGCATTTGAAGGTTAAGCAATAGGTAGGTCTTCGAGCAACTGCAATGGCGCCCAGATTTTCAATGGTGCTGCCTTCTTCTAGAGTCCTGCTCGGAATGAGATGTGTTATCTAGCAATGCGAACAAAACCTCATTCCACTCGAACTCCTCCCGTACTTTAAAACAATAGTTTTATCATACTGAACAATCTACAATTTATCACTCATTGACTCCCTGTGAAGTCTTCAACGGGAGCTTGAACAGGGTTTTCACAGGGTGATAGCAGGCTTGGAAAATACACTTGTCTGAAACAAGTACTTTCCGGTATCATCTCTGGATTACTAGCCCATCAGACAATTGAGGCAGTCAGATTCATAATAGCCAAGATAAGAAGTCTGTACTTACTGCAATGACCAGGATTCCCACAAAGATCATATTTTCAAGCTGTGCAGTACAGAGAGGCATTTACGAAATAGCCAGCTAGCTAAATATCTCATTTTACTGACACTTCTCAGCTAGCTAAATCTTTCCTACATTGTAGCTACACATTATATAGAAACTGAAAGTTATTGGAAGTTGCCTGCACACAAGAGTGGCTCCGCTGCCATGATTTCCCTACATTTCACCAGGTTTCATAATGTTGACTCATATTAAGCCTCCATATTCAAAATATGGTCCTTGAAGCACTTGATACAAGACAACAAACATAATGTGAAAGCAAAATTAGCCATTCTACATTCTTATAAACTCACTTGCAAATGACCAAGTGTCAATATCCCCAAATTATACAGAAATATAAGATATAAAATTAATATAGGTTTTTCCAGTAGCTAGTACAGACCTGTACTTGCACTCAGATTAATTTCCAGTGCAGGAGTAATTTCATTATTGACAAATGTCAGAGTTAAAGCATGGCCACGTTAGACTACCTGCAAGACCATTAATCATCGCCACCTGATGTTACTTTGATCCCTGCAGATTTAACGCATGACCTTTACACAAATGCACCTATATCTAAACTCAGAACTAAGAGCAGAAAATAATGGATAATAATGGATAATATTCAAGCTCTATAAATACATAGAGTAGGCTACACCATAGTAACTAATGTTATGCCATGTCATTAAATGAAAACTGAATTGTAACTAGTCATATGGGTTGCCAGTGCCAAAAGGTGTGTCAGTCATCACTGGTTCATTGACCACCTCTCCCATACTTGCATTTACTTTCCATTTCTGGACAAAACAGGTCTCCAGAAAACTCATGAAATGCTATGCACTATACTCCTCTATAATAGCCATTTTTATTTACAGTACCTCAAAAATTCAAAAACATGAGAAATTGATTTACACCCCACCCTTCAGACAGTTTCTGAGGAGTGTATAACAATAGAAATTCACACCTGGTTATCTGAACATAAAACAAAGCCACAAATCCAGGGAGATTGAAAAATACAGTATTCAGACATTATGTTTAGCTGGCTTGTACAGTGTCATGATCATATTGTACATCATAAAACTTGGAACTGCATATGATCCATTTTATTTCTGATAACACCTGCTCAGAGTTCTTCTGTAATAACTTAAAAAGAAAACCTGTTATTGAAAACCTGCATACTGATACATCTTGTCGCTTGCCATGCACTCTTGTCTGCAAGTCTTGATCCGAAGACATCATTACATAATTTGAATAATTGGAAAATCAATATCCTGAGGCAGACAATCACAACATTTCAAGAATTGAAGAAAGCTTGACACAACCAAAAGGGATCTGGTCTTTGGCCTCGTCGGCTTTGTCCTCATCGGCATTGTCCTCCACACTCCTGCTACGGATCCCACTACAAAACCGCAACCCAAATTTCACTGCAACCCCTGGCAGGGCTGACATCAGCTGGCGGGCCACCACCAGTAATAACACTGTTTAAATTGCTAATAATCTCACAATCACAGGGGAAGTGATTGCTCTGTTGCTACATGATGGAACGTGCACTTCTCTGCAGTAGTATTTGATAGCCTTATTTACGAGCTCCCCGGCTTCCAGCTACAAGAAAATATTTAACACCTCAATGCATCTGATAAACTAGACACCCGTGTGAGGCAGTTCAGGCTCATTTGCCAAATACATTTAAGAGTAAACACGTACACAAAACCGAGGGACCAAATAATAACATCGTTAGGACTGCTACTATTGTTATTGTTACATAATCTATACAGGAGCTGGAAAACAGATTGTTTGCGTGGATGCTGGAGCAAAAAAGGGAAACGGCGAAGGTCGAGAAAGGCTATGCACTTCACCAAAAAGCATTTCCTCAGATAATATAGACAGTTCGAACACTGGCAAAAAGCCACATTAAACAAGGCTCCTTAGAGTTTCAAAAAGACACATTCACGGAATTTATAATCTCTACTATACACAGCATGTTGCAAATAATGTCAAAGTACACACTACTGTTCACAGATAAGCAAGAAGGGACACTCGACAAAATTGCACAGAAAGTAAAAAAGCAAAGAAAGTAAATGGTTTTCCTGCTAATTCTGCACTTGTACTTTTCTCATTTCTAAGTTAGTTTTAGCTATTTTGGACTAAATAAAGCAGGCTAATATTGACTAGTGTTGAATAGCTGCAATAGTTACCAAAATGCAACTTTTTTAACAATACACAGGCACCTGCTCAACACAGATACAAATCACTGCTCTCATATTTTTTTCTGCTGCTCAAGTACAACTGAAAGCCCAGCCTGGTGCTGTGTGTGTGTGTGTGTGTGTGTGTGTGTGTGTGTGTGTGTGTGTGGGGGGTCTCAGCTAATGACTGCTGTATAGAAAGAATTTTACTGTCAAAATTATCTGAATGTTATATAAACAGAAAATAGTACAGAATTACACCACAGTTACCTGTTGTCGGTTTCACCTTTGTATAGGTTCCATTCTGCTAACGGTAGGGTAGGCTATGTTCTGAAATGTTTCTTTTGTTATACTGCTCTGCAGCATCCTCTACAGACTAGTCGAGGACCTATATCTTCCACAGATGACGTCTGTGAATGTTGCACCTGTTCTCCAATCAGTGTTTGCCCTCCCGTGGTACCACACTGTGGAACTCGCAGTGCCAAAACTACACGCTGCTGGGGCTCAATAAAGTGCTATCTTATCTTATGTGAATGTATTGTAAGATTGCATTTGTTGTGCTTCAACACTCCTGAACTAGTGTAGAGTATGTTGCCAGTTGGCTACTGGCAATTCCAAATTCAGGGTGAAAACAGATAACAGACAACAACACATCAGGTCAAAATTATGTAATATTTTTCTTTTTACCTTTTCTATCAATAAAACTGTACACTTCAGTGTGCTGTTACAGAAATCCAGGTGACTTAACTGTGTAACATAGACTGTCATATGCTGATACTGAAAACAACTGAAATGCTCTAAATACACATTTATGGTCTCACGGGAATGAAATACTTTAATATAAACACCAACTGAGTTGTGAAATCACAGGTAAAATAGAAAGAGTCCAAAATTTAGTGTAAGTTTGTAATGCGAGATAATCTCCAAGGAGGAAAAAAAATCTGCCTTCGAGAACGACAGAGAAGGAAACTGACGCAGTACGAGTACTGCTAATATGCTCAACCTCTGGCCAACACTGTCAGAGCAGCACTAAAAAAAGCATATCAAGGCTTTCTCGGGTCATAAGACCCTCTTACTACCCACAGAGCTCTGAAAGAACACTCACTATTCCATTTGCTGCAGGAAAAAAAATGTGTTTAAAAACCCTATCATTTATGGCCCCTAAATCTGTCGTTCATTGCTGGGCTGAGTAACCCATTTCTGGAACTTGAGCCCGTCAGGCAGCATAACGAACACTTAGCTAGCAGTTCCACAGGGAACTACAAATGTAATCCCTGGGAATTTACCGGAATTGAAATCGTATCAGGAGTTCAGAACTACATCCGACTTATGTTTTCCACAATATGAAATGCTGACATTTTTTGTGATTTTTAAAAAATATTTTACATTGTTTATTTACGTGTACAAATTGAAAACACTTCAAAAGCTCAAAATCTACCAAATTCAAAACCTGTGTGGTTATTTGTTCGGACTGTCTCGCGAGGATTTGTCCTATTATTCCACACCTTTAAGCAAAGGGAAATGCTTTGCTCTCCCCAGCCCAACATTGTTTTCTCCACTATCAAGAAAACCAGAGTTGTCAGTGATCATTTAACAACGCTTAGAAGGCATCTACCTGCCCTACCTATAAAAACTAATGATAACATTAAAGACATTAGTGCAAACCATTTCAGCTTAAAGAAATCAATAGGAAATGACAATGTAAAATGATTACCATCCCATAACACAGTTGGACTTGGCTTCTAACTGCTGGAATGGTTTCATCGGTGTCAAGAAAACATGTCTGTTGTATATATAGGTTTTATACCATGTAATCCAATGCTCAGGTTTGCTTGATTTTATAGCCTTCCTGTCCTCACCCTGAGAGAAAAAGTCAATATCAATAGTTTTCATTCCAAATCCACAAAAAGAGCTGATATCAGCAAACAAACGTACTAACGTCACTCAAGCTATAAACAACGATTTCTGGCTCACAGCTCTATAGGCTAAAATTGACTGAGCTGACATTTTGGTTTTCAAGGAAAACTTTACAGAGATACAAACAAACCACATACAAAAGAACAAATTATTGTCTTGAATGATTATAAATAAATGAACAAAACATCATAATCAAAAAGGTACTCACAGCAACAAGTCTTCTAATGTCGTGGGTCCTGTTGTACCTTTGATTCGATTGAGACATTCATGTTCGGGAAGATGATGACTCCGTTTAAAATAAGACCACAGGTCACTTTCCAAACCACCACACCTAATTTTTATTTAACCTCAGAATCAGTATTGTTCTTCTGAATTGATTACATGGCTTGTGTCTCATTTGGATGTCACCCACTGGTGCGTCAAAAGAAAGTGGGTTACTCTATAAATACGCTTTGCTATCCTCAAGGCAAGAAGCAAAAATATCTTCATCAGATTACATTGTGACCTCTTACGAGACGCATCTACGTTAAATCCTAAAAAATCAACTAGTCAACTACGAATCAGATAGATTGTGCATATACCTCCTCAAAGGGGCTGTCTAAGCTTTCCACCTAACATTACTGCCTCACTACTGCCAGACTAGAACCAGAAAGATCACTTTCAATAGTCACCTTACTAATTTTGTGAAAAGTAATCAACAATTGCTAATCAAAGATTTTAAATCCACAAGGAGCCGCACATATTAGCTCTCTCTCAAGTTAGGTGTTATCCAATTATCCAATTAGTCAGCTAATTAATCATCCAAAAATTATTTCTTTCTAAGTTTAACCAGCCGAAAAGACTCGGGTTTCGCATACAGAAAATTGAGAACAGTAGTTGCATTCGATAGTTACACTTTTAATGAGCTAGCAAGCAACAAATCTGAGCTTTTTAACCCGTGAATTGCAGCAAGGCATTGACTACATTGCTTAGTGGAATGTCCTAGTTAACCCGTTAAGAAGCGATGTGTATGTATAGACAGGACATACCGTTTAAAATCAAGCGAATCCATGAACGAGTAATTTCACACCGCAGAAAAATGCACCAGTGTGTCTGACACCAGTTAAAACCCTGAACAATGCCAGGACGCCACATACAGTAGCTAGCTAGCCATGTCTGGTGTGTACAACGTTCTCAACCAAGCGCCCTGTGAACAAGCCAATCAATGTTTAACGTTCAACGAGGTCTAGGCCACATACAATTAACACGTTTTTAATAATATATCACGCATTTATGTTAGCCAACGACTGCTAGTAAATACTTAAAAGACGCCTAGGGAGTGAATTATTATTGCAAAATTTAAAGTGACCGCGTTTTCCTTTACAAAGAACGAGCCTCTGTTTCCACAAATGCACAGCAGTGCACATCAACAGCAAGGCCCAGGCTATCCAGCTAACGTTAGCTAACACAGAGTCTAAACAGATAACGTTAGCTGGCTAACTAACATTATATCTCTGCTGCTACCACACTTGCTGGCTAGTTGTTACACTGCTTTATAAGACAAATCTTGCTCATTTATGTGTGGGAAAGTTCTGTGCTTTAACGACAGGTAGGTAGCTAGTGGACTAGACCTAGGAAACTGAGCGCTGAGATTTGGAAGGTAGCCTGCTAGGTTGATAACAAAAAGCATCACTGAAATTGCACTGGTGTGCAAAGTGAAGTCGATGATACCTTTCGTAAAGCGTGTTTTATATACTGACATGCCAAAACACATGTTGGAATTGTGTAAAAACAGGTTTGGAAAAATAAACAGCGACAACCTAAACTGTGAACTAATGCTAACTGGCTAGCTAGCCAGCTACATGCCCCACAATGTCTTCTGAGGCAACCATGATGAAAATGTCTATTTCTGTAGCAAGCTGGCTAATCCCAAGGAAACACTTGCAGAGTTGGGTTTAAAGAGTTTGGTTTATAATTTCACGGCAGTTCCACATAACTCATACGTGCCTGAGGATTAAAACTAAGTAGCTTTGTATTTAAAATCTTCTTGGTGTCTCAGACAAAGGGATTTTCGTCAAGGCAATGCATGCAGTCAATATACTGTAGGGCTAGGTAGCTACCTAACAAGCTATCTGAATGCCTCCCTCATTAAGAAATAGGAAAAATTCCTACACCAACTAACTTACCCCACTTGCAGACCCCGATCCAAGGAATATTTAAGTGCACTCCATAGATCCAGATAGTAAGGGTAAAATCAACTAAACCGCCCGAAAATTTTCAAAATAAACAGACAAATCAATCAGTGTACTCCCAAGAAATCCAACAGCAGGGGAAGGGAAAGGCCAATTTCACTGACTGCAGCCTTCACACGTTGAGATCCCGTTCAAAATTGGAATATACCGGCTAAACTGGGCATTTTATTTCTGGTTCAGTTTCAAGCCCGGTCCAAAGTAAAGCACGTCCACTCGGTCTCCCGGTAGTAAAATCCAATTTACAGCCAGTGTCCACCCCAGTTTAAATCCTTGACTCCGTTTCGCTGTTGCTATCTCTAATATATCTTGATGGCTGTTTGTATCTCTCAATGCTGGGAGATTGATACAATGTAACCAACAAGCAGAACGAGCTGCTCGAAAGCCCAGGCAAATATTCCAGACGGATTGAACCGGCGCCAGAAGACCAAGTACAGTACAAAGAACCGGATCTGGATTTCCGAATAGGATTGTGGACTAGACAAAATAGAAGTAGCCTACTTCAGTCGAATTTTATAAATAAACAACGTATGTAATCATATGTGCTTATGTAGATGTCGTTTTAATCAATACTGCACTAGTCGCTTGCAATACTAATCCAACCCTGGCGCACAAACATAGCAAACACTACCAAACCTCAATACATAACAAACCTCAATACTGAATCTTCCAATTACCTGGATTCTATTTATTATATTACCGAGATTTGTTTGTACAGAACTAATGAAGGAATCAGTTATCTTGCTAATTAATTATAATTGGTCTTAATTTATATTATTATTGAGCTACCCTATTCTATTCAGGAACAGAAAGATTAGGCTATTTTTATGTTCATATTAAAACCACACAGCTCTTATTTAAAGCAAGAACAAATTAAAAATATTTAAATGTGATTTATTTGAGAACAAAGATAACGTTGCAGTAATCAAAGAATTGATGAATGAATTATCTAGCTAACTCACTACATCACAATTAATATTAATGTACAACATTACTAATCTACCTTCTATTTCGCCTGATGAAAGATCAGACTAGGTAATATGTCTTTTTATAGTTGACATTAAAGTTAAACAGATCTATTTATACATTCATTTGAAAACAAACAAAACGTTGTAAAAGAAAAAGCTATATTTGCACCCCACCGTTACATAGCTAACTACAGGAAGTATGGATAGCTAGAAAAAGCAGTTACCTAATGTTATGTGATGTACCTAATTAAAAACTTAAGCTTGTAGCTAGGCAATAAACAAGTTTACAAGACGTGCTTTGGAGTACTCTTAATACTCAACAAGACTCCCCACGCTAGCTCCATATTTAGATGTATAATACAAGTTCTTCCCTTTGACTTTGAATTAAAAATACGGACTTACCACAATTTTGTAGTTTCGTTGGAGATGGAATTTTTCATAAATTTAAAAAGTTGGAAGACAGAGAAAAACACAGTATTGCGATGTTCCATTGCAACTGTCGAACTCGAGATTCTATTCATCTGGAAAACAGCTATAAAACTAGGTAACGTTACTAGACCAATTTCAGTTAGCCAACGTTTCAGCTAACCACAAGCAGTATGGTGAAGACATAAATGCAGAATTAGTAGCAATATAACAAGCCTACTCTGTGAATTAGCTTATCGTTATCGGTGTCAGGAGTATGCTTGTTTAAAGCGTAAAACATGTCTGGTTTTGTTTTTGGCCGTGACTAATGGCTGTGATTGAACCTGAACTTTATTTCGTACATAAGGGAATTCTCCGTGCCGTTGCCAGTTCTTACAGTTGCAGATATCGTGATTTGAATTTCAACAGCGCAACAAAAACAAAACAGTGCGCTATGTTCTTATTTAAGTTAGATTGCTTGTGTCTTAAGCAATCACGATCGCTGTCTCTGAATTTACCATCCGTGGGAGTGTCTGATAGGAGTAGGGTACACATTCTTATGGCTCTAAATTACTGGGTTTATCTCATTGATGTAGACCTATATATCCTTAACAAGTCTTGATGATTTTTGCCTTTGGAATGCTCTGTTTACCATACATTAGAATAACTTGAAGAGAGGAAATGTGATACTCAGCAACTACATCTTTGAAAAAAAAAGTAAAATGTTATTTGCAAGGTGATAGTTCATAATTTAATCAGCACAAATTTAATCATAATGATCCTTACCAGTATGTAAGTTTGTGTCAGCAGAACCAATATAATTATTCAAAAATCTGTTCCATAACTTAACTTTACAGTTCACTTTATAAAAATATCTAGATTTTATAGTTCTTGATTATTATTTACAGGGATTCATCTAATCTAATTTTACTGCAAAAAAAATTTTTTTTAAAGTATAACAAAAATCAACAATCCATCCCACGTCTCAGTTTGCTCCTTAAATTGTTCACTACTTAGAAGGATTTAGAATGATCACAATGTACTTACAGGTATCAAGGTATTATGCAATTGAGTCTTAACCTAAATACAATATTGCCTCTTCCTTTAATTGCCCATATGTACAGTAAATTGTAAGAAGCAATAGTATTTGTGCAGATATATTCACATGTGACATATTATCTGGGAAACTGATTTGCCCAGTCTTAGAGACTGCTTGAGTTTTTACCCAGCTGGGTGGACAGCACACAGCTCATGTGTTCATTCAGCTACCTCCATACGTCATGGCAGAGGCAGCTAGGATTGCATAAGGGAAAAGGCAGTGAAAGGACAGTGGATAACAGAGCAATGGAATTGAGATTTATTTATTATAAAGGGAGGAAAAGTAGGCACAACAGAAGACTGTGAATGAGTGCAAGAGCAATTTTGTGTGCTGGTTCTTCCTTGTGTAAATCAGAAGATACTGTGCTTTTGTCTATGACAAAGGCCAGACTGGTGAACACCAGACCCCCTCCCACACACACACGCACACACACGCAGACACATATACAGTTTACCTCTGTTGGTATATATTCAAATAAAGGTCCTTATTTGATATATCCCATTCTCCCTTTTATGACATAAATACATAACATACAAATACGTAACTGAAACACTTATGAACATTAACATTTTAGAAACACAAAAGGGACTTCAGCTGCAAAAGGTTTCCTTTCATGCGACATAACACATGTCTGAAACGTCTGACATGACCACTGATCAACCTCAAGTAAATCATGTCAGAATGCAGTGACTACACTTTTTTGGTTGGAGATAGCACACCTTTCAACAGGTATAAAGTGGAAATAATCAGTTTTTAATATATGATGCAATTTTCAATATACACACAGAATATTTATGGAATGTAATGAATATTATATAAGGAACATATAAATGTATTTGTTATACATATAAATGTGTATATCTCTTGAATTTAATATTTTGGCATATTCTTTCACAATGTGAGTCAATCATTCATGTGAGGCCAGCAGAGACATGAAAGCAAAATACACAGTAATTGAAACAAATGGCCAGAGTGAAATGAAAGTGAACAGGAGATATTTCTGTGATGCGTGAGGATACTCCAGACATCTGCTCATGGTGGGAGCGCTGCATTCAGAGGGAAACAGGCTGCTCTTCTGCTATTTTTACATCATAAAAATCATTATGCGCCGTCTGTGTATGGCTGCACTATTGATAATGCAGACATGACTTCGGTCAATCACATATTCCAAGGCCAGGGCAGGTCATGCCCCCTCATGTGTATTTACGGGTCCCCCAGCAGCCACACATGGGGGATGGGTTTGTGGGGGAAGACAAAGCATATATTATGATAGGAATTTCCCATGACATTTATGTCCCATGCTTAATTTGTGCCCTTTCATCTCAAACAACAAACACCTCTGTGGCCTCGGATATAGAAATCTCATTACATAAATTTCCAAATTTAAAAAAATGTTAACAATAACCTGGTGTGGACATTCATGTTTTGAACATTTAAATGCACAAGGATTTATGACTGGCACTGAAACTGTGGATTTGCAATCGTCTCAACCACAAACAATATGGAACGGCAGAATGCAACTTATTAATTAGGCAATTGTTTTGTTGCAGAGGTCACAGATCCCCTGAAAATGTAGACAATTTTCAAAGTAAGAATTAAATGTGAGTCTGAAAAATATGTCCATTTTCTATTCAAATTAGAATTTTAAAAATGTAAAACTGGTTTTTAGATTTTTTTTCTATTTGTGCATTCCTGTGTAAGATACTAAATGCCAACAATGTAATGTAATGATGATATCTGGCTCAGACATTAGATTTTACAGAACAGCATGCTGTTTGAGAACAGCAGAAAGCAAGGAGATACAATACAACAGATAATTATATCAATGGTATAATTTACATCATACTGTATGTTGGATTATGGCCAATTTAAAGTAATTTGATAGCATTATTATTACATTAAGTATATATTTCCCTTACTTTTTCCATCAGGTGGCTATATTTTTGTGGCTTATTGACAATTACCTATGTCTGGCATGTCACATTTACTAAATATTCCCCAGCTAAATTCATAGCCGTAACTGCATGGCTAGAAAAAACCTCTCTCTCCAGAGTATGAGATTTCTTTCTTTGACTACAATTTTCAGACACTAAAAAATAAAACTGATAAGGTGACAAAATCATTCATCATAACTGCAATATCCTTCATAAACTACCTCAGATAGCTGATTAAATTAACAGGGTCTAAATTAAAAGCCTCATTTTCTACTAATGATGATTTTGTATCAAGGGAGTGAGAAAGAGAGTGAATCGTACAAGAGCAATTAATACCAACTATTTATCATTTTCACCTCTCACTTAACACCTGTCTGTTCACTGCTGCCTTAAATAGGCAAAATATTGTTGATATTCAATATTATCTTTGAAAAATGCATTGTTTTATCTGTGTATGGTGATATGGTGTCTGGAATCATTGTCCAATATTTTGGAAATGCTTGCAAGATAAATATCCTCTTAAGGGACCATGAAACATTTAATTCTGTGGATTATGTCTCAAAATCTTCAATGGTGCAATGTCTAATGGATATGGTTATTTGTACTAGACAAAAGTGATGGAAAAGAAAAAACAAAAACCTTAACAGCTCTTGTTCTCCAGGCAAACCAACATACCATGTGCTGAGATGATGTATCAGTTACACAACAGTTCAACGCACATGGGTCTGGCCACTCTTAGTGTAACAGGTCATTACTGCAGATGGATTGAGTACTGCTGGGCTCGGGAGCTTGTGTCCATTCTCCAGTGTGTAAGGTTGAATTTCCTGCTGTCATTTGGTTTCAGGGCAGGCCTGGTGGTTTTGATTTCATGTAACAAGACCAATTAGGCTGGGTCCATTAGGTGGAAAAAAAGGTGATTGACAAAAGGGGGGAATGGGATGAGGTGGGAGGATAACCTCTGAACCTCCATCTCCCTTGCCTCAATGCAAGGTGAAGTGAGGACAAATTGGACTCTTTGTATCAGGACAAAAAAAAAAATGCTAATGAAACGCGTAAGCTCCAGCATGTCTGTGATGAGCAAGCCTGCCACTAACAGCGAAGGGAGTGTGTCCAGCAGTTTGCAGTCATTGAGGAAAACAACAAATGGCTGAACTGCAGGGAAGGGGAGAGCTGGTCCTGGCCGACAAGCCGACATGTCGTGCTATTTGTCATACAGACAACCGGAGATAACCCCTCTTGTTTACCTGCTTCAAGTGGGGTGGCTTTAAGGATTTTTTTTTTTTCCTGAGCCGGTTGCCCGGGCAACGAGGATATGGTAATGTTGCCTTTGACATGACAGGAGGAATCATCTCACTAACGCTCAGAGACAGCAGGCGCAGGGAGGCCAGGGAAAACTGAATTAATGGGATCATTTTCACACAGAGAGCACAGCAGTCAGGCACAGCACTCTGTCTTCACACTGCCTCCACCAGCTCACGCTGGCTAGCACATTCATCCGCGTGGCAACAGCTGCCATTTTGAGGAAAAGGGAGCCGGGCTGGGCTCCCTTTTTTCACCTCTAAATAACAGACAGCACAGCGAGGAAAAGGAGATCACCGCAGATTTGCTCTTTAAGTCAGAGGCGTCAAACTGCTCCGTCTGTCAAACGCGCCAGGCGTAACCTAAATTAACAAGCTATGTCAGAAACATGCATTTTCCTTACTTACCATCATAAATCAGGCATCACGGGTGACAGAGCTTTGAGGTTGATACATATCAGTAATGTCTCTGGTGCGTAAATGTGACATTGTGCCTCATGGGTGAAACAGAATCAAATAAATCACTTGTTAAAGGAGCAGCGGATATCACTGGTGCTTTTTCCGTAATTGGTGTTTTTTATTGCTACCTGTCTTTTATCAAAAGAGCAGAGCAAAGCTCCCATTTTTGTTTTTTTTTTCTCTGTATGCCTCTGTTGGTGCCTATGCTGTGCAAATTGGTCGTTAATGCTAACAATCAACTTAAATGAGCAATTACGCCATGAGATGAGGGAAAAGCAAATCGCTGGTTTCACCCTTGCCTCTCTACCAATCTGCAAAGCATTGTAGCAAACATGTTCCGTAGAGGAGAAACTGATACCCGAGTGGGCTGCACACAGCAGGTGCTTCTTTCAGAATGATGACAGCGCTGTCTGATTTGATCGAAAAATGCCATCAGTGGGATGGCAGAAGGTGCACGTGATTTGAAACAAGGAGTGATACACGCCGTGCAGGTGCAAGTGAAGTAGCTGGTGTTGCACGTGTCTCAGTGCGCACACGAGAGCTTTCATGTTGCAAATGAGAAGGAGAGAGGACAGACAGAGAGACGGAGAGAGAGAGAGACAGAGAGAGAGAGAGAGAGGGTGGCCTGCATGACTGAATCATGTTCCTCCCTGCATGTTCCTCGACTTCCATGTTGAACCACCTTCCTCCTAGGACTATAAATTGCTTTCACCTGTGAAAATACAGTATCTGAACATCTACAGTAAACAAGCCCCTCGCAAGACGTGACAGCACCATAACAAATTACTGGTAGTTTACATCTGGGCTCTGCCGTCATGAGCCAAGTGTGTCGGTGACTCGGGATAGCAAGCCACCCTGGCCCACATACATCATACTTCAAGTAATCCCCCGTAATAAATGTCCACGGAAACCTGCAGGGAAACCCATTTAAGCGATTAGACGGAGGGTTCCCTCTTCGGTTCGGCCTCTCAGAAGTCCCGGTTCCTCAGAGCTCTGCTCAGCCCCTTCCAGTGCAGAGAGGAAAAACAGGCAGCGTCATTCCATTGATTTATTCATTTGACCTTATTATTTGCGGTGAGAAGAAGGAACGAGGATAGAGACAGAGAGAGAGAGAGAGATGGAGAGAAAGAGAGGGAGGGAAGGGTTCTGTGCGGAGACATTCGTTTTTTTTTTCCCCCTCGCTGAGTCGATGGGAAAATCTTGCGTAAACAGAAACGACCCGCCTGCTGCCCGTAGGACCTGTGGTGTCAGCTCTTCCTGTGTGGTGTTTACAGAACCCGGCCACTCGACCAATCATTGTGCCACGGCTGCCAGCAGAGATGACAGGCAGTCTCCTCCACTTGAATAAGCATAGCGGCTCCACGGTTCTGTCTTCCCTGGCAGCTGGGCGCAGTCGTAGGTCCACCGCACAAAAAAAAAACGCACAGCTGTCTGCGGGGGCCCTCTGAGGCCCATCAGCGTCACCAGCACAGGTGGGGGAGCAGAGGTGTCAGGTATGTCAGCACCAGTGGCTAATGGCTGCAAGTTTCACACGCACACATCTCTGTCTGCATCTGCACTTTGCCTGGGTATTTGATCTCTGTGCAAAGTATGCGTTTTCCTTTTTTTATAAGATTACTTGGGATTACCATAGATGAAAACAGGTCATCAGGGATCTGTCCTTTGAGTGGTAGCTGGTAGCAGTCAGGATTACACAGAATTTGACCCTCACATAGCAAGACCTTGAATAGAGCCCAGTCCAATAAACAAGAGAGAGAGTTTAAAGGCCATTTTTGTATGCGGTGAACTTTTACACCCTTACAAACCTAGCCTGGCTTTTTACACTCTTACTAACCAAGATCCACTTGGATGACAACTAACCATTAATACTGAATAAGTGACAACTACTTGAGGGCACAGCAATGTCAAAAAAATCAGAGCAAACTGGATATTTAAGCTCTCCTATACTAAAGTTCACATGCAACAATTTTTGGGGGTTTGTGGGGAAACTGAATTGATTCCTACTTTGGCAGGGTAGAAATCACCCAGTGACATGACGGTAATTAGGCTGAATGGGGCAAGAGCGTAGCAGGGAGAAAGTCAGCGGGGGTGGTGTACATGACACCATTGACTATAATGCATATAAAATGCTATTAGCATCATTTGTTCGGGTGGGAGGTATGTCACAGATGTCACAGATTTCTCTGCTGCATTTGACACCATCAATCACCGGCTGCTCATCACCAAGCTCTCAGAGACTGGCATCTCTGGGACCGCCCTTTCTTGGTTCAGGTCCTACCTGACCAATAGATCTTCCCAGGCCAGGTCTACTGGAAAGGCTCCACCTCCACACCCACTCCCCTCACTACAGGCGTCCCCCAGGGCTGTGTATTGGGACCCCTCCTTTTCTCAATCTACATCAACTCGCTTGGTTCAGTTATTAACTCACATGGTTTCTCCTATCACTGCTATGCTGATGACACACAACTAATCTTCTCTTTTCCTCCCGCCACCCCCCTGGTCAACAAAGATCTCCGCATGCCTGGCCGACATCTCCAAATGGATGGCCTCCAACCACCTAAAGCTGAACCTGGGCAAGACCGATCTACTGTTTATCCCGGCCAAGCTCTCTCCTCTTCAGGAGCTCTCGGTTACTGTTGACAGCACCACAGTAACTTCCTCTACATCTGTGAAGAGCCTGGGTGTCACCCTGCGACAACAGGCTGGACTTCAACGACTACATCTCGTAGACAACACGCTCCTGTCGATTCCTTCTCTTCAACATCAGGAGGATTCGCCCTTTCCTGACCACCTACTCCACCCAGCTGCTTGTCCAGGCCACCGTGCTCTCCCGCTTGGACTATTGCAACGCCCTCCTTGCAGGCCTCCCAGCATGCACCATTCAGCCACTGCAGCTCATCCAAAATGCAGCTGCCAGGCTGATCTACAATCTCCCTAAGTTCTCCCGCGTCACCCCCTTACTGAGATCCCTCCACTGGCTCCTGGTTGCAGCCAGGATCTGCTTCAAAACCCTGTCCCTCATCTTTTCTGCTGCAAAAAAGTCTGCCCCGACCTACCTCCAGGACCTCATCCTACCCTACACACCCGCTCGACAACTTCACTCTGCTATATCCGGATGCCTTACTCCTCCCACTAACAGAACGAAAGGCCCACGCTCCTCTCATCATCGTTTTTCCATCATCGCCCCCAGTGGTGGAATGAACTCCCAACCCCCCTGAGAAAAACTCCTTCACTCCAACCTTTCAGACGTGGGCTGAAGACACACCTCTTCAGACTATACCTGGACTGACACCATTGCCATTTGACCTTGTAAACTCTAAGATTCTTGGCTCATACTTGTAGCACTATCTCTTATGTTGTATTTGTAGCACATCTTTGCCTAGGTAGTATAGCAGCACTTTATTGTCCCAGTGACTGTATTTGATATACTGTATGTAACCTCAGATCAGATTAGCTCTGTCTAGCTACACTGACTTTGTGCTCAGCTTAAGCACTAACTGCATTGTATGACCTGTACACATCTTGCTCTTGTGCCTGTTGTTTGCCCACTATTTGCACTTTTGTGCGTCGCTTTGGATAAAAGCGTCTGCTAAATGAATAAATGTAAATGTAAATCAGATGAACGTGTACACTGACACACTCTATACCCCCCTTTTCTGGGCGATGTGAAACAAGCAGCCCAGGAATTAACACAGCCCAGAAAGAGAGAGGGGATGCGGGTCGAGGAAACCGCCTGCGATCCGAAGGGGAGAGCTCCATCTCAGGCCAACGGCAGCTCCAGAGAAGCCTGCATCCTGTGGAACGGCACTCCTTCGCCCCTGGTTTCCCTGGGAACTCACGCGGTCCCGTCTCCAGCTGTGATGTCGCATTCCTCACGTCGAGCGAGCCCGTCAGACTTTCACAGTAAACTCTCCCCGCCTTGGGGAGCCAGACGTTCAAAAGTTCATACGCTCTCGGGCTCTCCTGAACGCCGCAGCAGACCTCATGATGAACCGGGGCTGGAGACCAGGAAGTGGGCGATCCTGAACGTGGAAGATGCATGTGCGCAGGCCGCCTCGAAATCGACTGTGTGGCTGTAAACATCTCCATAAGGTGAACATAATGCATCTGTGAATGAACGAGTGCAAGATGCACATATACAGCACAGAGAACGTTCAGCAGAGATGTACAGGGATGAAAGGCAGTCTGGCCTGCTCTCACATGTTTACTCTGACCTGGACCACATTCAACAAAAAAATGAAAAAAAAAAAACCCAGTATGACATCAATAACAATTTCACTCTGAAGCAACAATATTACACAAACAAAACAAAAAGAAAACAAGCTGGACTTTTCAGTTGTTTTTTTTTGCTGTGGTTACAGACATTAAATCAGGCAAAAAGCTACACATTTCCATTTACAAAAGCAATCATTTGGGACAGGAGGGGGGGAAGAGGTGGGGGTGGGGGGTATATTTTTCTTAACAAACCGGCACTTAATGTCCATATCCCTGAGGCTTATGATAGGAAATGAAAATGCCTTTTCGGTTTTCCCGTAGGTCTAATCTCTGTGCATGAGACATTTCCCGCTGCACAGCTTGGCTGACATTTTGACCGCAGGCATTGTAGTGAAAACCAGGCCTGTTCAGTGTTAGAGAAAGGACAAGGCCTTTCTCTGTAGTGCGATGGATGGAGGGTTGGCAGGGTGGGGGTGGGGGTAAATGCTGTTGGAAGAGGCCTTTTACCCTCTTACCCTGGCACTCAACAAAAGGTTCTTTTAACGCCGCGGGAGTAGAAACAGACACAGGCTGTGGAGCGCTGACCACAGCGCTGACGTTTACGACCGCGGTGGATGGATGAGCCAGGATCTTCCCCTGCGGTTCACCGGTCTCAATCCCCTGGCGGCAAACTCTCACTCAGCTTTATATAGTGTGGCAGTTACAGGGAAGGGGTTGGGGGGGGCGTCATTCAACTGCCCCTCCCTTCACACCACCCTACCCCCCACCACTTATACAAACACAAACACACACACATCAGTGTACCTACAAGCTCCTGAGAGATACTCATTAAACATGAACCAGGCCTGCCATGTCTGTTCTGGGATATTCTTCTCAGGATTTTGGGCTGGTTGCAGAGCTGGACCCTCATGATAAAATAAATGGAGAAGCTAACATTTGTCAACTTATACATTTTCTTATTTCATTGAGGCAACACTGAATTGAGTTTAAGTAAAAGTTGTTTGGGGCCTAAAGAAAAGGAATGATACATACCCAATGCTAACAGAATGTGAGTTTCTTTCCAAATAAATGTAGATTGGAATGCAAAAAAGATGTAAGATATTTGTTGTTAACACTTGATCACAAGAGCTGATATTTTTTTTTATTTTGGTTTAAGACAGGACCAACACAGGTGTGTTTTGGCTATTCATATGTTTTCTTCCAACATCAAAATGAGTGATGTGTCAATCATTCACAAATTACATCGAATCCAAAACATAAAGATTATATTTGTATTACATTTGTATTACATGAAAAATAGCTCTATGATGTTTTATAAAATAGATACTATACTTAGAAAGTATTAGACAAAATATGCAGTTTTACAATATATTCTACAATATATCCATATGTGAAACATGAAAATGGACAGAAACACATTTATAAATGAATGCAGCATATTTAAAATATACAGAAACAAATCTGCCTTTAAAGTTTGGATTTTATGAATTAACATATGTTAGGTTACGACTTTAGGTAACATACGTTAGTGTTTTCAGAGGGGGTATTTTTAAAATGTGAGTCATTCTGGCTGGGTGGCCTGGATAGGGGGCTCATTTCCTCACCCCTAAATTGGCTCCCCGAATTCTTACACATGAGTCACAGCTATCAGATTGTATGCTGTTTAAGTACAGCCCCACCCTGTTTTCAGATTCATTGGTAGTTGTGGCCCTGCATTTCAGTTACTGGCTAGTTACATTACATTACTGGCATTTAGCAAACGCTCTTATCCAGAGTGACTTACATCGTCTGACTTACATGCATCCGGTTGCAATTTTTTTTAACAATGTTATCCATTTATACAACTGGAAATTTATTGAGGCAGTTGTGGGTTAAGTACCTTGCCCAAGGGTACAGCAGCAGTGCCGCAGTGGGGAATTGAACCAGCAACCTTTCAGTTATGAATCCTGCTCTTTTACCACTATGCTACACTGCTGTCCTTTACAATACAATATGGAACAATGACACAATAACAATACTTAATTCTGTGCATTCTGATCGTTTAAGTTGTTTGCTCGGTGATGAATGCGGTCCCATTTGAAGCATTCCTTTAAGTTGTGCTACCGTGAGTTGAGTCCACAGTTCATGTGTGGCTCAGCCAAGGTCACTGCATGTTGGTTTGTAATTGCGTGAGGAGCTAAACAGGGTCTCTATCCTCCCAGGGTAGAACTCACCCAGCAACTCAAAGCCAGACAAAGCCAAGCTTTGCACGAGAGGGTCAGTTTGGAAGACACCATTGACTGTAATGGAATGCGGCTTCATTCTTTTTTGGTAACCCCAGGGGTGGAAATGGCCCCCTTGGTGTGGAAGGCATTAGGTGCACCCTTTAGTATTCTGACCCTTTCAGAGTTTTGATTCTCCTTCTAAAGGACATGCGAGGTCGCACCGATTCTCTGCTTTCACATTCAAAACTGCCACAAGGCCCCCGCCGCTGACCAAACTGGAGTCTGAATAATTAACCCATCTCTGCTGTCTTAAGTGTTTGTTTAGCACAGGGGCGGGGAAGAGGGGGGGGCGTGGGAGGTGGAGGGTGAGACACCACATGCCTAAAAAGCACATAAAACGTCGAAAGTTATTTCTTAATTTCCCTCGCAAAATACCAGCATCGTTTGCTGTAGCTTCGCACATCAGCTGTCATCAATTATTCAGTAAGGTCCAACTTCAGCAAATTCTTGAACGTGTTCCTGGAAAAGCCCCTTTTGTACAGATGGAAAACAAAAGCTGAGCACTCTCTCACATTCTAGCTGGACCGAGATGGCTGGGAAGGACACTGAAATCTGACAGTGTTTTCCTTCAGGCTGGGAACAGGGAGCTCTTCTGAGCACGGTAACGTTTTATTTCATTAACACCTTTAATATCCTCCATTTTATTTTTATTTTAATTTGAACATGATACACATGCCAGCAGACTTGAATTTACTTATCGATCTGGGTATTTGCTCTTCAGATGACTTATCTCAAAGCAAGAATGAATGTGATAAAATTTTTACGCTTTATCTCATTACAAGATTTTTTTACTGGCTCCCATTCGTTTAAAACAGGGTTTCCATATTTCAAGATTTACCCTTTGTATGTCTTCCAGTTGAAAAATGTGACCCACTTGAGAAACTTTTCTTCTCCAAACAGAAAACTGTCTAATAAAATTAAGGCAACATAGTTTACATCTATGGTAAATCATCTTGAAATGACAAAAAAAATCTCTTCACTGTGAGAGCAAAAACTTCCAATCTCTCTCATGACTGGGGAGGCATGACCAAAGAGCCCATCCAATGAAAAGCAGCCTCATTCACACAAAGCATCACACATCTGCAGGCGGGTGGACAACTCAATCAAAACAGCATTCTGACACGACTGTTAAATTATCCCGTGCCATAGTACTACGCACAATAGAGACCTAAAGACGGCTTTAAAACAGACTGAAAAAATGCAGCTGTGTTGAACTACCCCGGGCAGCCTGGGCCTTGTTGTTAAAAATAATGATATGTGATTTTGTTGTGTGTGTATGTGTGTGTGTGTGTGTGTGTGTGTTTTCTTCTGTGTTCAGTTATCTGTTTGTTATGAGCAGAAAATACATTAAAGACGCTGTGAGGGCCCCTGCAGCAGCACTGTATCTTTTGAAAGAATGGACCTCCATCAGGAGTCATTATGCTCATTTGGCTTCCCTTGTTTATTCCTTTTGCTGGAGAGATGCTTCTGTCCAAAAGAGGCCACTCAATCACACTGGGGCCAGCCTGCCACAAATCTGAGCGGTCTGCTCTTGACAAGCTCCTTTGTGGCAGAAATAATGAAGAGAGAAGAGGAACTAAATAGCTCTTGTGCCCGGTCCGTTCCTGGGTTCCTGCAAAATACCACATTCTGAGGCTGCCAGCTCATTAAATCTGAAAACCCATTCAGGCTGAGGAGGACACAGAGTTTTCTTCAGAGCAGAGTTGTTATTTTCCAAACTGTCAAAAAAAAACAAAAAAAAACACCAAACTTAGTACTCAACTTTGAGGGGAGGGATGGAAATTCAAGACCTACAGACAGAAAGCGAGAAAAACAAACACGTCCAAGTGAATTGAGATGATCGAAACTTTTAACAGGAGACCAAAAAGAAGTCATCACACAAAACAAAGCCATAGCAGACTGGTTAAAAGTAGCAAATTCCAAATAGCTTATGGGAGGATTTAATGAGGAACCCAGTCTCTCCTCTCCCAGACGCCATTCTTGTTTAATTTTCCCAAGGCGTTATTTGTCTCAGTCATTGTAATTTAGACAATTATCATTTCATAGGACATTCTCTTAATGATGTTAACACCAAGTATAACAAATGAGCCACACATTACTGTAACCTGAGCGTGCCCTGCCACTGTGAATACAAACATGGAGAATATAAACACACTTTGGCCAATAAAACCCTTGCCTGCATGTACATTATGTGTATTTAGCCTTTTCTCAATTATGGTCATGTGACACTTGAGTGGGGCTTTTGAAAAAAAAAATACTTGAAAATTTGAAACAGAAAGCTTCCTTTGGAAAAAGGAAAAAGGAAAAAAAAACTGAAATCAATTTTTGGAAAAGTGCCCAGAGTGCCATTTCACCACGCACCAGCAATGGCAGTGAAGGCAGGATGCTCTACGTTAGCCTTCCGATCTCACAAGAGCTCAGGCCGTCAGAATAGAGGACAGGAGTTTTATCCACTTCTTGGTACCTCAGCGTGGCTTGCTGTCCTGTTCCCGTGTGTGAGAGCTAGGGCGGGAGGGGGGGGGAGAGGGGGAGGAGGGGGAAGGGAGGAGGAGGCGGGGGGATGGAAAAAAACCCATCAGAGCAGGCGGAGTGACCTTTTCACAGCTCAAGGTCCAGTGATTAGAGAGGCCGTGTGAGGAGGCGCAGGTGGAGGCAGGGAGAGGAACTACTCTCCAAGCCCTTCCGAGCACTGATTGGGGGACCGGGCTCCAGAGCTGTTTGCGTTACTGCGGTCCGAGACAAAGCCTTTAATAAGCCATCGCCGCGCCGTGGGTGCAGCGCTCTGACCCCTGCGGCTCTCCGGGATGCAGTGCAGACGCAAACCTTTAATCGAGATTTATTTATTTTTTTTAACCTCTTCTGAGTGGAAATTTGTTAAGAGCTTAAAAAAGCAGGCGTAGTGGAGAGAAAATACCGCACATACATGCACACAGGCGTAGGCACACATGTGCATGCACTCACGCACACACACAAACACACACACGCGCGCGCGCGCACGCACGCACGCAAACACCCCACAAACCGAGAAATAGACCATTTGATAAAAAGCTTTTGCTGGGCTCTGACACTGCCTGGCAAAATCAATTCAAGATGTGTCCCACATTTTGTTCCTTGAGCCATTACATGCAGGAGTCTGATTGCTTTGCTCGGAGTATGTGAGTGTGCGCGCGCGTGCGCGCGCGCGTGTGTGTGTGTGTGTGTGCTCATTTAATTCCTATCCAGCCCCCTACTCCAGAGAAAGACTCAATTTGAGGAGGTGCCAATTTCACATTCCCACTTTCTTCTGTTCCCATTAGTGAAGGTAAGCGGGATTACTTGATGCAGCAGAGGGTCCTTTAATGGTGCCGAAACAAGAGCGGACCTAGAGTTCCAGCCTGTGGTCAAACATTTGTGCTGTTATTCTACAGTATGGGGCTACGAGATGTCTGAAAATAAAAGGCCCTCGAAATCACCCGGGCGACAAACGCCTGGTTCAGCGTTGCCATGGACAGAGAGAATGAAATGTTTGACAGCCTGTTTAGAGCCCTTTCTCCCTTGAAGATTCTGTTTTCGCGTTCCTTGTAAAAGAGTGTTTGGAGTTTGAAGAGTGTGTGAAGAAACTTGAGGCTAATGTGGTCTAGATTCCTCAGTTTTTCCATTACACAACCCTCTTCAGTGCCTCACGGAGCCACACTGGACAGTGCACACACGCCTTAAACCATTCCCCCCACATTTTTGCCTTAAAATAATTTACCCCAAAGTCCATCTGGATCTCAGTCAAAGGAAAAAAATACACAGCACCTAATCTAAACGGTTTCCAGATTAAACAAAATAAATGGCTCAAATTTAGAGGCATCTGTAATGTAGTCAGTAAATCTGATATTGTTAAAGTGAAGAGGGCCAAAATTGTGACAAGGTTCCATCCTAGATCTGATCAGAGGAGAACCATAAATCTGATTGGAGAATGGTGATCAAAGCTGAGCTTCCTTAGTGGCCGAGAGACAGCTGTATTTTTCTGTGTGGGGGAGAGAGTGGGATGTATTGGAGGGGAGAGCTAGCTAGTGTGTGAACAGACAGTTAGCACTGAAGCTGTTTGTTTAAGAAGAGAAATGCAACCGGGGGGCTTGTAGGCCTCTCATTGGGCGCAGTCTCGCACTTGGTTTTGGAATCCTCTGCAAACTGCAAAGGATATTTTCATCTGTTGTGCTGGGGAATTACATTCTTGAAGTTGACACGGAACCTTTATTGACCTTTTTTGTTGTGGCGTAAGAACTAAACTTGCCAGGAGAAACACGACTTTAATAGAAAGAGGGGAGGAGTAAGTATTTTTAGATTCGTTATAGGACTTTTCACAAAACTATAATGTCCAACAGCAGTCTGTTGGCACAAGCTCCACCTGTTGTTGTTGTTGTTGTTTTTTTTTAACATTCTCACACCTTTGACAGTCTGGGATAGAGTTGAGATCAGGTGAGAGAAACCCGACCCCCCACCCCCCCCGCTGCCCCCACCCTTCTCCAGGTTCAACCCCCGGCCTGTCACCTCGCTCTGCTCCCATGCTAACCTCCCTTCCCCTCATCACTCGCACTCCAATTAACCATGAAAGGTGCGGACATGTTATCTGGCTGTCAGCCACAAAGGACTGCCAGGCATCCCAGCTTCAGAACACAAAAGCCGGCTAATCTGCACCGGCGCTTGGGTCAGATGTCTTTAGGCAAGTCGGCAGTCACTGGCTGAGCCCTGGGCCCCGCAGCTATCTGTAGCTTTTTATAGCTGTGGACAATGGTGGCCAAGGGCTGCCTGGACGGCCAGGCCCTATTTTATCTGCCTGGTCTGGGGAGATTGAATCATTAACAAGGGATATGAGGCCCCTATGGCCTGTATTTGCATTTTTATTCTTCAGCACAGCTCTCTCTCTGCTACTCTTTCTCCCTCTCTGTCTCCCTTTCTCTTTCCCTCTGTCTCTTTCTGTCTCTCTCTCTTTCTCTCTCTCTCTCTCTCTCTCTCTCTCTCTCTCTCTCTCTCTCTCTCTGTCTCCCCCCTCTCTTTCTCGCTCCCTCCTGCTCCTTCTTTTTCTCTCTTTCTCTCTGTCTCTCCCTTTCTTTCTCTCTCTCTCTGGCTCTCTCTCTTCCTCTTTTCCTCTCTCCTTCTCTCTCTCCCCCTCTCTTTTCTCTGTCTTTCTCTCTATCTCCCTTTCTCTTTCTCTGTCTGTCTGTTTCTACGTCTACCTTTCTCTTTCTCTCACTCCCTCTCTTTCTCTTGCTCTGTCTCTCTTTCTCTCTGTCTCCCTTTCTCATTCTCTTCCTCCTTCCCTCCTCTCTCTCTCTCTCTCTCTCTCTCTCTCTCTCTTTCTCTCTGTCTCTCTCACTTGTGTGTTCCATATCCAGGTCTTTTATGCCTCTCTCGGGACGAGGGGAGCTCCCTCTGGATGTACAGCGTGTACCAAGATGTTTGCATCCCTGTGCTGCTCATCCCAGCCCCTCCTCCCTGGATCCTCATACACACACACAGTCAGAATCACCGACGGTTGACCAAAGGCAAGGTTTTCTTCCGCTTTTTTTTTTTTTTTCCAGGGCAGATCCTGGAAAAAAACATGCTGTAAGTCACAGGCGGTAGCGGTTGTCAGTTGTGTTTGTTATCTGTCCGATCGCATTAAGGCAGGACTCAGGGGCCCAAGCCGTGGAAATGTAAGCAGGGCTTTCAGAAACACTCACCGCTCAGCCCTCGCAGGCCCGCAAGACAACACAGTCTGTGGGTGAGGAGATTTCACGCTGTCAGACCAGACAGAAAAACACAGTTTATTTTGTCACTGCTGAAGGCAAAACCTCCATAATGGGGGTGGGGGTGGGGGCGTGCTGCTTGCTGCTCTTTCTTGCTTTGCCTCCAAATAGCCGCCCAAGTGCAAACTTTAAACATTCGCTAATTTGTATCCTTAGGACACCTTAAGTGCTCATTTCACAGAGAGGCTAATCTGCACATACTCTCCCAACCATGGGCTGGAAGCTCCTTCTTTCACAGATCTGATTTCTGGAGACAGATGCTTTTCAAACACGAATCCAGTGGCAGCGTTTTTCCCTGACACTGCCTGGCAGGCAGACAGATTGGTCGTTAATTGATCTGTTGAGTCACAAACCAGACAAAAGACAAACTGCACTCGATTTTTTTGGGAGAAGAAAAAAAAACAAACAAACCAAAAACAAGTACAGTTGAATGTTGGAAGAGTGTGAGGTAGGACGACCTCTAGCTCATGCAAATGAGTGCTGACTGGCTGTATGTGGTGATGCAAAACTACAGGTGATGGTTTCCAATGGTGACCTCAAAGCCAGATGCATTTGTACCAGCAAATGGGCAAGCGCTCTCACGATCCACTGCAGGAGTGTCAGCCGTTGATTGTGGCTCTGCACAGGTGGCCGCTAGCTGGACGTGGCTGGAGGGGTCAGCTCAACTACACATGCAGGGCATACTGAGCTGGCTGCCTCACCATTTTTTGCCGCTCCCCCAATCAACCAGCCGCTTTATGCAACGTTCTCACAATGTCGCACAAACGTTGTGAGAATGTTTTATGTGGTCTGTGCATGCACTGATACCCATGCGTTGCCCTCTCCTCTTCCACAGACCCTCCACACTCAGACCCTCATTCAGAGCCAGGCTGCCTGACACCAGGGTGCACTAAGCCTTAATGGAGGAGGGGGGTCAGCGGCTGCTTCATATCTTCAATAAAACTAAACTTTTCTTTCCTGAGCTCCAAATGTTCCTTTTTCACTTTGGCAGCAGTATAAACCTTTTTTTTTGGATGAAACTAAATCCATTCCATCAATGTTAGCAGATTAATGGATCAACTGCAGTTCCAGAGTAACTTGAGCACACAGCAGTACATTGGAGTAGCTCACACGGAAGAGCAAACACGAAATTATTTTGACAATCTATTCAGAAAAAAAAACAGATGCCCTCGACCTAACCAGGCAATGAGGCTGGAGCTGGTGAGGCAGACAATGATGGGCAGAATTACCATGGTGGTGAGACGCACACACACACACTCACACACACACACACACACACACACACACACACACACACACACACACACACACACACACACACACACACACACACACACACTCACACACACACACTCACTCACGCACACACACACACACACTCACGCACGCACACACACACACACACACTCACACACGCATGCACACACACACACACACGCTCACTCACACACACACACACACACACACACACACTCACGCACACACGCACACACACACACACACACACACACACACACTCACACTCACACACACTCACTCACGCACGCACATGCACACACACACGCACAGCAAGAGTCTGGTGGTCACACGCAGCCTGCACAATGATGAAAGGCTGCACTAAAGACTGTATGAATTAGCAGAAAAGTGTCAGAACAAAGAGGGAGGCTGAGACTAACTGTTGTAGGGAGGAAAGATGTTTATCACTCTGAACTGAACCCTCACACAGACCTGCTAGGCCGAGATGCAGCAATGTAGCATAGCGGTTAAGGAGCAGGACGCGTAACTGGTTCAATTCCCCTCGGTGGCACTGCTGCTGTACCCTTGGGCAAGATACTTAACCCACATATATCCAGCTGTATAAATGGATGACATTGTAAAAACCTGTAACTGACGTTAGTCGCTCTGGATAAGAGTGTCTGCTAAATACCAATAATGTAATGCAATGTACTGTAATGTATGTGAGCAGGAAAGTAACATGCTTAATAGAAGAACTACAGAAGAATGAAGTGTAGAAGAACGCCTATTGGAGAAGGGAAATAGAGTCTGAGTATCACCATGTGAGCATCACAGGAAGAGACGCCAGTTTCAGGCAATGGTTTTGGGTACTGCACTTTGTGGCATGAACAATAACCGAGCGTTGGAGGTGTGCATGCCACTCAAGTCCTGCTCTGGTGGTGCTGCGCTGCTGACTTAATTATCAAGCCACCCGCTGAAGGTTCTCACCCACTTCCTCTGCCAGTCCTGGTAGCAGAGCGAATTCAACATGCACAAATCCCTCGGTGCGAGGAAACAGCCTCGTATGCTCATCCCTGGATTAAGTCGCATCTAATTCACATTCCCCCTCCTCCGCTCTGCGCCGCTCTGATGGTTCGGTTTAAGGTAAAGGTAGAACCGAGCAGCGGCATGAATCCCATTGCGGGCGCATACTCTTTCTCGCGAGCTGTCGCTGGTTTTCCGAGGGGCCGGGGTGACTCTGTGATCCGATGAGTGCTGTCATCTGTTTTAGTCACACATTCACACACACACACACACACACACACACACACACACACACACACACACACACACTCACACAAACACACGGCGGCAGCAGCTTGCGCGTCAGGGACAGCAGAGAGTGGAAGACTGAGGCAGGGACGCACTGGCTTTGCAGCAGTGTCCCTAATGCGCTATGACATTAATCAATTCCACCTGCCACATGACGTTTGGGGCCCGCTGCTCCACTGAGCGCACAGACGGGGATTCTCCACAGACGCGAAGCGAGCCGCTCTCACCCCGAGCCCCTGCTCTCTCAACACTCCCAACTACGAAAATCTGACTGGGAATATTCCCCGCCGCTGGAGTCATCTGTAAAAGTGCGGAGACAGGCAGAGGTTGAACCATTCCAATTTTTCAGTAAAAACTCTCTCCGCTGCTTCCGGGTGCCCAAACCTGGAGTGTAGCCTTGCTTGCTAGCCGTGTGTCAAACCTGCTTTGTTTAGCCAACCTTAAATATATCTGGTGACAGCTGTGCGCCCATTTGACATGAGTGTTCACGGCCCATGGGGGGCCCATTGTGAACCACTTGCTCCTTACGTAATGAGACATTACACTGATTTCGCTAATGAAACACCTACAGCTTTTTCTTGGTCCGGCTCTGTGCTCTGTGCATACCTTATCTCAGTTTCGAGAATGGCTGTCACCTGACATGAGTTGTCAGACCTGATACTTGGCTATTGGGTGAGGCTACACTCAATGCAATTCTAAGGGGTGAATTATGCTTCTTGCAGTCAGTGCAGCTGTAACTGCCACATGAACGAAATGACGCAACTGCGACCATAACGACAGTTCGCATGAGGGTCGTACTGCCTGTTGGGCAACCCCTGGATTTTGTAACGCTGCGAAAGGCTACTCAGTTGACAGGAAGATCGTCGTGTTTGATGATCGATCGACGATGAATATTGCCGCGGCTGGAACCCAAATTGACCAGTGGGAACAATGGGCGGTTTTGGCGGTTGTTGCATGTGGCCACACGCCTACCCTGAGAAAAAAAATGCATTAAGCGTGAATGGTCTTTAGCTGGCAGAGGGTGATGCACCCATTCGCATTCATATACAATTTTGAACCATAAATCAGCCTTAAAGAGGCGAACATCTACTGCTGGAGGGCTGTGAACCCGCTTTAAATGTGTTAAACACTTAAGGCGATGCAGCAGCGACCAGGCCGGCTGAGGATTAAACTGTACGAGATCTGTTGATTTAAACTTTAATCCCCCCCACCACCCACTAATGATCCCAAAAAAATTATTTGTAGCAAGTCAATCCTACGCTTTGAAGTAGAAATTAAAATAGCTACTGTGGGGAAAATAAGTGATTAAATTAAAATGCAAAAAAAAGAGAGATCCTAACCTCTAAACTAAATGTGAATGCTTGTATGACAGGGTTTTTAAAAACACCCTGAGAGCAAGCCCCCACATCCAATTTACTTAATGCTGGTTTTAAAGCAGCTTGTTTCAATGTCATCAGCACAATTTATTGGAAAACCTGCTGGCTTTCAGGATTATTGGGGGACTTTGAAAAGGTGAATAACAGAAGTTAATAAAATGAGAGGTCCATCCATCGCCAGGTCCAAATTATAATGTCATATTCAATTTAGGATTTAGATGGATCAGAGGCTAGAATTCGAATGATGTGGGAGACTTGATTACCACTGACACAGTATATTGGTGTGATATCCCGGTGGCAAATGTTCAGAAATAATCAGGTCGCTGAGGTTCTTACACGAGCAATCATAACTCTGGCATCGTTCACAGATTGCAGGAGCATATGCCCTACCCAACACATGCACACACACACACACACGCACACACGCACATGTGCACATGCACACACACACACACACACACGCTCATGCACACACACACACGGTGCCTATGGAATGTGTGGAGCAGTTCCAGCTCTTTATTTGATCTTTGAGGCATGAAGGGAAAAGCTCTTCATTAGAGGCAGAGCCCAGAACTGCACAGGTCTGCGGAGAGAGAGGGAGAGAGAGCGGGGCGGCGGAGGGGGTTGGGGGTTGGGGATGAATTGAAGTTGATCTAGTGCGCGGCGTTCTGGGGGTTGGGGGAGGCGGGAGGATTTGCATATCTATGCAGCGGCGCAGAGGGAGAGACGTGTCAGGGCTGACAGCTCGCTGACACTGCTGAGGGGGGCTCCGCTCCTCTCTCACGCCCAACGACTGCATAAACCCCCGGCGCAGCTCGAACCCGCGCGCGTGTGAGAAGCGAAGCTTTGTGCACCGCTCCCTCCGTGGCTGTGCGGCGGGGCTTGTTGAACGGTCAGCTAAAGTGCAGCGCGGCTCTCTGGGGAACTGCGGAGATGAGGCCTCCCCTGCTGCAAGGGCATATGAAGACATCTGTTGTGTGTGTGTGTGTGTGTGTGTGTGCGTGTGCGTGTGTGTGTGCGTGCATGTGAGCATGTGTGCTTATTTGTGTATGTGTGCATGTACGCCTATATGTGTGTCCATGTGAGTCTGCGGGTGTTGGTGGAAAAGAGACAAATTATGACTTTTTTTACTTGTGTGTCTGTGTGTGTGTGTGTGTGTGCATGTCAGCATGTGTGCTTATTCATGTATGTGTGTATGTATGCATATATGTGTGTCCACATGTGTGGGTGTAGGCGGAAAAGAGAAAAATTATGACTTTCTATATTTGTGTGTGTGTGTCTGTATGTGTGTATACATGTATATGTGTGTGGGCGAAACAGAGAGAGAGAGAGATTATGACTGCATATGTGTGCGTGTATGTGGGTGAAAGAGAGAGAAAGAGAGAGGCATGGTATGTCTGCATGTATACGTAAGTAAGTATGTATGTAAGTATGTGTGTATGTGTGTGTGTGTGTGTGTGTGTGTGTGCACATGCTCAAGTACCTACGTATGTTCTCGTGTGACTGTGCTGTAAAAGCACGCACAGACACCGCAGTGTGTGCATGCGTGACCCTTGTTGAAACATTAAATGCTTTCGTATGTGTCACCGGATGCCTCCGTCCTGATGCTAACCAGACTGAAATAGCAGCCGGTGCAGCAATGCCAGCATCTTGGAGTCCAGCGATCTCCCACCCCCCCCTGCCCCACCCCCCCCCCCTGCACCCCCACACCCCCACCCCCTGCCCCCAGCCTCCTGCTGCAATCCCCTCTCACATTAAGGAGTCTCCCTGCAGCCACTTTTCCATTCTGAGCAGCACCAGCAGACCGAGATAACCTGCTCATGTCTGTCTGCTGCCTCTCAGATCCTGCCAAATCCGTCAGCGCCCACTCCCTCTCCCCGCTTTTGCCTCCTGACGGACATGTCTGACTGAATAGTTCTGTCTGTCGGAGGGACGTATCCACCCCCCCACCTCCTTAACTACCTGTGCTCATCCTGGCTTGTCACAAGACATCTGTGGGCATGGAAAAAGATGGAGGAGGAGGAAAAAAAAACCTGCTTCCTCCCCTCCAAAGCCTGCTCTCTCTTTCATTATCACACTTCCTGTGTATGCACTGTGTGCTCTCTCTCTCTTTTTTTAAAATATTTCGATAGGAACGTGCAGAGGCTCTCATGAGCCAAACGCTGGATTACAATCTAATAACATCTAACAGTATAATGATATCTAATAATATCCCTGCAGTCGGTTTAATTAACTGTGATCTTCAAAAGCAGAGACTTGAAAAGGACCGCGGAGCGACAGGTGGCGTGGGACTCCCCGGGGACGAAGGACATTCTTCCGAGTGCGCGCTGGCGTCACGGTCTAAACACCCTACTGTGTCATCACTGTCACGCCGCGACCGAAATGTGTGAACTGGCAAATGATCACAAGCACGAAGTTGTACATTAATAGCGACGAACCCTGTAAAAATATCATCCCCAGTAGAAATAAGCCTCGTGCTGACCCCAAAATAGTGATGGAGGTGACCAGACTGGCGCCCACGGGCTGGACTGGAGGTGGGTCGGCCCGGTTCGAGGGTGCCGATGGGTCTTGGAGTGTGAGGTATGGAGTGTAGGGGGTGGGGTGGGTTGGGTGGGTTGGGGGAGGCAGCTGGGGCAAGAAGTGGTTAACACTGGGCCGGTGCCGGCTCCTTTGGCATGCTGGAGGCAGAGTGACATTGATCCACCAGCTCACATCCATCCGTCTCCCTGACAGAGGTAACCGGATTGTTAATAAAAATGGAAATCGAGCCGCGCTAACCCCCCCCGTGCGCACACACACACACACAGAGCCTGCACCCACAGCCAGACCCCGGCGCTGTCAGCCAGCCAGCCGGCCACCGCTGCCGTTTAACACAGGCCCCCTGGCACAAGCAGCCCCCGGCCTGCTCCGGCATTCCTGTCTCAATTTCCACACGTCCAGGCAAACACATGCATGGCTAACAACGTAATGGGTGTGTGTGTGTGTGTGTGTGTGTGTGTGTGTGACTCCTTATGGTTTTTTGCTTGTGTTGTAATCTGCCTCACTTGTAAGTCACTTTGGATAAAAGTGTCTGCCAAATGAATAAATGTAAATGTAAATGTGTGTGGTGTGTGTGTGTGTGGGTGGTTGGTTGGGTGTGTGTGTCAGGGGAATGCTGGTGGCTCTACTGACAAAGGGTTGGCTGTCATGTCAGGGATTAAAACACTTAGAAGTGCTAACAATCCAATTGGGTGCCCTGCCTGGGTCCAGCTGGGAGGAATGTGCCAGAGCAGGCAGCTATCTAGCTTCGTGTGGATCGTCTTGCACAGAGAGAAGTGGCCACCGGAGAAAGATTGCGAACGTCGTTTTTATGTATTTGCACAAACATGTAATGACGAGATGAAACATTCAGAGCTCGGTGACTGTGAACACGGCGGAGCTGTCAGGGAGTATATCGGCTCTTCACAGGACAGTGCGAGGAAGATTAGATCAAAGTGCGGAATGTGAGACGTTTTCAAGAGTTCAAGAGGATGCATGCGTTCTCCGCAGAGGGAACACTGATTACAACCAGACATTCCCTGTCCCCCCATCCCCCCGTCTCAGCACGAATGATGTCTAACTCTGCCTCCCTCATGGAGAGCAGTTCACTTCCATTACCACCTCTGAAGTGAGAATGGCAGAGGTAAGCAGTTTGACTCCCAGAATCCATCATTTCTGAGAGCGGCTCGATACTTAATCAATTATCCCATCCTGGCCTCCATCTCGCAATCCTAAGCAACAAAGGAGACTACCAATGAGGCTTCAGATCAGATTGATTTTTTTGTTCCTAACGCTCCAAATGTTCTGGGCAGCTACACACTTTTATAGAAAGATGTGTCATTAAAACCTGGCCGGGCCAAAGAACTACATATTGTCCAGCTTAAATAATGGAGTGCTCAGCTGTTCCACAGCGAGCAGTATAAGCGCTGCAATCTCCTTTCAAACGCATCTGAGCATCGTCAATTTTATCCCCTGTGCCAGGGCCGAGCTCATTCAGCGCGTTCAACTGCAGTGTGAATACCTGTGTTTAACTGTAAGTGCCGTACAAGCCCCCACATGCAGCTCAATGATCACAGCATTCCTGTTAACACTCAGTTCGGCACAGACACAACAGACGACACACATCTAATGGCAACCAGCCTGCCGATTCTGTCACCTCCTTGGATACTATTAAACTGTGTAAAGTGCGCAAGTTGTCCTCAGAATACTTCACAGCAGACAGGGGGGGAAGCCGTGGGTATTGGGTTGCGCCTGGAACGATTGATTCATGCTCCAACGCACACATTACATAAGGTGTCACCCTGTTTGACTGGGGAGAGTATATACCTTATTTCTGCATCGTTTATGTGGACGTTTGCCTTCACTGGGTGATAATGTGCTCTGCCCACCACACCTCGCTGGAGCCCTAGAACCCTGCCTGAAAGAGGTGGGGAGTATCAGTTAAGGAGCTGAGCTCATAACCTAGAGATCCTGCAAATCTGATTGCCATAAGGGGCATACCGGTTGCACTCTTGACCAATGATATCCAGAGTGAGTGTCCATTTATGCTGCTAGATAATATAACCCTAACTCTGGTTCTATAAATATCAGACTCTACAAACAAATAATATGTAAAGCGCGAGCTATGTAAATCGGCCCTGGATAAGGGTAACCGATAAGCAAATAAAATGTAAAGAGCGGAGCTCCTCAATCAAAGGAGCCTCTCGGGAAGCTTTACTTAAACACCAGCGTTAAGCAGGTCAGCTCGACTCCCCTGTGAGCTCAACAAGCAGACACAGGAATTAAACGGCACTCTGGGTAATTATGAGAGAGGATGGGGGGGGGGGGGTGCAGGGAGGAGGGGTGGGGTGGTGGGGGTAGGGAGTAAGGGCTTTAAAACGTATTTTCGAACAGTCTGGATACGATCAGCTGCAGCTGACACCTGTGCCCTTTGCACAAGCTCAGGTGTCCTGCAGGGGAGAGGAGGATAATAACACTGTGGCCAGGGCAGACAGAACCACACTTGGACCGTGCCCCTGCAACTCAGCCAGTCAAGAGCCACACACCCTCACCAGGTGGTGGACTGTCATTGCACCCTTAGGCCAGGTGACCTGAGGTGCAACTATATATGTGGACAGTCTAACACTAGGTAACACTGGATATGGGTAATTGTCTCCTCACAGAGAAAGTATTATGTTTGCCCATTAGGTTATTCCTGTCAAAGTTTAAAATATCAGTCATACAAATGAGCAGTAGTGTCATCTGTGTTATGACAAACCAAGATCCTGATGATCCAATTTGAATGAACACATTGTCTTTCCTGTGTATAAATAGATTTTGCTGAAAGCGTGTAGCAGCAGTCATTTCTTAGGTTTCTCTCTCTCTCTAAATCCAATGACAGATGCTCCCTATGTTTTTGGTTTCGTATCCATTTCTCTAAATACCATACCCAGTTCTGTACTGCAGACATAACTCATGTTCATTAGACTCAGAGACAAAGTTGGTGTTGTCCATGTTTCTTCCTGTAACTGATGGTGGTGATGCAAATTAACCACAGTGAAGCTAGCTCCTACTAGAGTGTCAGAGCACTACAATTCATTACAAACTGTTTGCGACTTGCACTGAGCTTCGTGAGTTGGTGAGTAATGAAAATATAATGAGTTGGTGAGTAATGAAAATATAAAGTATTCAACACAAATACAAGGTGTACAGCTGCAGTCAAATTGCATATTAATTGAGTTATTTTGTTTCCCTACCTACGTGTAAAACAGCTAAATGTGACGCAGATAAACATGGTTATTTTTATTTATTCCTCTTGTGGTGCTTTATAAAATTAATAAACTCGCTCTTTCCCAAATTTGACTGGGGGGGGCATGAGAATATTAAGCAGGTTTCTCTGTTGACTGTGTAGGCTTGTATCTGCCAGCGCAGATGCGACCCAGAAAGAGCCTAAATTTGCTCGCTGTGTTCAGAGGGAGAAAAGTGCTCAAGGAAAACAAATTGAATAAATGTCATTATTTTTTTTTTCACCCACACATTTGCATTTTATAAATTCACATTTGCTAATCAATGGAGGTTTGTGGCGGGGGGGTTGGTTGTGCTGTGCTGCTAATTGAGCAGAGTGTTCTAGTCCTAAAGGGAAAAGAGTCATAATGAGGCGCGGGTGGGGGAGGGGTGGGGTGGGGGGACTCAGCACTTCCCAGAGAGCTCCTCTTTCTCAGAGCAATGCTCTCCTCGTTTCTCGGCAAGAAAGCGTTGCCACAGATCATTTGGAGAGCCGGCTCTGAAAGGCCACGGCCGGGCGCAGATGAACGCCGCTTCCAGCTCTCTCTCTCCGTCAGAGAGAGAGAAAAAAGATTCTTCAGGCTCAGCTAATTCTGAATGGCTCACCTTTGATTAAACCGAGAGGGGACCCCCCTCTGAGCCAATCTCTGCACCACTTGGATGAACACTGAAGGAGTCTGACTGATTAGAAATGGGTGATCACTCCTCAACACAAAGTCTAAAAAGAAAGAAAAAAAAGGGGAAAAAACGACAATCTCTTGCGAAAGCCATTTGAGGATTAGGGTTTGTGAAATCCCTGGCAGACAGAGCAGCTCTACATTGCTTCCAAAAACAAGAAACCATTATTTTTTATTTCTGGTCCTTACCAGGTCATGTCCTCCACCCCCTGTGCGTACTGCTGCGACCCCATGGAGACAGGAAATATTGTGTCCTGCCTTACTCGGATGTCACAGCTAACTGTTTTATCTCCATGCTGATCTACCACGACCTCCATCCTTTGTCTTAATGGGGTCCTCTGAAGGCCAGGCCTCCCACACCCTGGTCTCCCCCTGCCGAACTGCTCTGTGTGGTGGGGTGAGGGACACCAACAAACCCCTCCAGTCTGGCTCCACATCTGCTAGGGTGGTTTCACAGACCCCCAGAGCCATCATCTCGTCTCTCTTCCCTTCCCCCCCTCAAACTGGGGGGGGGGCTGCTCCTGGGCTGTAATCAACAGGCCCCTCCCCTCCACGCCCCCAAAACCCTGTGGAACACAGGCCCAGTCTCTGGCCTATGGAGGGTGGGTGAGGAGGCCAGGCCAGACTGCGGATTATCCAGCACAAAGGTCTGATCCCAGGCTAATCTGGTTACAGGAGGCGCTTGGAGCGTAAACACAGCTCTCTGAACAACGCTGCGTTCAGAGAAGCCACTCATCACTGCCCGGGACGGGCCGAACCGCAAGCCCCTCCCCACCACCGACTCTCACAGGAGAACCGCTGACATATTTATACAAACACTGACAATAAGAGGGTATCCATTTTCAAATGCACAGCTGGCGTTATCTGAGTTTATGCCTGTATAATCATCCAGTTTAATCACAGCTCCACATTTTCCAGGGGCTTTGGCGAACAGATGCACCACTGTGGACCCTGGCTGCATATCTACTTTCACCGGTTTAGGTAAAAAAAAAAAAAGAAAAAAATTAAGCCACAGGGGCACATTTTCAAAATAGCAAAAAAAAATACATTAAAAAATTACATTTACACAAGCGGGGGTTTTGTGAGCTGGACGTGAATGTTTACACTGCAGGAATGAAATGCCTTTTAACGAGGACCAAACACCGAAACCAACAAAAGTCCCCCAACTGGGCTGCCCCTTTGACTACAGTTACCGAAGCTGCTTCATCTCCGACACCAAGAATTCCTCGATTAGTGCATGAGCTCGGTTCACGCAGTCAAGATCGGTGTGGATTCGGTGGTGAGGGGGTGGGTGGGGGTGTTTGGAAAGGTAGCTCTGCGCCCTGTTAAAACAAATCCCTGATGCTATGCACAGTATTAGACGAGGCCTTGCTCGTCGCGTTCAGAAACTGCCTTTGATGGTTTTGAGCTTAATTAGAGGCTGGGCATGCCCTCGGTGGCAGTCTGCTTTGCGGCGGGCAGAGAAGGGAAATTCCAGACATATCTGACGGTGCAGACAAAGCGGCACATCCCCAGGTTTGCTGAAGGGGCCCTGGCGGGCGTCCAGGCCGGTGCGGGCAGCGGTGCCACGGAGCCGCAGTAGACGGTACGGCAGGACGGGCATGAAGGGCTCTGTTCACACTCCGCCAGGCGCCCGCTGGCACCCACCCGGGGACCTGCGGTTATCACCTCAGGCAGTTACCCCCAGCTGTCTCTCGAAAAGGTCATGGGGTAAATCGGGAGCGCTCTGCCCAGGCAATGACGGGTTCATTGCAGAGGCCAACGGCTGGCCTTGGCCACAGAAAGCTATTTTGTAAATCTCTCCTCCTCCTTAGAGATGGGGCACACAGACCAGACAATGTACTCTACCTGCAAACCTGCCTGCCGCTCAGAAAAAACATCAAAGGACATTTTGTTTTTTTTTCCTATAGTTTGGAATCGGGGGTTTAAAAATCACGCCACGTTGACTGCTTGCTGTTTTTCATGCATTAGTCTTTTCCGCACCGTGATCGTTGCTGTTGCTTCGTCCTCTCCCGGGGGTTTTTTCATTATTGACTTACTGTCCGCAGGTTTAAGGAAAGATGAGCTCCTGAAAATAAAAAAGAAAAGGAAAAACTCCATCCTAATCAGAGTGGGGGGGGGGCAGGACAGCAAACAAACCCATGTAGGCTGAGAGCGGTGTGTGACACACTGCTGACGCAGGGCTCTGGCCCGGGCCGGGTGTTCTGCAGATTTATTCCACCTCATTACCGCCTTCTCCCTCCCCGCACCCGCCGCTGTTTTCCGCGGCACTTCATTAGCCCGCGGTGGAAACAACAACCTGAGCGGCCACGGCCACCAGCACGAAGCCGCCACAGTGAGGGAACAGCGGAGGACGAGCGGGTTACATAAGGAGAACGGTGGAAAACGCAATAACAGGAAAAGCGAAAAGAGGGCAACGGAGGCACCTCCTCTGAATTTCCCAGCAAATTGGCATTCCCAGAGGATGCAGCCCCCTGTTAAACAGACTGACACTGTGAAGCGCAGAGTGAGACACATGTCCACCAGGCTGCTACTAAGTGCACATTATGCTTCATAATGGACTCAATGAAACACAGCGCTGGGGGGTGGGGGGTGGGGGTTAAGCTTCGAGAGCTCCTCTCATTAAGCACAGTGTGAGATTAGGGGAGGTTGAACTCTGTCCTCAGAGGTCGGGGGAGTGGGGGTTGGGGGTGTTGTTCCTTGGACATTTGTGTTGAAAGAGCTGGCGGGGGGGCAGTGTTTATAGAGTGAACACCCAGCAGTTTTCCCTTCAGCTATACTCTCAGCTGTGGAGGAAACATGGCAAAGAAAGAACGATGAAAACATTCTGCATATAAACTCATACCCTCATATGCGCAACATGGAATAAGTGCATTTTTTTTACCAAAAAAAATAAGAATCATGTAAAGAAGGTCTTTTCAACCTAAAGCCAGGCGAACACACTGAGAAGACGACACGCGTTTATGAGCAGAAGCAAATCTCTGAAACCCAGGAAAAGCCAGCAAAGCTGTTGGGGAACCGTCCTCCATGTGCGCTTGGGCGGCTGACGGCAGGAATGCCTGCCCCCCAACTTGCGGAATCTGTAATCAGCACGAGTGCAGCCCCACTTCCTGCGGTGGAGCTCCATGCCGCTTTCTGTCTGCTCAGCGCCTGTAATGTGGTAATGTATTATCTGCGGGGGTCCTGGGAGGGGAGTGGAACACAGGGGAGCTCTGAGGACTCTCACACTCCTGTCAGTAAACAGCTGCCGGGTCCCTTTCTTCAAAACGTACCTCCGCTCACCCCCAGAACATCACCCCCCAACCCCCCCACTCCTTCCTCTCCCTGCGTCTCTCTTTATCTCAAATTCAAATTCATATTCGAAAATCAAACGAGGTTTTTCTGAGCGGTAATTGGAAGGGAGTGTATAAAAGGGAATAGAGTAAAACATGTTTTTCAGATTTAAAAAGTGTAGCATTATCTGTGTGTTTCACCCTCTCTCTCTCTCTCTCTCTCTGTGTGCGCTCTCTTTTTCTCTCTCTTCCTCCTCCAACATTCATTTTTAATGGGAGCTTAAATGTCTGTCTTGGCAGGACAGGGGGAGAGTTTGCTCCTGTGGTGTTGCAGAACAGCTGTTCCTAAGTGGCACAGAGTCAGGAGCACTTGCCTCCCTCCCCGCAAACCCTGGAAATACATTTTCAGAGAGATGAGTCTGAATGCAGAGAGAGAGAATCCCAGGAGGAGGAACACACACACACACACACACACCCTGCATACACACACACACACACACGCCTGCATACACACACACGCGCACACTCACACTAACGTGCACACGCACACACACACACACACACGCACATTCTCACAGCGTCATTACCTCTTAATTTAAATCTAAACTCTTTCATCTAGGATTTTCCCTTCAGACTGTCTCAGGAAATTAGGATCAAATTAAGATAAAAACGCATTTCCCTGCCTGTTATTGCTCAGGCAGCTGGGGTTTGGGCAGCCAGGCTTTTTTTGGAAGTGACCCATTTGATCAGACCCCTGCCCACACGAAGCCCAGGCCCGAGTGTGGGCGGTGCCAGGGCCCACGGGCTCCGGGCCTACATGGGGACGCGCTGTAATCAACAGCCCCCACACTGCAGCTGCCTGCCCCCCCACAGAGCGGCAAGACACAGACCTCCTTACTGCATCAACACTGCTACTCCACTCCTACACTCCACTCCACTTACTATTATTTATATTATTTTTATTTTTTAAAGCCAATAATAAACAATAGAACTTACTAAGTATACTAATAATAAAACTTACTAATAATAAAACTTACTAAGCCCACCCTCATGCATGCAATCTGAAACTGTGTTCGACATCACCTGTGATCGGACTCAGGCTTTATTGGCCAAGTATGCTTTTACACATACAAGGAATCTGACTCCAATGTCTCTCATAGTGCGTTCATACAATGATATTTAAGGTGACAACAACAAATACCATCCAACAGTAGTGGTGCAACAAACAATAAGAGTAGTGCAGGGCACACACACGGAATAGAGTAAGGATGGAATGAATGAGGTATATACAGTAAAAAAAACAATAAGTTAACAGCTACTGCACAATAAGTTAAAGTGTGCAGGAGTGCAGGTAGCCTCTAATTGTGATTTTTTTTTTTTACCACAACCAAAGTGAATATGACCACGTACCTAATAAGTCACATTTGACGCTGTGTTATAAGGCCATGGCCTGGGTGAAGTCTAGCCTGGGACACAGAAAAGAGTAAACAGGAAGAGAGCAGCTCAGGAAGAGATAGACGGAACAGTTAATGGAGCAGACTGTGAAGACTTTCTGAGTGCATCCATCTGATGCACTCGTGATGCACTGCGAAGATCACTGGTATAACAGAGATGGATCAATGTGATAGTAACGACAGGAGTAGAAACTGACCAGCTTACAAGTAATTACCGGTAGCCAGCTGGCTAGCTGGCTGAAACTGTAATTGCTGGTAGCTAGCTGGTAATTTTCAACAGCAAGCTAACAGAGACATAGCTTTGCAGTTGAGTACAGCTGTTGCAAAGTTACTGTTGACCTCACCTTTTGGATTTCAGACAGATTTTCAAAAATCTTGGCACGGGTATCACGAAAAAAGTCTGTAGCCTCTCCCGAAAGGTTGATTGCTACAATGGGGTAAGCTATCTATCTGCCATTTTTCCTTCTCTACTTACAACAGAAAAAAAACACATAAAGCTCACGTTCTCAATTCATCATGAAAACATGGTCCCAAATTCCTCTGGCAGACAATAAGAGGTTTAGGGCGGCTGGGATCCAATCGTAAACCACTGTCGTCCTTCGAAAGACACCCGCCCCCCTCTGTTCTCGAAGGAAGCCGCAGTTGTTGTTCCCATATCCCACAGAGTTTGAAAAGGAGACGCCAGACGAGAAACCCCCTCAAAGCAAACGTGTGTATGCGAACACAGCCTTACGTGCTGATTCCAGTGGTTGTGGTGGAGACCCAAGCCGTGGTTGGTTTCAGCTCAGCTGCATTCCTGGACCACGGTTAAACCACACGGGGCTTTTGTGGGTTCGTCCCCCCCTGTAAAAACCCGCCCGCAGTGACACCAAAGCCGTATCCCTGGCTACAATCGCATGACTAAACCGAAATTGTTATCTTTCTAGCAATGGGGAGAATACGTTTGTCTAATTAATCACTCATAAAAAAAATGGCCTTTAAAAAATGGGTTGCCATATTTGTTTAACATCTAATGGAGATACACATAAAGCCACAGAGCCAGGCTCAGTGCAACAGCATGGCATGATGCTGATCTGTTCTTCAGACACGGTAAGTGCATGCAGGGTAAACAGAGCACTGTGGCAGTCTGGAGATCAGAAGGTTCTGCTTCGCCAATAAAAGGCTGGCGGGGACTGCATCTCATCTCCTCCTTAGACGAGACCACATCCCACTGAAACTCAAAGCCTTTCTAGAAAATGGCTCTGTCCCCCTCCACCCAATCAAAGTGTTTTTTTTTTTTTTTTTACACACCCTTCTAAAGAGCCGTGAATGTGGCTGCACTTTTCTCAGAATTGCAAGACATGTCGGTTTCTGGTACTCTCACTCTTATTTCCACCGCAACAAAGCAGAACAAACTGGGAAAAAAGACTTGCTTGCTCACAGAGTGGCTTTCTGAGTGCGGTCATGTCCATATATATTTTTTCGCCATGGTTGGGGCTGCATGAAATGATAATGATGACCATTACAAGAACATGTCCTTGAGCAATCAATATTCTTTTTGACCATGGCTGGGACCACATGAAGTGATAATGATGACCATTACCAGAACAACTCCTTACACGATCTGCGAGGATAAACATGACACCAATCTTGATCCAGCTCAAAATCTCATAAATGCAAACATGACACAATACCAAAATTACCTTGCTCCCTCCCCACCACTAATAAAAAGACCATGAAATTTCTTTCTGTAGCAGCTGAAGTCAATACAACCGGGCAAACAGTGGCAAAAAAAACCCTCCGAGGTCAAGTTCATTTATCATTCTTCACTATGACTGACTGTGTCTCCCATATGCAGTGATCAAAATCAATTTTATGTGCAGCTTAAAAGACAGTTGGTGTGGGGAGGTGGTGGTGGGGGGGTTGGAGAGAGAGAGAGAGAGACGCCTCAGCCAAGTGCAGGAAATAGCAAACCCAGACTAACTGACTGCCCTGCTGGCCACATTATCAGGTCTGCCTGCTCTCCTCTCCCCATTAGCCGAGTGACAGATCTGTAATAAACAAGACCGGTCGCTCCTGAAGGCTGCTGTGTATTTGCTGCCTAAATTATAGAGGAGGGGGAAAAAAACCTCTCCTCAGCTGCAGCTGGGCTCAGTGGACCTGAAACCTGATTTCTGTACAGGAGCAGAAAATTCTCTCCTCCTGCACCCAGCAAATGCATGCATATTAAATGGGGGCCCATGAATAAATAATAATGCCCCTGCCCCCAACTCCCAACTACTCCCCCTGCCCCCGGCTTCCTTTTTTTTCTCCTCCGACAGACGAGGTACAAAAAAGGTAAAGGACTAACAGAAGCCCAGTGCCAGAGAAGAGATGGATGCTGGTTAATTGGGTTTCTCTGTTCCAGTCCCTGAGTGCCTGTCTCTCCTCAGCAATGGAGGGAACCGCAAGGTGACGGCGTAGGAGAAGGTGACCGGGACACCACCCTGCAGAGCTGATGCTTAAACATCGCACCATTAGCACGTGCGCACCATCTGACGGACGGCGGGTGTGCTCATGGCAGTCCCCTTTGATATCTGCTGAGAGATTCAAATCCCTTTCTCTGGAAGCTTAACGCCCACAGGAAGAGCCAGTTTATGCAGACAGACCGTCTGAAGGAGTCAGTCCTCATTGCATCATCCTGCACAAAACCCAACCAAACTTAATACCACCCCGTTGAGGCCACCACTGTGCCTAGACTGGTTTTCTTTGAAACATTTTTTTAGCAGGTCGTGTACAAAAAGCTAGACGAGAACCTGCTCTTTGCTCTTTGTAATATTGCCTCTTTGGAAAACGCAGTTCAAAAAATTAAAAACAAACCTCTGAAAATATCAATGTTCATTTGACGGAAATCAAAAAAAAAAAAGGCAAATACCTGACTTCTCAAACAAGCTTCAAAGCCCAATAATACAAGGCGAGGAGGAGCGTTTTGTACTGCCGTGAGGGCATTAGGTGTGTGTAGCCTTAAAACGCACTAAGGACGGGCCAAGTCACACAAACGGCCGGCCAGTTCTGGGCAGAGAGGCAGAGAGGCAGGGCAGCTGAGCTCCAGATGTGCAAGAGGCTCAGGCATGCCTTGTGAATTTCACTGACTGACAGGGCAGCCTTGTTTAGCCCTGGGAGCGATGTCGTTCCAAACCGCGGGCAGAAGAAAAACAGCTGTGGACGGAGCTGACAGCTAACAGAGTCCATGACTGGGGCATGTAATATTCAGACACAGACGAGGCCGCTGCGCACGGGGTGCCTCTGACAGGATTCACCATGGGGGGGGGGTGACCTTCACCGCTGAGGAACGACGAGAGAGCCGGATGAAAGCGATGTCAAAGAACCAATCAGAGCGCAGCTCCTCCAATGCTCACACTCCTGAACAGCCTCTCGTTAGCCTGTAACCGCCGCCGCCGCCGCTGCTGCTGCCACCGCCGAGTGTGAATTTCATTACACCGTGAGATGATGAGCCCCACGGTCTCATGCAATTCAAAATGTCACCGGGCTTGGCCGACACCGGAGAGAGCGAGCGATGGGGCTCCGCCAGGGCCCCGGCACATATCATTTCCATGTTCTATTTCACAGCGCTTCAGTGAGCCTCTCTCTCTCCCTCACTGCCTCCCCACCCCCCCAACCAACCCCCACACCCCCAACCCCCCCACCACCCCCGCTGCGAATCATAATGTACTGAGCTGCCGTTCCTGCTCTCAGACTGAGGGGAGGGGGACAAAGGTGCTCTCTGTTTAATGTGCCGTACAACTGCAAACACTCACGCTGGGCCCACCGGACCGAGGTGAGACTCTGGAACACGGGACTGAACGAGATCGAGGTGGGGACACACCGATGGCCATGGGGAGGGTACAGCGGCGAGACATGGAGGGACGAGCCACCATCGCTTCTACAAACCCGAAAAACCTCCCTGCTATACAGAAAGAGCCTTCGCCTACTCCACAGTTTTAACAAGGAATCTGAATTTTCTGCATTGGACAGGTTGGGCCAATTAAGCAGGTGCTGGTAAAAAATACATAGACAGTCAATTACAAATTAACATGCTAGGATGAAATTGATTGACAGTTATTGAAAAGGTGAGAGTGGTTAGGATGAGGATACTATTGACAAACATTTACCAAATTGACAACGATTAACAGTTTTTTTTTTTTTAAGAAGTCACACCAATCCTAGTCAAAGACACAAGATCCTCATGTAGCAGCCTACACTCCAGGATTATGTGACATCAGATCTCACATCACGTACAGCTACTAATTTGATATAACTGTATGTATTTGCCAATTATACCTTGTTAACATCACACATTTGGCTATGATAGCAAGACTACAAATACCGCTGGTAGTCATGAAGAACAAACGCACTGACCTTAAATTTGTCAAAGGTGAAGGAAATCAAATCAAATCAAAAACCTTATGTTTCTTCATGGGAAAAAAAATCAGTGGTGGTGATTTGGTATAAAACACATATGGGTGACAATTAGAAGGGTAAAAAGATATACTTGGTGCATTTTGAGACTTATTGTCCAGGGGAAAGGGACAGATTCTTCATTGTGATTGCAATGTAGTGAGCAATCACAGGTCCTCCTCTTTACAGTCTGAGCCACACCAGGGAATGTGAAACACATTATAAATCACTCCATCTACTGAGAGCACTGAGGATTCAGCCTTTCAGCTCCCCTGAGCTGCCTGACAGAAAAAGCCTGTCCTTACTGATGCCTCTCAGAGAGACTGTGTGCCTGTGTGTGTGTGCGTGTGTGTGTGTGCATGTGTGCGTGTGTATATGTGTGATTGTGTGTGTGTGTGCATGTGTGTATATGTGATTATATGAGTGCGTCTGATGAGTGTGTGTGTGTGTGTGTGTGTGCATGTGTGCGTGTGTATATGTGTGATTGTGTGTGTGTGTGCATGTGTGTATATGTGATTATATGAGTGCGTCTGATGAGTGTGTGTGTGTGTGTGTGTGTGATTATGTGAGCGTGTATGTGGGTATTGTGTGTGTTTGTGTGTATCATAATGTGAGTATGTACTAGTGTGTAGGGATGTGTGTGTGAGTGAGTGTGTGTGTGTGTGTGTGAGAGAGAGTATGTGTGCGTGTGTGTGTGTGAGTGAGTGTGTATGTGTGTGTGTGTGAGTGTGTGTGTGTGTGTGCATGTGTGTGTGTGCATGTGTGTGTGTGAGAGAGTATGTGTGTGTGAGTGTGTGTGTGTGTGTGTGTGTGTGTGTGTGTGTGAGCGTGTGTGTGTGAGTGTGTGTGTGTGTGTGTGTGTGAGAGTGTGTGTGTGAGTGTGTGTGCGCGTGTGTGTGTGTGAGAGTGTGTGTGTGTGTGTGTGTGTGTGTGTGTGTGTGTGTGTGTGTGTGAGTGTGTATGTAAGAGCAGCTTGGCAAGGGGAGCCTCCCTTCCTCAGGGTAGCATCAGCAGCCGCTCCTGGGGGCTGGAGCAGATGAAGACAAATGGAGAGGAACAGTCCTCACAGGTGTGGGAGTCTGCAGGGCCTGGAGAGAGAGGGAGGCATTAGCAGGAACAGAGCCTTCCCACAGGGGCCGGGAAAACACCAGCCTCAGACCACACTCCCTGCATCTGCCTCTGAAAGGCACTTCTGCTCTTATTGATCAGGGAGACAGGTGACGGCAGGGACTGACAACTGACTGACGTTTCCATGACAAAGGGAGCCATCCTTCCAATCCGGGCAGGGGGGGGCCCAACTCATCCAATTTCCTCCCCTCAATCAGATAGGCCCATAATTACATCTCTGCAGCCAGGACGCCTTCGACAGCACTTTGTCACAAGGAGGAAAACAGAGGGAGGCACACAGAAGGTTGATCCATTATAGGGTTTAAACAGCAACTGATGTTTCTCTCCCTCCCCTGTCTCTCTCTTTCCCTTTCCTTGCAGTCACGTGACACCTCTCACTATCTCACTGGACTCACATGGGACCTCAAGAGTGAACATTAAGCCCATATGAGCACATTATAGAGCTCCCAACCAAAGCCCTCTATAAGGAATTGACTCACAAGGGCCAAACTATAGTACTTTCTATAAATGATAGTTGGCATAAAAGAAAATTATTATAGGAATATCAAATTAATTATCATAATGTCTGTGCACTGTAAAACCTTATAAATAAATCTCATAAAACGCTGTGTAGGGCTTCCTTTCCTTTATTTCTGAGATTACATCTGCAGGAAAACTGCAGAAACACACGAGAGTATTACTCCATTCTCCTGTTTTAGCTGTCCCAAAAGATATCCAGAAAATCGCCTCACACACCAGATTTACAATACCTGGCCAATGTTTTCAGTAGACTTCATGCAATCCTCACAGCGGTGTCTACTTTATATTGTGCTAGATATCTTTGAGAATCGATTCAGCCATAGCACATGCTTGCTCAGCGTGCCTCTTCCACGGATATATTTGCAACGTGTGGTTCTCCTTTGGTGAGCTTCTCAACCCAACCCAAGGGCTGTAAAAGAGAGTGCATCCAGATCGTAAATCTTCCGGCTCATGTCATAAATACGACTTCATTCTGCTGTGGGCCTGTGTGACCTTCTTTTGAGGATCGTCCTTGAGAGATGCAGCAAAGACCCAAGTGCAATGGTGTGAGGATTGATTAATATAGTTCCTTTCTTTTTTTTTTTTTCCTTTTTTGTTCCCCCTTCGATGTCACAGGCATGACCTTTTGCGATCGACATGGCTTCACCTTAGTATTTTGTGATCACATTAAAACAAAGCCTAAAAAAAAACAATGAATACAAATTTGGAGAGCTTCCAACAACAGCAGAGAAGATACCGATCTTCTTGCTTCTGGCTGTGAGCCCTTCAGCAACTATCAATCAAGGTGACATTTAAACAGCTCCTCTCATGTAGAAATATCACGTCAAAACCAATCCTGCCTTTTGAAGGAGGGGGGAAAAAAAAACGTCAGGGTGCGCATCTCATGTGGGGAGAACTCAGAAAACCTGTTTTGGCTCAAAGGTATCTGAGTCATCACACGAGAGGAGGGTGAAAAAACGGTCACAGAGAATATGCGCATCTCAAAAAGCGATCCTGGGGCGCGATGCTTAGGGGACTACATTTGTAAGCAGGGGGTTTGCAGGGTTGAATCGTAAGTGGGGCACTGACGTTTTAGCCTTGAGCAAAGCACCTGAACTGCCTCAGTAAATCAGGCCGCCGTCTGAAGGGGCAGTCTGTCAAATGTTAGCTGCGTAAGTCACCCTGGAAGCGGGCATCTGCTCAGCAAACAGCTCATGGAGGTGTCTGTTCAAAACACATCGCTCATTCTTTTTCGAAAACGCTGGACGCCTGCGATTTCATTTGCGAAATAAAAGAATAACAATCTGTAAAGTACGCATTCCAGGGCAGCAGTTGCGAAAAAGCAGAACAGCAGAATCAAAACAAGCTGGGGTTTTATAAATAAAGGAGGTACACGCAATTTGCATTTCCTCCAAACACTCCCATATAAGCCTTTAAGGTGTTTCTGGTTTTTTTGAGAAGCCTTTTCACATAACCAGGCATCTCATTAGATCTGGAGCTTATCTGTGGGCAGATTGTGTGTGGTGCAGGCCTCTAGTGCTCAACAAAGAAAACCACTCAAAAAACAGGCTTTCTGCAGGCCCAGAGAAAAATTGTAAAATGACCATTCAAGAAAATTGCACGTCTCTGATTCAGATTTTAAGTTCATGTAAAATGTAGCCACTTGCCTGTTCTTTCATCCTCCATTAGCTAATTAACTTTTAAAACTGTTGGATCAAACCAGACCCCCATCCCTCACCCTCCACCCACCCCCCACCGCCACCACCCTCCACCACCAAGGTAATTGCTTCCATACCATGTTAATCAACAGAGTATGTGACATCATCAACAAACCATCTTGGCATGCTTTAACGTTCCAGATTTAACAAGAATGAGCTAATACTGCCTCAGTAGAAATTCTTACACACAGAGAACGTGAATGATCAAACCTTCCTTGGCTCCGGCATGCACTGGTGGAGTCCATGCCCGGTGGGGGTAAGAGAAATGTCTGAGAGCAAAGGGAATAAAAACGTGAACGAAAAAATAAAAAAATAATCATCATAATAATAACAATCCACGACTCAAATTCACTGTTAATCATCCCCGTGGAGGATTGTGAGGGAGGAGGACAGGATGGGAAAGTGCTGCTGCTGGAGAGAGAGTGATCTTTTCCAGACCAACCCACACAGGGCTTATTAAATACTCCAGCAGCCCCTCCCAAAAGAACAGTGATCTCTATAAAAGAACCTGTTGTCATATGTCTCCCTGCAGTCAAAGTTCTGCATGGTGAGGCGGGTTGGGGGGGCTACACTATACTATACTTACAAAGAAAACATAACACACACTGACACATGCAGACACAGAGAGTGAAAGACAGAGAGGGGGACAGAGAAAGAGAGAAAGCGAGAGAGAGAAGCTGAACAATGCTTCTAGTTGCAACTGGCTTCAGCCAACCGCCAAGAAAATAAGTGGATCATTCTTTTCAATTTGCTGGGATATAGCCAGTATGACAAGGCAATCAGTTCTGTAATGTGAAATCCAGAGCACTGGACACAGGGAGAAGCCCTGCCGGGGTGGGGGGGGGGGGACATTACAAGACAAGAGGCTGCAATTCGCCCCTAAACCAAAGGCACCCTAACCCATTCCCTGCCTCCTGAAAAGAAAGCCAACCCTGAGCTTTTAAGAGCCGGCACAGCGATGTGCATGGGTCCGGCCGCCCAATTACTCCGCGCCGTGGCCCCACAGACCTTTCAGCTGCTGTCGCCAACTAGAGGCAGAGACAGGCAATCTCCCGCGCCGAGGCGCGGCGGTAAGGCTGCCTGGCTGCACTCAATCCAGGCCTTAATGAAGCAGCCTCATTGGCCGAGGTCTCCTGGTTCAGAGTGTCTGTGGAGGAGGTCCTTGTGGAAAAGCTGAGAGAAAGAGAGGGAGGGAGACGGAGAGAGAGAGAGAGAGAAATACAGAGACAGACAGAGAGACAGAGAGAAAGAGAGGGAAGGAAAAAGAGAGAGAGAGAGAGAGAGAGAGAGAGAGAAGGAGAGAGGGAGAGAGAGGGAAAGGGAGAGAGGAAGGGAGAGAGAGAGGGAGAAAGAGAAGGAGAGAGAAATAAAAGGAGGAAGAAAAAAAGACACAAAGGAAGAAAAGGGGCTCTGTCAGCTTAGAGACTGTGGCTGAAAGGCAAACATGCCTGGGTGAAAATGCCCCTCGGTGGGGAAAAAAGGGGGGGAGGATTCTGTGGCTTTCTCCTTCATCAAGGCGCAGGGCCTCGGGGGGGTGGGTCGCAGGGAACGGCGAGGGTTAATAACATCGATTTCACTCCTGTTCTCTGCGAGATGAATGTGCATGTTGAAAAACAAAGACTTACTTCTGGATGAATAACACTCTCTGTTTCTCACACACACACACACACTCACACACACACACACACACACACCAACACACACACACACATGCTTATCACAACTCCCTCTGCCTTATTTTTTTTTACAACCTTGTCTGCTTAAATTGCAGTGAAACAAAACACATCCTCAGTGTGTTACTTGTCTGTTTCCCCTTTATTTTTAAAACTAAATGTATTTTTACACATAAAATTATATATTAAAGAAATGCTCATACAAACATATGGAATAATGGACCTACCACCACCCTCTACAATGACGACTGCTTGAAACCAAATACCCTTCTCACAATCTTCTTCCACTATGACAAGCTTGGTATGCCACTTTCTTTCCACTGTATGTATTTCTGCAGAATCAAATATTTAAACAGGGTCTCGTTCATGCTTCAAATTAAGGGGCATCTGACAACTGACAATGATTTCACACTACAAGCAGGCATGCATGCCTCTGTGTAATTAATATTTAAATCACATGGAAATGCATGTCTTATGATAAATATGCAAAAGCTTATTATTTATCTGCTTGAGCAAGCCTTGATTTATCGTACAGTACTAAGTTCTTTCTCGGATCCATGTACAGTTTTAAAACAGTGGTCACAGAATTTCTTTATCAGATTGAAACCCCTGGTCTCATCATGTCAAAAATATATAATCATAAAAAATACATTAAATAAATAAATGAACAAATAAATAAAAATGTGGGTCTTAAAGATACAGGAACATGGAATACGAAATAAGAAATAAGGACAAGGAATCCTGATGTGGTACTTCTCAGGCTCTGACTCCATGGATTGGACCAATGACTGAAAAGGATCAGTTACTACAAAATTTCAAGAAGACTTGTGGGGGGGGGCTCAGAGGAGTGATATATGTTCAGCCTCTGCACTCACAAACCCTTCAATTCAGCGGGTCCAACCACTGCTGTCTTAATGTTTAGAAAACGACAAATTAGCCGTTTGCCCAACAATGATGGGCTTAATGAAGTCATTTATTTTGGTTGTAAGGTTCGCGCATTACCCCGGCTGTGCGGAATTCCAGATTCAGGGCCATGTTTATGACCTCACCAGGCGGAAAACAAGAGAGGCTCACAACCCCCCCTTACCCACCAACCCCCGCCCCCCACCCCACCCCCCAGCACTGGCAATCAGACACCACAACCCACTTCTGGAACTTTCCAATCTCTCCAACAGTCCTATCCAGGACATTCTGATGCACCCCCTCTCTGGAGCACAGGGTAATTTAAAAAACAGCACACTTTTGAGTTATAGCTTTAATTATGTACAGCACTGATTCATCAGTCTGTGGAAGTCACAGACAGAGGAGTCACTCGGGAAATAACAGTATGAGCAAATAAGATAATGATAATAAGATAACAAGGCATTTGATGTCAAAAGATTCAGAGGGATCATTGAAGGGAGACCGAGTTTACATAAGGACTAATACAATACCACGCAGCCACTGCATGTTGTAAGTGCACTTTAGTATTATTATTATTATTATTTCCTCAGGAGGCGCTCCGATTCAGGGCAACTTACATAACCCACATTTTGCATATAATCCATTTATTCGGCTCGAAACTTACAGAAGCAATTTGGTTTAAGTACCAGGTTGAAGGCAACAGTAATTGTGCCCCATATGAATCTGGAACTGTCTGGTTACAGGCCCAGTTCTGTAAGCACCAAATCCTTCTATTACTCAAGGCATTAGGTGCAAACACATGGCTCCAACACCACTGCTAACAATTAGTGGCGTCTGATTCTGCTTTTCACCCTCCCGAGTATTGCGATCATGGCCTGTCTTTGTTACTCGCTACCTCCAGAGGTGGTTTAGTTCTTTGACCAGTGTGTATGGCAGTTTATTGAAGATTTTTTTTTTGTTTTGTTGACACCCTATACAATAATGCAGAATTGCCGCCAGATCTCATGAAAGAGAGATTCAGTTTCAAGTAGCAGTGTAAATTGAAGAGCTTGCAGCTTTTTGAGAACGCTTCCCAAGGAGCCCAAACTCTGCCTCCCACAACCATGATGAATCTGCTGGGAGAAATTAAGATGTCACCTCAGCCTCCAGACTTCAAAGTGGTGCAGGGAATCCTGTGCTTAAACATTTCTGTAGGAACACCTTAATCAGCTCCCCAAACATCCAGTCCATTACCACACAAACTGCCACTACAGCTGGCTTCCTTCCATGCAAGCACAAGACAGATTCACTATGGTCACTTCCCTGATGTCTGTTCAATGCCTTACCCAACAGAGACGTCTATAAACAAGCCAGCCTCCTCTCCATCCAAAAAATGCAGAATGGTTTGCCTGTTACCCCGCAGATCCCTCTTTGTCAGGGAAAAAAGCACCTGGGAAAGCATTTTACCCTCACCGCGAATCTAACGCAAATCTGGAGCAGTCCCGTCTGTCTGTACGGCTCCTGTCCTCACCTCCCAATCCAGCCTCCCCCTCAGCCCCGCTCGCTCTGCAGGTGTCAGGGCCTGCCTCATTCAAGCCAGCCCCTTCATACACCTGGTGACAACCACGCGCTTGACTGAGATAAGCACGCCGGGACAGCTGTTTTTATAGAGCGCGGTTGTCACTCTCTCACGGAGCTGTCAGCCCTGACACAAGGGCTGGTGAGTAAGGCTACACTTCTCCTGCTTCCCTCCAAAGCTGCACCCTGTCACCTTACGGGCCCACGCCGTGACAGCCTGACTGAAAGCAAAGGGGAAGCACTCTGCCTCTCTGTCGCTCCTGCCACCTCAAGGGCAAGGGCCAATCACGGCGCGGCATCTGACTCCTGACAGTATCGATTGGCCGGGAAAGTAAAAGGGGTCATTTCTCTCTTGAATCGACTCCCAGCGACCCTTCCCAGGGGCCATTGTTTGAAGCCGGGTGTTGCGAGTCGGGGGGCTGTTATGTGACCATCAATAACGGCCGCACGTCCTCCTGGGTACGGAGACAACAGAGAGGGGAGATGAATGGAAGGAAGAGCGAGGGGGACATCCCTCTGATCCATCACTGACAGGAAGTCTCCCAGCCGAGCCACTGCCAGAGGAACACAATTCAGCCTAAAACTCCGACCCGCTTCTCCCTCTCCGCTGTCACGAAGACGGATCTCCGCTGCGGGCGGGGCTCAGGAGGGCAGGCCCCAGACAAGGTGAGCCCTGGCCCAGCGTGGCGGCTCCTCCTCTGGCAGGGGTGCTAAGCTCCCGCTGCATGTTGACCCAAATAAAACAGGGAAATGTCAAGATGGCGCATTAGCCCGCTCGGGCCATTAGCGGCGACGGCGGTGGCGGCACAGATCCACGAACCACGATCCACCACATCACTGCAGACCCTCTGCCCTCCCCCCCCCATCCCATCTCGAACCCAAATTAGACCCCCGTCGGACTCCTCGGGGTTCCCATCCATCCACGCACTCGCAAGTCTGCGAGTCAAGGAGGAGGCTGAGAGGAGCTCCACAGGTAGGCACTTCAGGCTTATTAGCGGGAAAGCGCACGAGCGACATCAGAAGTAGTCAAAGGAATACGAAGCGCGGTGCGCTCTGCACTTCGGCTGTCCAAATTGGACGCCAGCCTGAGGAGGAGCACAGATGGAGCTCTCCGCCTGAGGAGCTAATCACACCAAACAGACCTCGCCGCGCATCCTTCAGTAGGTGCAAATATCACATTAAATACATCTCGGGGTCCGTGCGAGAACAGTCTAAATCTAAGCAGTTGTTTGACTTAAAAACCCCCATGCTACCAAAGCTTTAAAGCCTTGCTTCCGAAAAAAAAAACAGAAATAGACAAAGCTGTGCCGTGTGTCAAGTGCAGGACTCTACTGGGGAAATCGGAAAGCTAAACGTGTGAAGTGCTAATCGCCAAATCGCTGAAAATTGGCTTGCCAGCTAGCTGCAAGCGCAGAAAACGCACATAATCTCTACTCACTGCTTTAAATCCTTATGTGCTGTCATTTTCTTTCAGCCAGATAAGCTAACAAGCTAAACCACCAGACACTTGATATGCAATATACAGCTGGCAGCGTTTTGTCATGTTTAAAAACAACCAGAAATCTTAAGTTCACAGGTACTGGTGTTTTTTTCAAGGAGGCAGTCTTGAATAATGATTGATTGTACTTCGTGCAAGCAGGCTAGTATGAACTTTTGAAATGTTCACTCATACAATCATACCTAAGGGGTTAGAAGCAATGTCACTCAACACACACTCCCCTTTCCTGTAAATATTTAGAGACCGGCAGTCAGAAAGTAGTTAGAATGTGTTATATTTTCCATCAGCAATGAGCTGTAAAAAAATCACAATTTGCTTTGGTTATTTAACCAACTGTGTGATCAAGATGATTTTTTAAACAATTCACCGAAAAGCGTACGCTCCCGCTGTATTTGCATATCAGCCTGACAGACCGCAGACTGGAATCGCTGGGTCATAAATCATTACGTGGCGCTGCCCCAAGCGCTGGCTGCCCAACGGGGAGGAGTATCGGAGTCACTGCAAATTGGTCGGAGGCTGCGCATGTTTAATTAACGCGGTACACCCAGTCTTTACTCCCTCCGGGTGCGCCAGGTCCGCGGTGGCAAGATCCTGGCGCCGGGCGTAAGGGGCATCAGCAAATCAGACCCATATTCGTTTTAAATGGATGGCGGAAAAAATGTACGGCATGCGGCGTGGGTCATCCGGTGAAGCCTTAATAAGGATCAGAGGCAAAGCAGGCATTCCGGTTGGCAGGCGGCCTTATTTATTTTTCATGCTATTCAAAAAGGCTTGAAGCTTGGGGTGTGGGGGCTGTCATTCGCCGGCTTCCAGACTCCGCCGGCTGTGTCCTCCGCCGCCGTGCTGATGTGTCACATGGTGTGTGACCTCTCCTTGATGGCAGAATGCCCAGCACGGAAAGAAGAAGGAAAAAAATGGAGGGGGGAGGGTGGCGGGGGTGGGTTTCGGTGTCCATCACTGCCACCGCACACAGCAGATAATGAAGCCTACTCCGAGGGGAAAATTGAATTCTTCACTTCGACATCCGGGCCCACAACCTCTGACAGGAAAGGCGATGTCTACAGCTCGGGGGGGATGAAGTGGTGGGGAGAAGAAAGAGAGGGAATGCGGGCCGTTCGTGAAAGCCTGCTGAGGATTCACCTACGGAAAGAGAGAAGAGGAAAAAAAGGCACCGCCTGTCAAAAGTAGTCTCCCTTTTGTGTCTGGAAGGCAGGCTTTTCCCTGTATAAGTATCGCATTACCGCATAGAGAGCCGAGGCATCAGACCACAGTCAAGTTCAGACCAACAAGGGCAGCTGGCCTAGGATAATCCACCCTGAGAGAGCTCTCCACCTGGGGAATCCCAGCAGAGTTTCTGTTCTAATGGATGACATCAGACATTAGCAATCGCACCCAAGGACAACCAAATGACACCCAGATGAATGCAAAATTCAGCTGATCCCCTGAGATTTCTCAGCTAATCACCTGTAATAAGAATGTGTGCAAAAGGCAACCAAAACGAGGAGATTGCCCAAAGCTCAGCAAGGATGGAACACCCAGGGACAAATTGAAGCTGATGGCTTTACCATCCTCTCCTTATAACCCCACCGGTCAAAAGATCTGAGAGGAGGACAAATAAAGAAAAGTATTCACATTTTGCGAACGCATAATGTTAACCTAGAATCACAGGACCATGTTTCAGCAGCAGGAGAGCTATAAATAACAGACTGGATCCTTGGAGGCAAATGAAAAGATGTCATTTGGGTCAGAGAGAAAACCGCAAACCCCCCCCCAACCCGGGCCCCCAGGCACCAGATATGGACACTCATGACCCGGACAAATTGCCTCGGGGAGAAAAGTGATTGGTTTTCAATATCTGGGGAAAGGATGGCCTGGCCTCTGACCCCCCTGCACCCCAGCTGCACAAGTACAACAGGACGAAGGGGCCGTCTCTGGGAAACAGATTACAGGACAGCATTACCTGCCAATGATTATTCCACGCAGATCAATACAGAGCTCTGCTACACTGCCGAGAAAACACGCCAGCTTTGTTTTCTGAATACATCCTGGCACCGTTCAAAAAAAAAAAAAAAAATCACACTGGAGACAGAAGAGATGAAGGCATCTGTGATCACACCCTGCAGGATGACCGACTGAGTCGAAGTCCGCGAGACCTGCAGACATCGGGCTTTATTCAAGGCCTGGATCAATACAATCTCTTCAGCTCAGCAGGAACCTCGCTCCGTCAGTCTGATCGGCTCCCTGTGTGACGTCCACTGTGTCTCCTGGCCTTACTTAAACCCCCTCCAAAAAAAAAAAAAAAATCAAAACACGAGGTATGCAAGTTTTCCCTGACAAGCTTCAAATGTGGAAACCCTTCTCTGCTAATTACTCCTGTTAATTATCAACTGTCACAGACCCAGCCCCAGCTATGGAATATAATTGATTTTTTCGTTTGCTTTGAGTAGAAAGACAGAATGAATTAATTCAATGCGGGAACATAAGAGATAAGAATTCAAACGAAACTTGTGGAGACCTTGCTGCGTCCTTCAAAGTGCGGCAACTCGGGCTTTGCGAAACATTAAGAACACCACTGAAACCGAATAAATGGTGAAGGTGGTGGTAAGGAATATCTGACAGACACCTCATTTTGAGCGCTCTTCTTCAGGCACTGTTTCTGATCCAGGACTGGGAGCTTTTTACGTTTTCCCACTGGGACAGTACCTAGGCCTGCAACAACGTCTATACTGTCTCGTATACCAGCCTATCTAGACCAGTCTTGGGTCTCTGGGTGTCAGAGGGGCCTGGGATCTAAAGAACCCTAAGAATCAACCTTCTCTTTCTCTTTCATTTTGTATGTCTTTCTTTCTTTCTGTTGGACTCAGATCTTCTATCTTCATCCCTTAGAAGGGGGTGGGGGTGGGGGGGTGCAGAGGTCTGAAAAAAAAAGGGGGGCCCCAAGTTGGACGATGACTCTTCCTCATTAATCCGGGTAGGGAATTTGGATCAATAATGCTGCAAGGTTTAATAAGTGCGCGGGGATTGTTAAAGATGCCAGAAACAGATGGGAAATGGGTCGTGTCTAAGGCTAAAATCCCCTGGCAATACTTCCCTCCTTCTCCAATGCCTGGGCTGTTTGCTGCTGCTGCTGATTAGATCAGAGCAGGTTATCTTTGAATGGGGTGGGGGGGGGAGAGTCACTCCCCATCATCCCCCCCCCGCCCTCCTCCTCTCCAACACATACTAGCTCAGGGCCAGTGCACAATTTACTGCCCCCCCACCCCCCCAGGGCTGTAAATCTTCACCCTGGGTGGACTGTGAGCAGGGTGATGGATTGTGTACTCTGTACTCAGAGAGTGGCTGGCACGCAAAGCCCTATTTACTGGGGGGGGACAAGTCACAGGCAGTGCTAATTCCCATTCAGAGACAAGGACAGGAAGGGGGTGGGGGACAGTGCTCCTTGGAAGGGCTTTATCTCTGGCTTTATTTATGCCTGGCCTCGTCCTCACTGCTGGAGCACAGCTCTCTCTCTCTCCTGCTGTCCCTCTGTCTCACACACATCCACACACGCATGCACTCACACACACTCACACCCACACACAGACACATGCTTGTATACACTCCAGCATGCACTCACACACACTCACTCATGCCCACGCACAGACATATGCTCACACACACTCCCATATGAACTCACACACCCACACACTCATACCCACATACAGACACATGCTCAAACACACTAAATGGATGCAATAACACATTCAAGTTCATACATACACATACACATACACAGATACACACTCACAAGCACATATACACATGCATGGATACACATATTCACACACACACACACATACACACACACATACACACACACACACAAACACACACACTTATACAAAGGCATATGCATACAAACACATTCATATGCATGCAAACACGTACGTGCACACATATGCAAATTTACACATACACACACTGGCAATGAAGAGCAGTCAGAAGGCTACATCTCAACAATCAATTTTATGGCCCAGATCAGGAGAGAAAAGGATATTCTGGCTTCAGCGCAGAAACCAAAAAGATCAGCGCAGAGGCTTCTCCATAATCAGATTCAAGTAATAAGCCAACAGCAATTACAATGTGATTTTCAGATCGGCATAATCTCATTTGAACTGCTTCAAACGGTCTGGGGGCATGTTAACCATTCAGAGACTGAGCCTTTTTAGACGCGGCTACAGGCTCACAGAGAGATGGCTGTGTGCTGTCACTGCCAAGCCTCCCCCAGAATCAGCCCTGTCACCATGTAAGGATAAGCAATTATATTTAATTAGCTCTATTTACAGCCCAGCAGAAAAACAGTGTGTGGTATTTAAGTAACTGCGTCTGTGTCAATATGTCATTAAGGCTAATGTGTCTGGGAGGGGGCAGGAGACCTGACAGTGGCAGTAACAGATGTCTGAGCAGTCACATTTTCAGCTCAGTGTTGGTGTGACGAACCTGTGCTTTCTTCGGAGAGAGAGAGAGAGAGAGAGAGAGAGAGAGAGAGAGAGAGAGAGAGAGAGAGAGAGAGAGATGACAGACACACCACACGTGCTGTGAGGTCGGCAAAAAGGAGGCAAGCTCTCCATCCAAGCCTTCAGCGCAGGGTGTCCAGAGGTTGATGCTTTTTTCCCCACAACAGTAGAATGTGGTCGGGGAGGGGGGGGGGTGGGGTGGGGTGGGAAAAGAATGAAAGATTTATATAATTAAAGGTTTAATTATACAAAACAGCTTGATGAAATGACAACAGGAATTGGCGTATGACCACTCCTCCTGTTAAGCTTGCTGCAGGATAGCACTGGAACCTGCACCCAGTTTAAAGCATGTGCAACACTGAGCGCATGAGGTGCAGCTTTCCCCTCTGTCTTTATCTCCCCCTCAGTGTTGGTTTTCAAACAGAGTCCTGGGGGTGTAGGGGGTGGCAGGGGCTGGGGAGGGTTGACGGGGTTGGGGGGGTTAAGGGGCAGGGGGTTGAGCCACCGGTGCACTTAAACGGGGTGAAAGGGGATACGGTAAAGAGGCCTTGGTGGAACGCTCAAATTCTCTGATTTACAGCTCACAGATCAAGGACGGCATCGAGCGATGGCACTCACCTGGCCTTTCATCAAAGTCCTCTTACTGGCACGAACCGTTTCAGCACAGAGGTGTTGACAACTCACGCCAGAATATAGAGAAAACAAGATCCCTGAACAGTAATAATACATGTTGGTTTGTTGTCACTGGCTGGTTGTTGTATTCCAGTGTGGCTGTAAGGGCAAAAATGGCTGCCTGCTGCCATGAAAAAATAAGATGGTGCACTGCGCCCTCTGCTGGCGAATGCATGCAAAAAAAAAAAAAAAAAAACACAAGCAAGAGGTTCACAACCAATTAGGGCTCTATAACATTATGAATTCCAGAGCAGTAATTTAGCAGCGCAAAACTCTCTGGTGAAATCCTCACTCATATCCAGACTTGGAAATAATACCGTGAAAAAAGTGCCTCTGGAACAAGTCTATGAAATTAGAAATGTAATGTCAAGGGCAAATAAACTTTTCTCTCACAATTAACAATCTTTGGGAGGAAGACACTTTGAGGAGGAAAAATGACACCCTTTCACTCAGGAAGATTTTGTATGTACTAGCTATTGCAAACCGTTTGCAATATAGCTACTTGGGGAATGGGGAAAAAAGTACCTTAAATCACTGCTCACCACATCCAGCCTTGACATGAGAAAAAGAAATCTCTCACGTCTATCACAGTATTTTTGCTGCGCCTGCAGCTGTGGTTTCTGTGATGACAAGGCAATATCTCTGAGGCTTCAAACACTCTCAAACTTCAATCAGGTCAATTCTCCACAAGTAAGTTAGTTTTTTAACAGGTGCTGTGTGAGCACGCACAATACAGTGGTACCCCATTAAGGCGAACACGTGATCTACCCAACAGCATAAGGGTGTGACATTCCAGAATATTCTGGGATGAATACAACATTGCTAGAAAAAGGTAGCATAATCGATACTGTAAACGTATGTGTGTGTGTGTGTGCCTGCGTGTGTGTGTGTGCGTGTATCTGTTTGTGTGGTACCAACAACCACAAATGAACGTGGCTGGTTAAAAATACGTGTGACCCCAGTGTTATGTGTACACAGCCTCGGGACTACCACGGTCAGCGAGAGCAGAGCCGAATAAAAAGAATGCACCTGCACAACGTTAGAAGCTCCTAGTGATATACTGTAAAAAAAAAAAAAAAAAAAAAGCAATATGTGGACCTGCATGGTCCTCCTCAGGCTGACGACCGTGGAGGTCTAAATGTTCCTTTTCAGGCAATAAATCAGCGGGAGCGTTTAAGCAGCGTGCGTATGATCTCCTTTTTCTCCAGCACGCACAGGGCCGAACACCCGTCTGCGGGTATTAGCGCATACTGTACATCCCCTCCGGACTAACGAAGAAGAGGTGGGGGCTGGGGGTGAATGAGGCGCAGAGGGCCCTAACTGTGTCTCTCTCTCACCATGCAGGGGAGAGGAGAAGAAGTGCCAGGACCAAGCTGACCCTCTCTCTGCGGTTCCCCAGGGGGTCGGGCAGTGGAGCACGTTCAGGCAGCCCAGGACTCATCCACCCCAGCGGGGTTCCCCTCGGCGGAAACGGGGGTCCGGGACAGACAACGGGGGCGGGCAGCGCGCCGAGACAGCAGGGGGAGAGACGGCTTGGCAGGCGGCGTCGACGCAGCTGTCCTGAACCACAGCCGTCTGTTATAGGTAATATCAAGAAAAAGCTCTACTGGAATCTGCACCTATTCAGCTGCGCATTTAAGACCCAGTTTAAAAACCGCATGTCAGCAAGTACAGGCCTCTCTGATGAAAGGCATGTAAATTTTATGACTGCATGTCAAAAGTATACAGAAGGGCCAGGTAACGACCATATTATTGGTGTACTATATTAAGAGCAGCAGTAAAACAGCAAAAGTGCTAGAAGACAGCACCGTCTCAGTCTGTCACAGTACATATCTCTTTATGCCCATTAAAAGGAAGGAGGATCAAGGTGCATGCTGGGATACAAGCCCACATTACTGCAACTGAAACCTGTATTGTACTCCTCATTATTTTTTATTGCAAACAAAAGGTATGCATAGTATATACATGTGTACTACATGCGTTTTCCTTCGTTAAAATGATTTATTTTTCTTTTTTTAAATCTCAGAGAGAGAAGTTTTTTTCAGTAGCAACCTAGATAGGCATCAAAAGAGCGGCACAGCTTTCTAGGTAGTGCATCTGGAAAACTTTTGCAATATGTGCATAACAACGACAAAAAAAGAATAGTCATTAACGCACAAGCTAATTATAAATAAAATAATGCAAAATTGATAGTCATACATAGCTATCACACACTACCTATGTAGGACTTTTCCTTTGCTGAGCTAACGATATCATTGCTGGTTTCCAAATCAATATTTGTTGTTTAAGTGGTCCACACATGATGAAGACACACGAGTGACACAGCAGACAGAATGCAAATGTTAATTTTATGTTTGATATCATGTTAATTTAATTACGTTTTTCAAGTATACAGCATATAAATATAGTGTCATGATTACCATCGCTAAATGATTTTCCAATCAAAATTAGTATCTAGCTTATATTCAGAAATATTAGGATGCACTGATCTTGGATATGTTCTACTGCTATAACTAATATTAGTAACACCAATTTGCTGGAATTTTTTAGGTTAAAAAACATGTATATCTAGGCAGTATTGTTAAAACCATTACCATCATTTTAACACAATATGAATACAGCTATAAAAATGGATATCATCTGCTATAAGTTCTCCACTGCTGTTAAGAAATAGGACTAAACTTATTTTCTGCTCTTTAAACTTCCAGCCAAAAGAACTGGCACATGCCAATGAAGTCACCGAGGAGTTAACATGAATAATGTACTGTCACCCAATCTCCTCACAGAAGAAACAGTAGCAAGATGTAGATAGGGACAGCACCATGGCAACAGCTAACACCCAGAGCGCCGACCTCCTGGAACCCGCACCCCCTGCTGTGAGACTCAGGTGAGCAGGGCCAGGTACCGAGTCCTTCAGTCCTGCAGTGGCCAGGAAGATATCACACTCACGATCCACCATGCACAGGGCATACCAGCCGCTGAAACCTTCCACCAACAAATACCTCCAGAAGAGGTGGGACCAGACCAGATATGAGAACCACCTGAGCAAGGTATGTTGCGACACTGGAAAGACATAAACTATGTCATCTACACCACGGGGTGGCAGTTTAGTATAGCGGTTAAGGTGCAGGGCTTGTAACTGAAAGGTTGCTGGTTTGATTCCCCACAGGGGCACTGCTGTTGTATTATTGGACAAGATACTTAATCCAGAATTGCCTCAGTAAATATCTAGCTGTATAAATGGATAACATGTAAAAGCTATAACCTGTGTAAGTTGCTCTGGATAAGAGTGTCTGGTAAATGATAATAATGTAATGTAGGAACAGACATAAGGCATCAGTAAAGCAAACACTGGAAGAAACTCATTGGACCCAATGTTATAACCCTGTTCCTCCTTCTTGTTCATCACTGATACACAGATGTGGCACTTCATCGATGAATAGGAACTAATTCTTTGAAGAAAAGTAGTTAGGGGTCCAAACTATTCTCTTCTGTGAATTCTTTCTGTGAGGTTCCTTCCTGTTGTATGTATCACACAACCAACTAAAGGAAATATACTGTTTCATTGTTGAAACTGTTATTATACTGAATTGCAGATGACACATTTAATTTTTTCATACGTGCAACAGTATTGTTTTATGTTTAGTTTGTCCCAGAGTACAAAACAGAAATAGAGAATGAACACCAGTCAACGGTTGGAAGCTAATGGTTTGATAGCTTAGCTCAAGAGACCAGGCAAGAGGTAAACTGCCTCGTCCCAGGGCCGAATTACAACATTCATATTAATATGGCTTAACTAACTTTTCAGCACAGTATACAATGACCTTTTGTGCTCTCATTGAATTTGAAGGACAGTGTCACGCTTTCAATGCCTCATTTCAGCTCAGAGCAAATGCCAGGCTACAGAGATGCTGGAATTTCTGTCTCTGAAGACACTGATACTTTTGATTCTGTGTAGCATCCTTGGAGTTCCAGCGTACCTCACCGCAGTGTTTCCCCAGGTCAAAAGCGCCAGGCCCATTGTGGACACCAAGGGTATCAGCACGCCAGCACACATCCAGCTGAAACTGAAGAAGCTCCAGGTATGTGGGCTCATGCATGCTCTGTGCTGGTATCTAGTGAGCGCCTGTTTGATGTTCATGTTCCGAATGGTGCATATCCTGCACGTGCTCATGACTCTGTGATGGGATCCTCATCTCCGTGATCCAGTTAGAAGAGGAGAGACTGGCCATCATCGAGAGAGACAATCATCTGCTTTCCTCCAAGCTGGCGGACATCATGAGGTCCAAGGGCCTGGTGGATCACAGGAACGACTATCCTGAGCGAAGGTGAGGGAGGCATCCTGTTCTCAGAGCTGTGCCACGCTCAGTCAAAACATGCTAAGGTTTTCACCCGGACGATTCAAATACAGGCTGAACGGATCATTTTCACGTCAACATAACATTCAGATCCCAGTTGTCTTTAAAAGATATGAAGTATTGATATACACAGACGGTTAACCCGTGGTATGTTACATGCTGCGTGACTCTCGAATGAAATCAACAGCTCGTAAGGTACGACCGTAGGGAGGGGTGCTTGTTTGTTTGGATGCTAGTCCCCGTTCCTCATTAGCACTGACACTGTGTCATTTTGTCACCGTAAGACCACTGCTCTCCTGTTGCATTATTTATCTCCCTTTCCAGCTACACGGCTGGCTTTTAAATTATTAAACACCAGACTCACAGACACGTCATCAGTCACAGATATAATGACTGCGTGATCGCATTAACAGTTTCTCCTGTGTGAATGCACATCCTCCAGGATACTTTTGCAGACCTGACTAATGAATGACTAAGCAGAGTGACACTACCATGGTTCCGCAATTAAATTCCATCAGCTGAGGGTGTAATCATTTTGACACAGGTATCATAAAAACGACTGCGCTGGAAGCAATACCATTGGACTTAATCCAATTGGCAAACCGTGTTTATTTGAACGCTGTCAGGATTTACACCATAAAGAAATGAAAGTGGGAATATTAAGCTTATTCAATGTCAGTAGTCAGTCAAGCATCATCTGTGTTACTCTACATGGTTTTACGTCTGAACTGGAACCAGCGTCACATTAAATATCCTCATATTCACATCTCAACTTAAATATCCCACACACAAAGCAATCACTGTGTCATAACCTGTTATGATTGGTTATTCTCTTGAAAGGTGAAATGTAGTTTGTAAATTGGCAGGATGCTTTTGACAGCATGATATTAAACAGCACTGATGGATTGAACCTTGTTCAAGACAGCAGATATTGCAGCCAGTCTTTCTGGGGAGAAAACATTGACATTTCCATCTGAACTGTACAAGACATTTGACAGAATGTCATCTCTCTTGATTCAACATCTTGATTCATGAGGAGAATACTGAGAATCAGCTCACTTGATGTTTTATGAAAGCACTGACGAATTCTAGAGACTGACCATTATAAAAGGAAAAATGGCCTGGAGTTTTCTCTACTAGAATAATAGTACCTTTCTATTTCAACAGGAGCTTGCTGTAGTTTTTAAAGTTCACTGGAACAACTGAATAAGTCTCAGAAAATGATTCACAGGGAGGTGTTTGATGGAACATTCCAAGTACACACCAAGTACTGCCCTTTATAGACATGTTTATACATGTTTGTTTTATATAACCAGACAAACCCAAGGGACCCCATGAAGACAAAGATATATAACTCAAATGTAATAGAAACTGAACATTAAAATGGAATATTGATTTTGAAATGCATGGGATGTCATTTTGTCAGTTCAATTCTGAGGAGACTTTTGTTGTTTCATACAGTTAATTTGAACAATGTAAACATATGGCTGGATGCATTCATTTACACCCAAGATACAAAGTTTCTTATAGGGATAGATATAGTTTTGCCCCAAAAGAAGTAAAATATAATAAGCTGTGTTTTTAAATCATTTTTGGCATGGAAGGGATGTTGTTATAGAACAGAATGTACTTGATTGATCACTTAGGACAAAATTCAGTTACCACCAACAGTAATTAAACATGAAAACATTTGAAACAATGTAAAACTATTGTTTAGTTTGATGTTACATGATATCAAAATATACTGACATAAAAAAACAATGTTAAACATTACCTTAAAAAACTCCTTCCCTTGCTCATGTGGCCCTGCAGTCTCCATGGCGAGAAGAGGAGGGAGGAGCTACTCCTGGTGACCCGCCAGAACCAGGCCATCCTTCAGCGAATCACGGCTCGCCAGTCGGAGTACCGGCGCCAGCTGTGGGAGGAGGACTGGGAGAGGGTGGAGCGCAGGCGGGACGACATCGCCCGATACCCGCGAGGTGTCACTCACCAGCAGGTACCCTCACCTGCGCCCCCACATTCACTCTCACTGCACCTGTTAACAGGTGTGCGGAAATCGCTGTCCCAACCTTATAGGCTGAGGCTGAGGACCAAACTGGTGGACAGCAGCCATAAACCTGCCAGTCATACATCTGATTACCCACATTACTGCCAACAAAACAGTCTCCTCTAGAATGTGTGGGATTTCTCCACCCAGTCAGTCGTCATCACTCATAACTCATGCGGGCAACAGTGTAGCATAGTGGCAAAGGAGCAGGGCTCCTAACCAAAAGGTTGCTGGTTTGATTCCCCGCTGGGACACTGCTGTTGTACCTATGGGCAAGGTACTAAACCCAGAATTGCCTCCGTAAAGATCCAGCTGGATAAATAGAAAAAAGTGTAACCTATGTAAGTTGGATAACTATGGATAAGTACATCTGATAAATGACAATAATGTAATGACAAAACATTATTTGGAGCCCTGTGCATTTGAGGCTGTGTATACACAGAAGTATAGTGTGTGTTTGGAAACGCAATAGTGTACTCTAGCTGCCTTTGACCACAGCTAAATGGGCCACACTTCTCTGTTTGTTATCAAAATATGTTTGCCTAAATTCACATTACTGCAAAGTTATGCATAAAAATCTGATACCCAGCTGTAAATTGTTGCATCAGTTTCCAATTGTTTGATTTTTTTCCACGTTTTAGTCAGACTAGCAGAATGGGAAGGGCGTTGAGAGACGCAATTAAAAACTCACTAATGAGCAACTGCTTAAATGCTCTATCGTGTCTGAAGCATTCCTTAACACTGCTCCACAGAGGATTCCACTTCAAAGCCTTCATTAAATATCACGCTTCTCCTCTCACATTACCAGAGAAAGTAATCTCACGCACTAATTGATTCGGGCAGCTTTGACCTGAATTTAACTTCAAGCGCTGCGCGGAGTTCGGAGGTCATGTTTACTCTGGTCACCTCCACAGATGGACGGCCTCTTGAGTTCAAAGGTCCGCGCGCTGATAATCTGTCCTTCGGCGCACGGGTCATGTTGTGTGCCGATCGTTTCCATTTATCCACGCACCGGTTACAGGCGTCTGAGGCGTGCTGTTCGTGTTTAAGATTAACAGAGAAGCAGACTACTGACTGTAGGCTGCATCCTTTCTTGCAGAGAATCAAGAGGAGGGTGAAGTTTCGGGGCAGTGAGACAGAAAGCTCGAGCGAGGAGTCTGGACAAGTGTCAGAGACCAACAGCAACCGTGAGTCCGAAGACAGCGAGCGGTCCTCTGAGACCAGCGGTGAACGCATCGGATATTCTTAAAAAACTGCTAGAGAAGAGTGTAAAAGTGAAGGAGCCGAACTGGTAGAAGACAACTCTGGAATTAAGAAATTGTTGTTTTCACTGATAAATTCGTTGTTTGCCGCGCTACCTTTGCTAAAAGAACAGTACATTATTGATTCATATAAACTATTCACGTCCACTAGGTCATTAATTGCTGAAGTTTTAGATTTAAATTAATTTTGGTTGTGTGCATCTTTTCTGTATTCGTCATGCTCCATCCTGAACACATTATTCAGAGCTTCAAGCAAGTACCTAATTAACGTGAAGAGGTTGAACAGTTTGAAGCCTCACTCTAGAGTGATTGCATGTAAAGGGTTTAAATTATGGTAGGTAATGAATGTTAATCTAGCTCTGGAGTTGTGTATTTAAATGAATGAGTGCTTCCCCTGGGTTGCGCGCGTGGTACTTTTCGTTCGGCATGAAGTGTCATTGATGCCACCTGCTGGAGATTTTTTGCATCTGCACTTGAATGTAATTGAACGTTGAGAGGACTTGAGAATTTGTTAGTCTAACGAGGCAATTGCAGGATTTGTGTTTGTTACATGCAAATGAATGATATTATCTGACACATTATACTGAACTACATTTTCTGTTTCCATATATATTTATTTTCCTTGTTTTTCCTGTACAAAGGGATCATTTGAATGTGAAAACAAAATCTATATCAAATCCATATCACCACACTTGCAACAGTCGGTTTATCATCAGTGTCTCTTGTGCAGAATCTGTTGGTATTCTGTTAATTCCTGGTCCAGATTATTGGTGTTCATATATGGTTTCAGACTCTCCAAATGTACTGCTATAGAAGAGGGATTTTAAAATTGGGGATTATGACCGAGAACACCAGAAGCTGTTAATCAGCAGGTTCTGAAAGGATGATCTTGCATTATGCATGAAAATATTCAGATGTGTGTAAAATACCCTTTGGTTAAAATCAGTATGAATTATTCATACATTAATATTACCTACATTCTCTCTGCTCTAAACATGTCCTCTATTATGTGTGATTATGAGAAGAAGCATTATGTATTGTTAGTATATTGATTCCAAAGGGGTTCCATGCAAACAAAAACTACTGTTTAAACATAAATAATAATGAAAAAAGTCCACTTGTGTGAAATTCTCCCCGTAATAAATGCTCCTTGAGTGTGGAGCAGCTTTAACCCACTAGATGGCAGAATGTGAACACCTTTACCCTAACCCAGGGACCCCACATTTGTGCCAAATATATTGGGGGTAATAAAAGCTGATTTAGTTCAAAATGTGTCACAATGACAAATTACACCTATTTCCATTTAAAGATGACTTTCTTTTACCCATAGGGCTAAAGAGGGATAAGAGTCAGAAGGATGTTGCAGATGAATAGAGTCTGCTCACATTTTCCCCCTTCAGTGCCCAGTTCCTTATTGATCCAAGAACTTCAATCATATTTCAGGGCTACATCACAGATGTGGGTTGAGGAGCAGTACGGTCTATTCCTTCATTTAAAGTGAAATATTATTGTTCTTATCGTAAATGAAACCCTGTAATACTCTGGAACAGTGTGACAATGTGACGTGCAAGAATATACTGCCGACCTTCCACAAGCCTGTTGCCCAGCCAACGTTGAATTGCTGTTATTTGAACACCGCTAAAAGTGTAGCCCCAATCAGTCTGACATGTGCTGAACAGTGTGGAACAGCATGGCTGGACATTGGTGCCATCTGTCCCCTGGAGTGAATGATGCAGTCTCTGATCAGGACGTTAGTGGAAAGGTCAGTGAGGGGTCAACCTGCTAGCTGGCAGTGGAACATTCCACACGGAGCAGTTTACTTCTGCCCTGATTGTCCATTATGTTTTCTCCTAATCATACCTTTTCCACGTTAGCGTGGCGACACCCAACATTGAGATTGGACTGATCATACCACCATCTGACCAGTTTTTTTTTTAATATAGTCAATAAAGCATAAATAAGAAAAAAAATATACCTCTCTTTCACAGTCAATAGTACTTCCTCTGAATGTGATTTCTTTCCATAAAATCCATTACTTTTCAATAACGCTTGACTGAAGGACTTGACTGAACTTTACGCTACAAGTGCAATTCATTGCCAAGATTCCCAGCTGTCAGGAATGGCCTGCAAATGACCGTTATCTGAAGGGTCACATATCCTCTTGGATGACCTACTCTATACTTCAACCAGATAGCTCGCAATAACGAATGCACTGAACAGTCATTCATGAGTTTACTGGATACTTGGCCTTTGTCTGTAACTGAGATTCGGACATAAATCATAAAAGGCCATGAAGTGTCACACATCCAAAGTTAATATCGTAATACTGTCTGAACTGAAAGCAATGTCAGCTACACGGGCAACAATCAAATAACTGTAACACAGTCCACTTACCATATGGTCCAATTTATTTTTCCCCCGAGGGTCTGAACATGTCTCCAGTCTTTTGCATTTATTCTTAAGTGAGAATTCACTTCTCCAGGTGTGTTTGTACTTGCACATCACAGGGATGCTGACAGTAATGTGCTTATTGGCTATGACAGGTACATGGAGTTAAAGCCATCTCACAGATGCGAAGGACTGAATTGTATGTGTGTTTTACAAAGGAAATGCCTCTCTTCTCAGACCTGATTAGGGTGCAGAGGCATGGCAGACATTAAAAATGCAACACTTTGAAAATGGGAGTTAGGAGTAAATAGTGATGAAATCTCTATTGACTGTTTTAAGCAGTGGAAAAAAAACAGCCTCTAATCTTCTCCAATGTCTAATCCACTCTGAACCCTTTTTCACAGACAAAACACAAACACACACACACACACACACAAACACATACACCCTCTGCAGTGTTGCTAACCAGATAAAGACATATGGAACATCAGATCACATTCAGTTGAAAAAAAAGATATATCCTCGTTACATTGTGGCTTGATGAGTAAATAAAACCCATAAATAAGACTTCAATTAAATTATGTCTGACATTTAAAAAAATACATTTATTTGTAGGGCTTCACAAAACATTATTGTGCATATATTCCGCACACAAGAAAATCAAATTAAGAAATAGAACAGCATATCAGACTCCATGTTGCCGTTAATACAGGGATGTGAACAATGAATACTCAATGGTCTAATATCATGGTAGTAGTGTGTGGGATGAGGCCTGGCCTATGTCTGTGTGTGTTTTGTTGTTTACAGCGAATGGAGGACACATTTTATGTGTGTGGTGTTGTGTTAACCCTGTACTCTGTGTGGGTGTAGTCTAGTGTAGGCTTAGCACTGGACTCTGTGTATGGCGTTGTTTAAATTAAGCTCTAGTCTATGTGCAGTTTGACGTGCGTTACTATTGGACTGAACAGAGCAGTGCTCTATAACTGGTATATGAGGTGATGTATATTTCACTAGCTGAAGTGACACCCTGTACATCACTATGTACAGTAGAAGCCTAGAGGTCAGAGCTCAGAAGGCTACGTTTGAGATAAACTGGTTCCATGCACGCGTGGTTTACAGATAACACACGTTTAAAACTCAATGCAGTTAGGCAATATAATGTAAAAAGCATACACACACACACGCACAAACCCAAATGGACCACTGTAAATAGCATGGTCCCCTTTATGGTAATCTCAACCAGAACAGTGTCACCTTTAATGCCTTAAAATGTGATGTGCCGATTGTTTGCATTCTGAAGGTCAGTTCATAACTTGCCGCATTCATAAATGCATTCCTTATGGAGTCTGGTATTTTTAAAGATATTCTAATAAACAGAGATTTCCGTCTGCTACAGTGCAAACAATGGGGACACAATCTTAAGGCAAAACTGTTTTGTGTCTTTATTGTTGATTATCAAATCCTATTAAGTTTACATTTACACATTCAAAAAAATCACCATCTTTTATTAAAATAATAAAAAAAAAATTCTCTATTTAACTCGACATTTGCAATGGCCTTTTTTGAAAAACCTACTCTGAAACACCTACACATCCTACAAACTAGGATTATATGTGTATATATATATATACACTGGCATGATTATTGACCATACCTGGAAAAAAATGAAAAAAAAATCAACCAATCACATCACATGAAAACATTTGCACCGCTTCAGAATGGGAACCCTGGCACGGGTTACCCAAATAAATGATGTGTCAGTATGCAGCTGAAATACATGAGGGCACAGGGTGACGCTGAGGGATTGGCTGTAGATTGTTGTGGGATGGGGGAGCTGCAGCGAGGGGTGGGGGTGGGGAGTCGGGTGAGGGTGGGAGCGTCTCAGGTGAAGTCCTTGGAGATGGCCTCCACGAAGTTGGGGGCGGACATGAGGATGCCGATGGTGCAGAGGATGGTGAAGACGGAGAAGGCCATGAGGCAGAGGCGGTCGATGACGGAGGCGGCGAACTTCCACTCGTTGCAGACGGACTCGTCCTCGTCCTGGTCGTGGAAGCGCTTGGCGATGTACCGCACCTCCTCCAGGATCTTGGCCAGGTCGGGGTCCCCGCCGCCCACGGGGGACGCCTGTGCCCCGGGCAGCAGCATCTCCTCCTCGCCCGCGGGCATCAGCCGGGTGCACATCACGCCCGAGTCGGGCGTGGTGGTGTAGTGCATGCCCTCCATGCCCCGGAAGCCGATGTAGAGCATGTTGCCGTTGGTGGTCTGCGGCGGCCCCGCGCTGGCGTTCAGCTCCACGCTGGACAGGCTGCTGCGCCTCTGCTTGTTGTGGCATGCCAGCCGAACCCTCTCCTCCCCGGGACGCTTCATCCTCAGGAACCAGGCGCACCAGTTCAGCAGAATGATGCGCGTCTATACGCATCACAAGGACAGCATGACAGTCAGTGCCTTCATTTTCCAGCCAGCAGACCTTCTTGCGCTGCAACTTATACCTATAACTAGGGCCCTGTGTTTTCGGTGACTGGGTTTCATAGCCTGTAATTCAGCACTGCAGTAGTTAGATGCTAGTGCAGCAGTGTAGCGTAGTAGTTAAGGAGCAGGACTTGTAACTGAAAGGTTGCCAGTTTGATTCCCCACTGGGGCACTGCTGCTGTACCCTTGGGCAAGGTACTTAACCCAGAATTGCCTCAGTAAATATCCAGCTGTATAAATGGATAACATTGTTAAAAAAAACTGTAACTGATGTAAGTTGCTCTGGATTAGAGCATCTGCTAAATGCCAGTAATGTAATAATAATAATGTAATGCACCATTGTCTTGAAGCTGTCTGTTCAACAATCATTAATAACTGTTCCACTCTGTTACCTGGAACATCTCAATTTGTCATAAATGATTACTAAATGTGCACAATTGCATACAAATTCACAGGGTTCATGGCAATAGACAAAAATTTATCAGTTCTATTCAGAATTTTTATGACTGTGTCAATAACACATAAATGTTACCATAAAATGATGCGCTGCATGGTAATATTGGGATTTCTGCTATTATTTATGTGTTTTATTACTGCGAGAAAATAAGTAGTCATAAATGCTCATTGACACTCTATCAAAATATTTCAAAACAGTGCTTCCTCTTATGGAGTAACTATAAAATAATGACAAAAAACAGTCCTTTAAAGGTATATTAATGTTTTAAATCTTCAAAATTAATCAAAACAGCAAGTGACAAACTGAAGAAATCTAACACTGGGTGTCCCCTTGTCACAATACTAATACTTTCCCTGAGAACGCAAGGCCCCATCCATAATTCCTGCTACCCGGCAAATACTCTACTCCTCAATACCTTAAGAGCTGCACTGTCCCACAACACACACCGACACCACTCACAGAGCAATCTATTTCCCGAGGATGCGGCCACTGAGGCACTAACTGTAACCTTCAAGGGGTTTAATGGGATTTCAGTGTAGCGTCAGGTTCACGGTCGGAGGAAAAATGAGCTCACCCATTTCGGCATCTTGCCTCCGTCGGGATCGTGGTGGTGGTACTGCAAGACCAAGACCGTGGCAATCACGGACAGGCCCACGATGACCATGGTGGTGGCAAAGTACTGGGCTGTGAAAAAAAAAACATGAATGCAAATGTACAGTACTAGCCAAAAGTTTGGACACACCTGATTAATATAATGGGAAACATGCATTCAAAATCATTTTTATATAAAGACTTATGCCTAAATGCTTGAAATTTGTTTCTTAGACAAATATAAATAATGAAGTTGATGCCTGCATATGATTGATGATGATTGATGATGATGCATATTTTTTCCAAAAAAAATTAATTAACTTTTTTGGTCACTGCATAGTTCCATTTGCGTCATTTCATAGTTTTGATGTCTTTACTATTACTGTAATATGTGGAGTATAATAAAATAATATAATGAAATATAATAAAGATAAATAAAAACCCTTGTGAGTAGGTGTGTCCACACTTTTGACTGGTACTGTGAGGACAGCAGCATGGTTCAGTGGTTAGCAATCTACAGTAGTAACCCTCAGGGCTGCATTTCAGTAATATCGGTTGCTGAACTGCTGTAATACCCTTCAGCTAGGAGCTCAAACTGATGAGTATTAGTCACATACTATTATTCTAAAATGTGGAAAATAGTAAAAATAAAGTAAGAAAAGTGTGTCCAAAAGTGTGTCCAAACTGAGAGAGTGAGAGATGAGAGGCGAGAAGGAGGCCACACGCTCTGCCGACTCATGCTTAAAGCAACAGCGATGATTCCATTCTGCTGGTCTTCCTCTGAGATGCTGCCTGAATGAGGAATTGAGACCTCCTGTTTTGAGCAATCTTATTAAAAATGACGCTCGGAGGGGGATAAACAAATGCCTTTGCAAGCACCACAAAGCTAGACGGTTACAAAGTGCCGGCAGCCCTCCCTGACAACTTCCTGTCACTTTCTGGCTTCATCAGCTCTCCCTTATCGCTTAGAAAGTTGGTTATTTTCATGGAGGTTGCTGACGCCGTCTCTTTTGAAGGATGAGTGGGCTCACCGATTAGTGGCACGGAGTCGGATGTCGCTGGCATAATCTCCGCAACCAGGAGCATGAAGACAGTCAGGGAGAGCAGCACGGTGATCCCTGGTACGAGAAGGACCAATCATCGACATCGGCATTCATCACAAGAATAAAGAACACCTGATCCAGCACATTGTTGACCTCACTGTACTTACCAATCCTTCTTAGTATTGTGTTACCCCCCCCAAAAACCTCATCTCTTGCATCCTCAAAGAGAGAGTGCATCACAGTAGCTTTCTTTTAATATTCATTTCTTAATTTGAAAATTCAGCGACTTGGACCCTGTACAGCACATATTGATGTTTTCTGATAGAGTCATTTATTATTGCCCGCATTGGCTGCCTCTTCACATTCCCGTTGCGTTGTGCATTAAGTTCAATTTGCGTGTGTGTGTGTGTGACTTGACTGTGCAATGCGGCTGATTAGATTTTCAAAGCAGATTGATGCCTTGGGGGCAAAGCACCGACACCGCAAATGTTTCTGCTCCAGGTGTGCGCAGTTTATTTGCGCTGTTACCCCTCTAGGCGTTTCCTTGAAAACGGTTTGAAATTCAAACACTTAAACCCGCAGCAGTACAGAGAGCTAAAACACAAAGACGTGAGAAGGTGCTTTTGGCTGCAGTCACACGCCGGCAGCACTGTGTTCTGTGACTCATCGGTGAGCTGGAGGGCTCAAGGTTTTTTTTTTGAGAACAAACTTCCTCACCCCACGGCGGACGATAATTCACTGTAATCCTTCAGGAAGTTTCCTAATGAGCTCCTCCGATCAATAACCCGCTGGAATCCCCGGGATCAAGATGGATTGAGCGTGCTCCTCTCATTTAGAATCAGATTAGATTGAGCTCGAGGCAAGAAAGACAAAGTTCATATTTTTACGCTCTTTTGCTCGCATTGACTCGTCATGTCGAGATCTGACACTCTTGACATCAAAGGTTCAGATGTCCTGCAGCCCGCCATTTGTTTCCTGATCGAAGCACAGCCTCTCTAAGTGTATAGACTGTGAGGGGCAGTTTGAAATAAGATTGCAAGTCACTGGGGTCTCGCTCAATTAACTTCCAGCAGTGACTGATTCCAGAACATCAATTAGTTATTGCCAAGGATCCACTCCCTGGAGATTAATCCTGTCAGTGACATACACTGACACCCTTTAAAAAGCACCTAGGGTAGCCTAAAGAGAAAAAATTAACCCTGGGAAAGTGGTTGAATGGACTTACTATACAATCAGAAAGCAGCCTCTTTAAGTCCAACAAATCAATGTGTGCTCTGGATGTCAAACTAAACACTTTGGGAGTTTAGTTACAAATACACATTTAAGGGACTCAAGGGATCAGCCCCGATACTTACAGGACATGATCAAGGCCTACAAGCCAGTAAGAACGCTGCGCTCTGCTACCTCCGGTCGCCTCTGTCTCCTGAAATACAAGGGCAGCCTCTTCACACTACTTACTCCACACTGGTGGAATGAGCTTCCTGCTGAGATTCGCAGAACAGCCTCCCTGGGTGCTTTCAAGAGAAAGCTGAAAACTCATCTCCTCAAGCTTTATCTCTAGTCTACCTTCCTCTCTATCTGTCCTATCTAGCTTTATCTCTAATCTACCTTCCTCTCTATCTATCCTATCCATCCCTATTTTCTATTCAAAAAAAGCACACCAGTTTAGCACTTAACTCAATGTCTTACTGACCTTTTGTAATACTTTTTGATAACTACTCTTAGCATTGTGATGCATTTATTTGGAAGTCGCTCTGGGTAAGAGCGTCTGTTAAATGACGTAATGTAACATGGACACCAACCAACAATCTAAATAACTTTCAAAATCAATAAGACAAATGTGTTAGATGACATTTTAGTGAACTGCCAAGTATTAATTGCATTAAACCCTATGTGCCCTTTCAGTAAGAAGTAAGGAGGAGTCTGATTTAGTTCAGCTGTGGTTTTCATGGTCTTAAACCAGGGATTTAATTCACTGGTTTTTAGCCCTTTCCAGTTCACCTGAGGTATCCTGCTCTGAACTCATCCTGGCAACATCGCCTAGATGGAAAACCATGTCAAATCAATTCCACCATGAGCACAGACCCCCTCTGGGAGTTCCCTGCCTTTCCACTACCAGCTGAACCCCTCCTCGTATCTGGGTACCCGGGCATCCGACCCGCCTCTGGTTTAATTAAAGCCACTGCTTTGGAGATTCCAGAATCCCGTGTCACAGAGAGCGTTCTGTATAAATCTGATGCTCTCTTCCCTCGGAAAGCGGGCGGCTTGCATTGGGCCCCCGGACGCAATTTATGCCTCTCTGAGTCAGCAAAAGCGGACAGGCCCACTGCGGGGAGCAGAAACGGGCTGCAGCCCGCTTCGGACAGTAAGTCAGTCACCTGGCTGGAGCGGGAGCAGACCAAAAAAACCGACTAATTATATAAAATGCAAATTAATTAACTTGACCACAAATTACAGGTGCTTTTCATTACTAATGGTCTGGGGAGGGAGCTTTTCTTTGATGGATGGGCGTAGAGTATGGAACGGCCTCAGCTGTACCAGAACCGCAAATAAAGGGCCATGAAGCTGTCCGAGAGGTAACCGCAGCGGGGTTTTCTCCCACGGTGCCAGATTCTTCTGTGACTGACATTAATGGTGACCTTTGTGGCATCCCTGTAGGTTGCACAGAGGTTTTTGACTGACGTCCAGTAGTGATTCCAGATAATCAATTAGCTGTCTCCAAGGACTGACTTCCTGGAGATTGAAGATGTCACTGACGTTCACTGATATACTTGAAAATGCCCACGCACTGTAGTTCACTGAGAAAAGTAAAAAAAAAAATAAAAAAAGCTACCATTGACTGAAAAAAAACATTATCTATTGAGCAGAATATGGTTATGTGTACTGTCTCTTTACCAGTGGACTGGTGACAACAGGAACTATTGAACTTGGCTTGAATACTTGAATACTGGATTCAGAGCAAAGCAAAAAGTTTCAACCTTGCAGGTTCACCATGGATTTAAAAAATCTTTGTCAGCACTCACATTCTTTCCAAAATACAGATGCTGCAAACTGAGTGACAGGGGAGTTCTCTATGCTACTGAAAGCTCTGCAAGGCGATTGAAACAGGAGTTGTCTGTACCAAGCACTGAGAACTAACTGAAATGGAAGTACACTATACTATTGTGAGCATTGTGAACCAACTTAAATGCGAGTACTCTATGCTACTGTAAGAACTGAAATCTTATTGAGAGGGGGGTACTCTACATTACATTACATTATTGTCATTGAGCAGACACTCTTACCCAGAGTGACTTACATAGGATACAGTTTTTACATGTTATCCATTTATACAGCTGGATATTTACTGACGAAATTTTGGGGTTACGCACTTTGCCCAAGAATACAGCAGCAGTGCCCCTGCAGGGGAATCAAACCAGCAACCTTTTTGGTTATGAGCCCTGCTCCTTACCACTATGCTACCCTGTTTGCCACTCTACCATAGAGTGCTCCCCTTATCACGTCACATGACTTTTAAAGGTAGCAGAGGGGTGCAGACAGGTTCAGAGCCAGGAGAAAATACAGAGGGGTGCAACTGCAACCCATGGGGGTGCACAAAAAGTCACAAATATGTCACTATGTAGACATATAAGGAGACAAATCGGGAGGGGGTCGGGGGTGCACTGCACCCCTAAGCACCCCCATGGGGCTGGACCTGGGCGCAGGACGAGCGGCGGTTGGGGGCTCTCACCCAGCGAGATCTTCTCCCCGGAGTCGGCGGGCAGCAGGAAGACAAGCAGCGCCAGCGTGGAGATCAGCACGCAGGGGATCAGCAGGTTCAGGCCGTAGTACAGCGTGCGCCGCCTCATCACCACGGTGAACGTCACGTCCGGGTACGGCTCCTTGCAGCAGTCGTAGAACCTCTCGTTCCTGCGTCCCGGCACCTCTGCGGCCGGCATCGTTACGTCATTCATTCATTCACTCACTCACTCACTCACTCACTCACTCACTCACTCACTCACTCACTCACTCACTCACTCACTCACTCACTCACTCACTCACTCATTCATTCACTCACTCACTTGCTCACTTACTCACTTACTCACTCACTCACTCATTCATTCATTCATTCATTCATTCATTCATTCATTCACTCATTCACTCATTCACTCATTCATCTTATATTTCACTCAGGTCACAGGGGCTATTTGGATTACCCACACTCCTCAAGCACACTGTACAACGGCAGCCCTCACCTAATGTTCTGATGAAGCTGAAAACGTAGCTACTGTCTAATGAAAGAACAAGAGCATTTCAGTGTGAAGAAGCAGCGTGAGAGAGTTGTTTGTCTATGCCTTTCTCTTGCATGCAGGTATTTTTTTTTTCAGATGTACAAATGCTGTATCGCTCTATTTCGTGGGAAACAAACCCCCAACAGGCTTAGCTTTGTAATCATTATTTCATACTGTTACCCAGCACACAGGCACAGCAATGCACACACTTACTGCTACTGATCAAAACTCTGATTAAAATCAACTCTTCTCAGCCGCCGCTGTCTTTAAGTAAGACGCGAATGGGCTTTGTACAGTACTATAGCCACTTTTGATAAAGCTGCTGTATATACACAGCTGTTTATTTACCAAAGAAATAGAGGCACCCGGAATAAAACCAGGGATTTAAGCTTGGAACTTTCAGATAAGAAGTTAAATTCCCTACTCACTACACCGCTGCCCCGCTAAGCACATGTAAAAGGTTAGTGGTGTATGAAAGTGCGGAGAGGTTTATTCCTTCATTTTCCATTATTCTGGGCTTCTGTGCTCCAGTGAAAAGCTCCTTCCTTTTTGGGTGCAGGGTCTTTTCATTTTCATTTGGATTACCTGTGCAAATTGAAGTGCTTAATCTCCTTACAGCAGAGCACAACCCCTGCACCAGTCATTACCCTCTGACAGCGCTCCTCCATTGCAGCTGAGCCAGGGCAAACCCCTGCAACGGGCTGCCCCCAAAAAACCTTCATGGACCAGAGGGCAACCATTCACCAGCAAAAAGGCTCTTATTGTTGATTAATTACTTATTACCACCCTCCCAATGAAAAGTTAAGCAAGCCAGAAAAGAACATTCAGAGGACACCTTGCCTGCACTGTGCTGCTGCTAAGCAGCAGCTAAGCAGCTAAGCTGCAGCTAAGCAACAGCAATGCTAAGCAACAGCAATGCTACAGCTAAGCAGCATGGCTGTTGCTCCTGAGTGGCTCAGTGGGCTAGGCACACATCTTGAGTGCAGGATGAGCCCAATGGCCTGGGTTCAAAACCTGGCCGTGTCATCCACTGATAATGACCAAGAGCCCATGGTAGTGGAACAAACTGGCTTAAGTCTGCCAGGAATAAGGGGTTTGTAGGGTGGCCAGGGGTTTCCAAGACAATCTGTGGTTCATCAGGTGCCTGCAAGCAGATTGGGTGGGGGGGGGTAGCACTTATCCTCCAATGAGAGCCCACTGCAATGCGGGGAACTATGTGACTTTGGCAAAAAGAAGCCATTGGCTGCATGGAAGTGTAGCAGAGGACTCCATGTGTCTCACTCCAGCACTCTGTACAAATAAAGAGCAAGCTGCAATGGGCCTAATGTGCAACTACTGATTCCAAACTATGGCTGAATAGTGAAAAAAGGCATTAAAGGAAGTACTTGCAAAGCATCCACTTTAAGAGCCTAATTTAAATAGTTACTTTAATATCATTAATCATGAGTGCAGTCTCATTTCTTCAGCCTGGAGGGTTGACATTCCTTCACAGCATATTTTTATTTCCTTGTTTGTTTACCGAAAAACACATTTTGCCCGGCGAAGGGGGAAGTTTTTCGGTAATAAAATGTCAACCGGCCCTCATGCAGGGGCTGTGTGATCACTGAGGCTGGAGAATTAGCTGAAGTGCCGGAGTAACAGGCCCTCCAGTAGGACGTTAGCGGTTGATTAGAGTAACAGAAGAGCAAGCCGCGGGGGGTGGGGTGGGGGGCAGCAGGCAGAATGAGCCTGTGGTGAGGGTGACGTCTGTGGAGGTCTGTCTGTCCCCGCCACTTCTGCCTGTTCCGCCGCAGCAGCTGTGAGCTGCGGCTTGTGGCCAGACCGTCTTCAGCTATAGCTACAGCCCGGAGGGGGGCGTTCCAGTGCCTCAGAAACGCAAACAGAACCGCTATCCATTAGCCACGTAACAGCCCCTCCAGTTTGATTAAATGTTGGTCTTCCCCACGCAAGCCCGACCACATGTGTGGACAGCTTTATGGTTATTTCATACCTTAACAGCTCCCTTATAGCCCCTAAACATTCATCTCATCCGCAGGCTGTCCTGTGTCAGAGACCCCATGATGCATGAAGTTTACGACCGACGCCTCACCGACGATACGCCTATTCAATTATTAGCATGACCAGAGGTTCTGAAATCATTTCCATAATTTTTTTTTTTTTGCAGTCAAGTACTGCAGATGTCATCCCATATGTACTGTTTACCATACTATTTCCAGTTTACTATATTCAATTCAGGAACTGTTTTACACTAAAATGTTGCCTCAGACAAAGTGGAAATTGCATGAGGCAATATTTGAGTATGTGCAGAGTATAAACCGTCCCTCATACTGGCCAGAGCTGGATTTGGTCGGACTTCTGAGCTTCCCTTACCTACAAGGTCCCACTCCCCGTTGGCGATGTATCCGGTGACATCTGCCTCCACCATCTGCAGGTCCAGTGACCAGCCACCATATGTCCAGGAGCCGAACTTCAGGTCACACCTCTGGACGTCAAACGGAAACCAGCGGACATCGATGTAGCAGGTGCTCTTAAAGATTCCTGAGAAGGAGAGAAGGGCATGGCAAAGGACACTTGTGAAAAATGAATGTGTGTTAACTCGAGGAATGTGTGTTAGAATAAGGAATATCCTTTTAAACATAATGATGTTCCTAATTTCAGATTTCATCTTTTACCTCACATAGATCTGTATTACTTTTTCATGTGTGACTTCCAGAAATAACACAGACTGCATGGGCAGGACAGAGAAATCCACGGCATCCAAGGCATATATGATATGGGGGCTGGGCGGGGGTTGGGGGCGACTTTGGAGCCGGGTGCTGAAAAGCCCAATTAAAATGGGAAGGATTACGGATGTGCTGTGCTGATAACAGACGGACATTAGAAGGAACAAAAAAAAAAATCCTGAGCTAAAAGTATAGGGGAGAAATTGGCTGAGAGCGGTCTGGAGATGATTGACTTGGGGAGAGGAAAAAAAAAAAGGCCAATGAAAATGACGGTGCCGGGAGAATGGATGAGGAGAGGGGCCTTCATTAACTCAAAGTGGAAACCAGGGGAAGACGAATGTCGGAAAATCCAATTTGGTCCCAATCACAGAGGGACGGGAATGCGTCTCGGCCTGTCATCTCCCTCATACTCCGCCCGGCTCTCCCCCTCTCGGCGGACGACTTTGCTGTGCGGGGTGGGACCTGACCGCTGGACCTTTCTGTTGAAGCCCTCGGGCTGGACGAGTGAGCCCAGAATTTCAGGGTTTAACGCCCTGTTTTTTGCATACACCCCCTTGTTCCCCTTATTAACTCACTTCGGATGCAGTGATGCCACTGTTTATGCCTGTATTGATTTCCGTGTGGTAAATCCCTCTTTTTTTCTGCACAGTAAGGGAAACGCAGAGACGGGTGACACAGGCACCGAGTATCACAAGCAATCACCTTGTCTGACAGGTAGGCCCACTATCCTCCCGTACTAAATGGGACTGGCACTGGGGGTGGGGGTTGATGTCAGGGATCTTTAGGACTATGTGAGTGGCGTTCCTAGGGCAGAGAGGTCTGTGTCGGTGCAACACATCGATCTGCGATCCAACACGCCCGTATTAATAAGACTATTTCAGCCCCACCTTCTAGTGTTTAGCATGCACAGGGTACTTGGACATCACACCAGCTTTCATTCCTCACACATTCACTGTGATAATTCTAAAATAAACCAATGTATGCCTATATATCATTCATTAAAGGTCATAAATATGATTCAGAGCAATGATTCACACATGCTCTCAATGAACTATACCCGATATCACACCCAAGAGATCTGTCAGACACAAAAGCATTGCGTTCACCGCGTATATCTACAGTATGGAGAAGTAACCACACACCCAGTGCCTTTAACTAAACTGAATAACACATGAAGAATCTACAGGTTTTTTTTTTGATTATTTAATTGCGTTACCTGGAGGCAGGTACTGGCAGTATCCCGAGGAGTTGACCAGGACGTTGGTGTGGAAGGTGGCGTCAAACCTCTCGTCGGCGCTATGAAAAGCAGATCAGGGCTCGATGCAGAACAGTGTTTTTATGTGCACATAAAATGTAACCTTGCAGTTTTAGTGGAAAACACGACGATAAAGCACTCTCGCAGCAACATGCCATTACGGCAGTGCGAAGGCCGCATAAATCATTGTTTATTCATGGCCCCGCCAAAACAAACGACAAGCGTCCGCGTCGATAAAGCCCACAGTGCGTATGGGTTGTGGCCCGTGAACACGCAAATCATCCCAACCTGAAAAATTCCCTGCCTGTGCTGGTAAGCCTGCCAAACACAACTACAAAACACAATCAAAACTACAGAAGGTGCAACATAACATATGTGCGTAGCCACCTGCAAAAAGTGTCTTGTGCACGCTGTGAGGTCTACGAGTACTTGATATTATTCATCATTCACCATTAATCTATTTTTTTCACTTACTCCATTGCATAGGAATTCCTGATTGCATCAGCACTATCATGGTGCATAACAAGCACATATTTGCCCTCAAATATTATTCATCACAAATCGTGTGGAATAATCACCCTGTAATTACTAAATAATTATTTAATACAAACAATAAGCAGGAGATTAAGCATACAGCTTCCAGATCTCATGCTTCAGAGTAAATCAACTAAATCAACAATCTGTCACTGTGTTTCAATGACCACTGCATTAGTTAGTAAAAAAATATGGCAGGATGGATAAAAAACATGGTCAAAAACATGGAGAATCTTCAATATCTTTCCATCTAAACGCTTACAATTTCCACGTTTGCATCTGTAACCAAAACAGCTGCAGAGAACAAATATTGTAGAATTTAAAAGACATCTTAAAAGACATTCTTAAAATAGCTTCTTAGTACAAATTGATAAGGCTGGATAAGTTCATTCATTACAGTTTTACTTCTGTTGTCATTAGTGGGTAAGAACATTAATAAGCTGTTATGAAATAATTCATTTAGTCTAATACAGTGCTCAGAACAGAGTTATGGATGCACCTGAGTGAAGTGTGAACAAATTCCCCCTAACATAGAACATTAATTAAAAAAACTGCCCACTGCTGTGCAGAGTTAATTCCTGTAAATGAATTCCCAGGAGTTTAGACTGAGATGGAGCTGGGTGAGTTCTAATTGAAAGAACTCACTCCCACGCCAGAGTCACCAGAATGCAAAGCAATCCACTTAAAAACACAGGCTTTATTCCGGGAGACAGTGACAAACGAGGTTGGAAAACACTAGTTTCTTCATTATGCATCAGAGTTAAAGTCTCCATATTCTAATTTATTATTATCTTTTTTATTTTTAAAATTTTTTTCATCCCCCACTATTCAACGACTGGCAAGCGCACACTGAGTCAAGTCTTTAAGGCAGCTCTCTGATGTTTTTTATGTTGTTTTTTTTTCTTCAAGTTACTTTTTACTCTGCTGTAAGAGAGCTCTAATTTCTATTTTTAGGTACAGCGGATGAATGCTACATAGAAAGCACAGAACTCTCACCATACGAGCTCCTCAGTGGGATGGAAAGCTGGGAAACCTCACCTGTTATACAGCAAAATGTCTGGCTTCCAGATCTGGCTATCAGGGAATCTCACATTAGTCACACCAGGGTAGTCTGAGACGTTCCATTGCAGGTAATAATCACTCCAGTACTGGAAAAGAAAAGAACATGGATGTCGCTCAACTATGTAGCACAACATCACCAAACAAGTACAAGTTAACACACAAATATACACTCACTGGCCACTTCATTAGGTACACCTTGCTAGTACCGGGTTGGACCCCCTTTTGCCTTCAGAACTGCCTTAATCCTTCGTGGCATAGATTCAACAAGGTACTGGAAACATTCCTCAGAGAGTTTGGTCCATATTGACATGATAGCATCACGCAGTTGCTGCAGATTTGTCGGCTGCACATCCATGATGCGAATCTCCCGTTCCACCACATCCCAAAGGTGCTCTATTGGATTGAGATCTGGTGACTGTGGAGGCCATTTGAGTACAGTGAACTCATTGTCATGTTCAAGAAACCAGTCTGAGATGATTCGAGCTTTATGACATGGCGCGTTATCCTGCTGGAAGTAGCCATCAGAAGATGGGTACACTGTGGTCATAAAGGGATGGACATGGTCAGCAACAATACTCAGGTAGGCTGTGGCGTTGCAACGATGCTCAATTGGTACTAAGGGGCCCAAAGAGTGCCAAGAAAATATCCCCACACCATTACACCACCACCAGCAGCCTGAACCGTTGATACAAGGCAGGATGGATCCATGCTTTCATGTTGTTGGCGCCAAATTCTGACCCTACCATCCGAATGTTGCAGCAGAAATCGAGACTCATCAGACCAGGCAACATTTTTCCAATCTTCTATTGTCCAATTTCGTGAGCCTGTGCGGTGTAGCCTCAGTTTCCTGTTCTTAGCTGACAGGAGTGGCACCCGGTGTGGTCTTCTGCTGCTGTAGCCCATCTGCCTCAAGGTTCGACGTGTTGTGCGTTCAGAGATGCTCTTCTGCATACCTTGGTTGTAACGAGTGGTTATTTGAGTTACTGTTGCCTTTCTATCAGCTCGAACCAGTCTGGCCATTCTCCTCTGACCTCTGGCATCAACAAGGCATTTTCGCCCACAGAACTGCCGCTCACTGGATATTTTCTCTTTTTCGGACCATTCTCTGTAAACCCTAGAGATGGTTGTACGTGAAAATCCCAGTAGATCAGCAGTTTCTGAAATACTCAGACCAGCCCGTCTGGCACCAACAACCATGCCACGTTCAAAGTCACTTAAATCCCCTTTCTTCCCCATTCTGATGCTCGGTTTGAACTGCAGCAGATCGTCTTGACCATGTCTACATGCCTAAATGCATTGAGTTGCTGCCATGTGATTGGCTGATTAGGAATTTGCGTTAACGAGCAGTTGGACAGGTGTGCCTAATAAAGTGGCCGGCGAGTGTATATTCGTACACATTTGTTTCCTGATGATGGGATCTGGGGAGATTGTGTGTCTGTATGAAATGGCTGTAATCACAGTACAGTATATGCTTCGTACAAATGCCCCCTTCCCATACACCACTGTGGAAAGTTACAACTTACGCTGAGGACATGAGCCATCGCATAGCAACAATTTCCGAGAAATGTATAAAGTGGTCTATATTAGGCTGCAATTGCAAACAAATTGGAGCAAAATTGCGAGCACTAAAAATGGCCTGTTTCTCTAAGTAATTCTGCCTGCACTACATCAGTGCTGACAGAAGCCTTGGTACTTAAGGGTAGATGCAGCATTGAAAAAAAGGTCAGTTCACCTGGAGCAGAATAAAGGAATGAGATTATGGCCACTGTTTCAGGGCCACATGCCTAACAATACCTGATTTAATAGACTCAGTCTGAACAAGACAAGTGCATTAAAACCCACTGCCTTTATTGAGGTTAATTTGTCTCTTCAGCAAAGAGTTTCTCAATTTAATCCAAGAATAGTTTATATATCATCTGTAATTATGTCATGGCTGTCTGACATCATAGCTTTGTATTGGACAAATATGTTTAACAGGCTGTCTGTGAACAAAATGACTGCTCTCCTAACTGCATTATACCAGACAAGACTCATTTATATTCGTTTAGTTCATAGTGTGGCAGAATCCACTGCGCATACGACCATTACTTTATCTATTAACTAATTGCATATCCTGAGCGACTTGTCATTTTTCACAATGCAGTCAGATATTTCCTAAAGCAATCCAGGTTAGGTGCTATGTGCAAAGGTACACCTGCAGTTTTCTGGGATTTTAACCTGCAACACTGAAATTACCATTAACTCTTTGCATGGTGAAGTAGAGGCTGTGTTCTGTGGTTGCTATGGTCATGGGTTTGACCACTGCTGGGATCCAGCTGATACATGGGGGAGGGGGGGCATGGAACTATGGTGATGACATCTTTAGTAAGACATTAGTGAATCCTACAGAGCCTCTCAGTTTCAGTAAATCACAGAGAACATTTACTTTGCATCCATGGCAATATATTTTAAGAAATAAAATAATAAATAAAGAAAGCTTTACTCCTGTATTATAGGTCATTTCATGTTCTTTTACACCCACCAGCATAATCTTTTTTTTGCCCACGTAAATCTTTAAATTGTCTGAATAAGGCATGGTGACATTTGAAAAATACTTGGCTCTCGAGGCGCGAAATGATGCCCCCCTCCTCCCCAAAAAGGCAACTCCACACTCCACCAGCAAAATGGTTCAGTGGATCAATTAAGAAAAGAGTAGGAAAGCAAGGAGCTTTTGAGAGCGTGCAAAATCTAATTAAGCAAAAAGAGCACATTAAGCTACAAGCATGCTTCTAAAAAGGCCAAAAAGAAAGATATTTCTGCAAGGACAACATAACTTCTGTGGGAAAAATAACAGAGATAATACTGGATTAGTTGTACTCTTTTTTTTACCATTCGGGAGCAAAGAATTGCTGAAGCTTCACACAGAAATCAACTTCAGTAAGCTTTATTAAATGGGCAGCATTTTCATATACCTGAGCTTTTGGCCATCAATAATATAGTTGAAGGGAACTGTAGCTCAAAAATATAGACTGTAACAATAAACTAGATAATTCTACATGCATCACAAACCATGGGGTTGAAAGTACACAATATCCTGGAACATAAGAGACTTCAAAGAGATGAAACCAATGAATTCAAAAGTGAATTAGTGGGGACAACACATCATTTCAGCTCAGAGTGGCACAAGAGCTGGAAGAAAAGGCAGCAAAGGCAGTGCTATTTTTATACACACACACACACACACACACACACACACACACACACACACACACACACACACACACACACACACACACACACACACACACACATATACATACATACATACATACATACATATATATAAATATATATGTATAGTTTTTGCAGTAACCAGCTGATGCCATTGTATCAGGAACTAGCTCCTTCAGAGCCAAATAAAAAAGGACAAGATCATTTGGCTGTGCATGTAAATTTTTTATGGATGTTTAATGCACCTATGTCTCTAAGCCCCTCAAGGGACTGTCACTTGGCCTCTGAGCCCATTTTCCCCTGTCTGTAATGACCTTAAGTTTCCACAGTTTCATTTTCTTAATGTAGCAGCCTCTCAATGCCAGGAGAGGGAAAGGGGGGTCGTCGGAACCAAAGGGGAGGGAACTGACAAGGACCGGGGTAGCCATGGGACTGCAAGAGACTATTTTTTCCAATAAAGGTCAATCTTGTCTGTCAGGATCATGGTGTGGAGCTGCTGCAGAAGGCATTTGCTGGCTGCATATATGATGTGCATGGCATACACAAGGATGCCAGTCGGACGAAATCGAAATGGACGGCGGTCACAGTTGGAGTGCGAGGACACTGTACTGTGGATGCAAGCCGTGAAGCATGCACACGATGTTACGTGTTACATATTAATGTTACATGTTACGAAGTGTGGCGAGGATGGAGGTTACGTGCTGAGGAGGTGTGGGCCAATGAGGACCAGACTTGTTTGTAGCATGCGGTGTGTCCCTACAGCATTTTAATATAACATCATATCCAGCACAAAACCCAAGATAAGAGTTGATGAGAAAAACTGACTTACCAGCTGTAACCATATGTTGGTGGTCAAAACTTGGTTTTTCTCGTCCTGTAACACATTGACACACATTAATCTGACATTTCCATTCTATTCAGAAGCACAATGTGAACACCGTGAGCCTTAAAATCACCCATAAATTTAAGGTATGGACATCATGCACTGCAACAGAGAGTCAAGAGAAAGGGGTCAACTCAAATATCACTCATCTGAACAGTGCCATTTATAAATGCCTAATAAGAATACTTTTTATTTATTTACTTGATCAGCAGACAGTGTTATCCTGAGGGACAAACAAGGCTATCATGGCAAGGACATCAAGAGCATAAAAAAGTAATAGTCAGTAACACAGTGAATGAAAAATGAGTGTACAAAATATAATCTAAATGCAAGCATATAAACATACACCAGTGCTAGCCAAAAGTATAATAAAGAATAATATACCTATGCCATTCTGACTTACATATGGAGCTTAATCAAGATTCATACAAGCAACATGACTCTATTATTTCTATTATAGTGCTCACATGGTGCCAGCAATGACCCACATGGGCAACGTCACCTTGCATCATAGTGCATAACAATAATCTGTGAACCACAAAGGTTTGTTTCCCATGTTCCCAGCTTTTTGAAATGGGATTTTTTTTTTCCAACGACAGAAGCTGAGCTGGATTAAAAGAGTGCATCTGAGGGGCAGACAAAGAACATGCCAGACAGAGCACACCGCAGGAAGGCAGTCAGTTTCGGAGGAGTTGGCAGAGATGACGCTGTAGCACACCATTAAGGCAAAAAAAAAACCCCACTCTCATCACTCTTGCTGGCAATCAGAGCACCCTGTGTGATCGGTTTGCCACCTGTGCCACTAGTGCAGGTCTTTGCATACATTTTCACACACACACACACACACACACACACACACACACACACACACACACACACACACACACACACACACAGACACACACACACCCAAGTTTTTTTTAAATTCAAAGCAAATTCAGTCAGGAGGGAGTAATGGGATACAGGTGCTGGAATTAACAGAGAGCTAAAGTTGCTCATGCCTGTGTGCACAGCTCATCAGCAGACACACAATAGATGAGACAAGCCAAGTGCATTGCAAGAGCACTCGCTGGGTCAAACCACATGGACTCAGATGCACTCTGGTATAATAGTGGAAGCATTATTAAAATATAACAAAAATGTAACAGTGTAAAGCTAACTACACTTACATAGCTAACTACACTTACCAATACGTACACTATCTTCCAGGTAGTCATTTATAATTATAGGTATTGAGAATTTGTATGTGAAACACATATATACTGGAATTTTGATTGATTAAATTAAACGATTAAATCCATGTCATCCTGCTACTATTCATTTCTAGTTTTACAGAACACTTTTTGTTCTGAAACATAAACAGCTGTGACAGTCCCAGTCAGGGCCACACAGTATCTGTGCAGTTTGTCCTGTTTGAGTCTTCAGTTCATGATATCCTATGAACTCCTTTAGACAAGCCTTCTTATTTTTCTCAGATCAGCATGACCTGTCTCCAGCTTTTCTATATTATCCTGCCACTCTCAACCCACTGTATCAGAGGATGACTGCTAACCATAGAGGAAGTCCAGAGATGCACACACACAGAAGAAGTAGCAGTGCGGTGTAGTGGCAAGGAGCAGGGCTCATCACCAAAAGGTTGCTGGCTCGATTCCCAGCTTGATAGCCCAGCTAAGCTCCTGGAGTACCGTTGTTGTACCCTTGGGCAAGGTACTTAACCCAGAATTGCCTCAGTAAATATCCAGCTGTATCAGTGGATAAAATTGTAACCTACTGTATGTAAGTTGCTGTGGGTCTGCTAAATGACAATAATGTAATGTAATATAATTGCCGTCAATATCCTTAAAATGTGTTAACTGACTATACCCAAATTCAACGTGAATATGTATATGACATACTTACAATATGAATATGACAATAATATAACATAATGTAATGTAAGTAGCAAGAATACGCAAAAGCTGAGGGGAGAGACACGCTTGCCGTGCATCTGAGCTCCGGCACTGTGAGCTTCTTTTAGATCAGATCTTGGAGGCAGAGTTCAGTGAGGCTCCGCTGAGGCGGCAGCAGGGCGGGTTACTGATCAGGAGCGGCGCAGCTGGGGGGCTCGGCTCAGACTCACAGATCCTCTTCACTTCATCAGCCGCGAAGACGCGGAGCGCGCTCGAGAAGATCTCTCGCAGAAAGACGCCCCGTTTGTGCGGCTCTACGCTCAAGTCCCTGCTCATTAAATCCTCACCCGGGATGATCACAGCGAGAAGTACCGCGGGGGTTGGGGGGGGGGGTTCTACAGGATCTGACAGGTATGTATCGGGTTGTGATGTTATTGGGTGAGTTATGCTGATGTCTCCCCAGGGTCAGAGGGAGTCGGGGAGCCAGGGCCAAGACGGGCTCACACCTGTCATCTCTGCTCTCTCTGACCATCGCTACATGTAGTCACGCACGTCCACGGTCTTACATTACATTCACATAACATTTCCTCATTGTCTCTTAGCAGACACTCTTATCCAGAGACATTTCACTGATGTTTCAGTTCTTCTCTTACACACTCTGCAATGCATAAACACATGGGATCCTTAGTGAAATATATTTACATTACATTTAGCTGCCTAGCAGATGCTCCTGTACAAAGTAACTTTCATAGGTTATAATTATTACATGTTATCCATTTATATAGCTGGATATTTACAGAGGCACTTCTGGGTTAAGTACCTTGCCCAAGGGTAGAGTGGCAGTACCCCAGAAGGGAACCAAACCAGCAACTTTTTTGTTACAAGCCTGGCTCCTTACCACTAAGCTACACTGCCATCTTAGCTGGGTCCTCTGTGGGAACTACTTTAGGGCACTGCCTTCTGTGCTCAGATAAGTGGCTTTTTTGGGCAAAGTAACTACAGTAAGAGCAACAAAAAGGTTAGCACTCAGTGTTGCTGTAGCCTTGGCTTCCTGCACCTCACACACTGGATTGGGGATATAACACCCAGCTGAGTCATGCCAGAGACTCAAAAAGTGGCAACCCTGCTTCCCTGCCCGGCACTCAGCACTATAAGAGAGAAATTGCTGGCAATGGCCCTGCTAGTTGGAAAGGCAATTTTTCCCAGTGATGTGCTACTCGGCTACATCAGGATTCTTCCCTCAGAGCCATGCAGCCCACTTATGTACATGTAAAATTTTCATGTATTTCACTATTCCAAAAAAAAAAAAACAACACCCCTGACTACATTAAAAGTAGCTCCAATGTGGTTTTTAATTAAACATATTCACCTATTTTCCCTGTACAATATGTTAGTATCTTGGTGTGGCTGAGAAAAGAATGTGTCAGCATGGAGAGAAGATTCAGCAGGAGGAACGATCATTCACTGTGCCCCATCACCGTGGGCCAGTCCTTTGCACATTTACTTACACTGTGAAGCAACATAATCACAGATGTGAAATGCATAAATAATACACTGTGCATAGCAGGTTATTCATCTGTTGGTACTCAAGGGATGCAAAGGTCTAGTGCATGAGGGTGTGTGTGCTTGCATGTGTGTGTCTGTGTGTGTGTGCATGCGCAAGCGTGTGTGTGTGTGTGTGTGAGTGTTTGTGTGTGTGAGAGTTTGTGTGTGAGTGTGTGTGTGTGTGTGAGAGTTTGTGTGTGGGTGTGAGAGTTTGTGTGTGAGTGTGTGTGTGTGTGTTTGTGTGTAAGCATATGTGAGTATGTGTATGTGCGTGCACATGTGTGGGTGTGTGTGCGTGTGCGCACATATGTGTGTGTATGCATGCGTGAGCGTGTGTGTGAGTTTGTGTGTGTGTGTGCAAGTGTGTTTCTGTGTGTGTGTCTGTGTGTGCGTGTATTTGAGTGTGTGAATGTGTGTGCATGTGAGTGTGAGTGTGTGTGTGTGTGAGTGTGCGTGTGTATGTGAGCGTGTGTGTGCATGTGAGTGTGTGTGTGTGAGTGTGTGAGCATGTGTGTGCATGTGTATGTGCGTGTGTGAGCGTGTGTGTGTGAGTATGTGAATGTGTGTGAGTGTGTGTGTGTGTGAGTGTGTGAGTGTTCGAGAGTGTGTGTGTGAGTGTGTGAGTGAGTGTTCGAGTGTGTGTGTCTGTGTGAGTGTGTGTGTGTGAGTGTGTGTGTGAGTGTTGCATTGATCACTGTCAGCGCTGATGGATGGATGCGCTAACTCACCACATCCATAATCTGCATGAGGCTGAAGCTGAAGTGAACGGTGAGGGAATGGGAGTCGTTGAACACCGGTCTCTCCAGCGGGTTGTAATTTGTCATCAGGTCTTTGTACAGCCTCCGCTGGTGCTCCCCTTGCAGTGAGACTGGAGGGACGAAGAGAGAGAGAGGGAGACAGGGAGCGAGAGAGAGAGAGAGAGCGAGAGCAAGAGAGAGAGAGAGAGAGACAGGGAGCAAGAGAGAGAGACAGAGACAGAGAGCGAGAGCAAGAGAGAGAGAGACAGAGAGTGAGAGCAAGAGAGAGACAGAGTGAGAGCAAGAGAGAGAAAGAGACAGAGAGTGAGAGCAAGAGAGAGAGACAGAGAGTGAGAGCAAGAGAGAGAGCCAGAGAGCGAGAGCAAGAGAGAGAGAGGGAAAGCAAGAGTGAAAGAGAGGGAAAGCAAAAAGGAGAACAGGCGAACCAGTAAAAAAGAGAGAGAGGGAGAGTAAGAGCGAGAGAGCAGATTGCTGGAAATAACACTGTGCTCATAAACCTCAGATACAAGTCTGACATTACCTGAGGACAACTCCAAAAGACAACAGCCTCTCTCCAAGGCCATGTGAAAAGCTCTGTGTAAAATTTGTGTATTGTATAGCAGAAACAATAAAGGTCATCAGCATTGGATGGGTGGATTTCTTTTGACATTGACAGTAACTTTATCTTGTTTGCAAAAAACTCTACATTTAACAAGGAAGTGCTCTTCTTCGACTTCCTTTACGAACCTGCTATATGATGTTCAAGTGTTTCTGCATCTTAAGAGAGTCCAACTATTTCTCGTAGTTTAACCACTAAATCAATGCTTAAAAGGGCCTCCTGTGCTGAGTACAATCAGAAAAGTCAATTTTTTTGCACTAAGGAGTGAATGAAAAACAGAAAGACTTTATAAAGCAGAGACAGTGTGGTCACAGGTGTTTGTTCAGATGCTAACACATTGATCTGAGAAGCTTGTCAGATGGTCTCCCACAGGATTCCAGAGAAAACAGCTCTACTTCCAATCCGAAATATATTTACATTTACATTTATATGTATTCATTTGGCAGATGCTTTTATCCAAAGTGATTTACAAGTGAGGCAGAGTACAACACAAGTGAAAAGCCATATAAGGAGTCACAAAGTTAGAGGTGCTGCATGACCAAGTTTCAATAGTTAGCCAAGCAAGGTATGAGCAAGCTAGTGCATGAGTGCATTAAACCATTAGATTTGATTTTTTAAAATTTATTTCTTAAACAAAGATTAAGACATAAGAAATTGCTTTAGGCTGTAGTGTTTCAGGTGATCAGGGGACTGCAGAAGAGCTGTGTCTTCAGATGTCTGCAAATGTATGCTGCTCTTTGACCAACCCCCCCCCCCCCATCAAACGTGACCTTCTCAGAAGTGCTGAGATCATGAGATGTTCCTCACATTTAGACCAGATCCTTCTCCAGAGGGTTTTAATGAATATATATATATATATATATATATATATATATATATATATATATATATATATATATATATAAAAGTACCCTCTTATAAGATCCACTTGATTTTTTTTTTGTCTGGCAATCAAAACTGACCTCATTATCAGGAGGAACTCAGTCGCCATGACAACTTTAACAAGGAGTGCACCTCTCTCTCATTGATCAGGCTACGGCTGCGGCCGGGCTCAGAGAATCAATGAGTTTACATTGTCCTCCAGCCCCTCCAATCTCCTCCGAGCCATGTGCAAGCATAATCAGTCATTTCCAATTATGCAAGAGGGAGGCTGAGTCTCGCAGATCCTGGTCTAGACCCAAGCGCGCACGGTCCGAGGGCTGAACTCTCCACGGGCCTAGATAACTATTCATAATTACATTTCGGCAAGGCCATCTGCAGGATGCGCTTGCTGCCATTGTTGGTGCACACTGGAATGCGTACCGCACTTACAATTCATCAAAGATGATATATGCAAAAACAGAGCTGGGCTACTGACATCACAATCAGGAAGCCAAGGCAGACACATGCAGGGGCAGTACAGCATCTGACTTGGAATTAAATTTATGCAATGAGACATATCGATTAGCAGTAAGATGGATAAGATGCAGACCAAGACTGTCTCATGGAGACGCCATAAGAGATAGCAAAAAAAAAGTAGCCTCCAGATGAGATTTCTTCATTAATGCTAAATTCTATGCTGTTGAGACATCCATCACACCCAAGGTCAGAGGGTATGATCACATGTGCTGCCACACTGTACTGAATTGAGTAGAGACTGTTATCTCATTGACAAGCCGCTTTGGATCTACATACAGATCAAAAGCTTGGCCCTCAGCTATGAGCTTCACACACACCTACAGAGGATTCTGAGAAATTCTTTAGCAATATGTGTATTGTTTTAGCACAACTGACATCACGCAGATAAAACAAGCCTCATTCCCAGTCACGGTGGACAGGAAACATCTTAAAAGTGCAAACAGATGGAATTTCAGACACAGATGATGGTTCTCCAAAAACAACTTTCACTCTTACTTTTGAAGACTGTGGAGGTTACTATGACGTGTAAATGAAGCATGAATTACCTTACCTGTTTCAGAAATAACACACAACATGCGTTTCACTTCAAACCTTAGAATACCAGAGTGCTCCCCATAGCATCATTGTAAACACGAAAAGTCACTTAGCGAGGTGTCATCTTAAACACAGCCTCGACGATGAAAAATTGCATTAGGGGGTCAGTACAGACTATGAATGTGAATCATCAAAGTGTTATCTTCACGCCATTTCTTACGATGTATGATTAATACATACTAAAGAAGCCCAATCAATTAACTTCATTGACAGTTACGCATAGTTAGCACAGTGTTGGGTCAGCCCGAATTAGAAACGGTTAGTTAGAGCAGTTATCGTATTAAATAAATAGGCAGCTTAAATTTCACCATGCTGACAGGACAGCATTTCGTATAATCTCCAACGGTTTTTTAAATTATTATTTTTAAGTCCAATCCTACATTGCCTAATTGTTTCAAAAGAAAGGTTCGCCCATTCCAAGTTAGCGACAACTAACGTACAATATCATATGGTGATACTACGCTACTGATTTCGCACGATGTACAGTCGGCACTTTAGAGAGCCCGGCCACGTTAATGAGGAAGACTAAACGTTAGAATCCAAACACACCTCACGTTATATCCGAAAACATCGGAAGCAACACTCACAACAAGGTGCCAATGTAAGACAGAGCTACTGTACATGAGACCGAAAAAAGAATATAATTTTAAAAATAGTTTGATGGTCAAAGCCTAAAAGCTGCGTTAAGACCTTTCACATTTAAATGTAGTCTGTAAGGCAAAATGATCCACGTCAGCATTCGAATCTTGATTAAAATGCAGAGAATTGTGAAAATTAATTCAGTCTTGATTAAATACATTTGCGTTTAAAACATGTAGAACCTACCGTTCAGCAAGCAGGCAGTGCTTATCAGGTAGAGGGCAAAATTCCGAGGTCCCATCGTATCGGAAGAGTAACTAAAATATGTCTTTAACTGAGATGGAAGTCTACTCTCAAGAAAGAAGAAATTTAATTTAAAGATTCAGAGAAATAACATCTGACAATTCCCGAGCGCGGCGCCTCGTGCTTCGCTTGTGCGCGATATTCATACCCAGGTTTGAACTATATAAAGCAAGGGGCGGCATGAGGGAAATGTATTTGTATTTGTGCGCGAGGGGGGATGAGCGCTGCTCCTCCCTATGGCCCTTAAAATAGGGTAAGTAAGGGGACTTATACTAGGCTAATGAACCCAAATGGCTGTGACAAGAGGCAGTGAAGTGCTGCTTCTCCCAACTGCAGGACGCATCCTCCCTACCGCTTTAAAATATTCGCTGGAGGCACAAGAAGGCGGCGATTACAAAATTGCTTATTTTATAGGAGCGGGGGGAAACGCATCTACAGCTGTTGGAATTTCATATTCTGTCTGATGTTGCCACCTGAATTGGAGTTAAAGAACACCCACCCCCCCGCTAAATTTGATGTGGAAGACCTATAGAACGGTTAGATACAGTGTAATTAAATACATGATAAAGTATATGTAAACTAAATGTTTCACGAAAATAATGGTCACGGAAAATGAGTCGCATTTGGGCGTTAATGAACTTTGGGTAGAATCCTTCCCAGCCGCTACTTTAGTCTTTACGACTTGGCAATATAGCGATCCGGGTTGTTAAATTTAACAGCCGAATCATTAAAAAAGTGAAACCGAAATTAACAGTACGGTGAAACACATATTTGCTTTGGACCACTGATTATAAATCTATGGGAACGTCGTCATTATCAATATATGAAAACAGATTTGAGTACATTATCCTCACACACAGGAACACTGTAGTGGTCGACCACTCCTAAACGGGACTGCAAGGGAAAGGTAGAGGAACTTGCATTAAGAGTTAACATCAAATTGAGAAATTAAAATCATGCCAAAGAACGTACCGAATGTTAACTGTAGCTTTAAAAGCACATCAGAGCCTAACTGCAAATTGAATACTACACATCTGGACAAAAACTCACAACGACTTCCCCTCAGTGCCTACTTCATGTGCAGTGTCTAGTAGTGTAACTGCGGCATAACGGACAATAATGATTCATATAGTATTCCCAAAATTTGTTTGATGCCAAATACATTTTCTCATCCGTCACGTGGATCTCTCAGGAAAATCCCTACACATGATCAGCATCACTGAGGAAAGCATCAGTTACTGAAACAACTGTTCAAATGTGCAAAGTTGTTTTTTCCCCTTTTTTCCTTTTCCCCCCCTCAACATTATGAAAGAGCCTGGTTTCACTCAAAAATCAAATAGCTTTTATTAACATCTTTCCCTTCAAGAATTCCGTTTTAGAATTTACACTCAATTACACACCTTGACACTGGCAGCATGTTGCCAAGCAACTGCTGGAACACCTTAAAATCCAAACAAAGGGTAAATTAAAATAGAACTAGTAAGGCAATGTTGCAGTGACTGATGCCATAACAGCTACATAAATCATAAAATTTCCCATTTTCACCCTTGAACACGTACAGCAACGCATTACCAAAAAATAGTTCTTGAGCAAATCCCTGGTATGGGTTCAGGGCACCTTTTAGTATGTCAAGCTGGTATTGGAAAAATTTTCATTCAGATTGGGGAAATTTCTGCATTTAGATAAAATTTCAGTCAGAATACCATACCGTGATTCAGTCTGAAGTTATTAATGTTTTCAAAAAAAAAAAAAAACACTAACATTTGGATGATGGGAAAAGGTAAGTGTAAATGGAAGGCACACAGATCTTACTTGGCAACTGAACTCTCAGGACTGTTGTTCATACACAGCACTGCAAGTGAACCTAACCATTTCTCAACATGTGTTTTTCCTCTCCAAAAAACCCCATGCGCTGCTCACAAAGTCAGCCCAATCAAGACATAATAATATGGCTACCTGACAGATCTCCAGTTACTGTACCGGTGTTCAACTTTTGATTAAAAAGCCCCCCCCCACTGTTCTCTGCAGCTTTAAGTGGCATCTAGTGACACCCGAGGGTACTGCAACTTTGCCTCAGCTTTTTAGACGTGCTATTATCCAGCAAACTGGACAAGGTCATTTTCCCTTCTCTCAGAACGCATTTCATTTCCGACACCGCACTGACCCTCGCAGTTCAACAAGGTAGCTCTTGACTGTGTCGTGAGAAGTTTGTATATTTATTTGTGAAGGCTTAACTCCAGGGAACACTCAGAACTGAAAACTTGAAAAAAAAGAGCCTTAGCTACAAGATTAGATCAGATTCTCCACGGACAGACTTAGACAGGTAGGAGCAACCCCTCCAGTCTAATTCCCACCTCGTGCATACCTTGAAAAATGACATATTTCACAGCTTCACATGAGCCTCACACTACTGGAAAGATTCAACTCCTCAACTCAGGAGTCTTAAGAAGGGAGACTATAAAAAAATCAAAACTAAACAAAACACACAGCAAAGCCCATTCAATCTTAGATTTATTCTGTCACAGGTGCAAACTTTGCATCGATATGCTGAAAGTATACATGATTTAAAGAAAATATTCTCTATCAATTATTTGAATTATGTTAGAAAAGTTTTTTTTTACAGATAGTTTATACACATATCCACTGAAATCTAATGCCACAAATTTGTTTGCTACATTCAGCTGGCCAGTTTGTCGTTCAGATAACTGCTCGTCTTTGAGTCCTGCAGAAGCATGTTGGCGATGTCGAAAAACTTGTGCTCGTAAGCCAGCTTGTAATACATGTAAATGTCCTCACAGTATCTCAGCAGTTTCTTCAGATTCTGGCTGGCACTCGCCGGGGGTTTACAATGTGCAAACCTGCAGACAAAAAAAAAAGAGAGTGGTGGGTGTTCAGTTCATAATACATGTCAATCAGCTTGTTTCATTTACTGAGGACCAGAGAAGAAATAACCGCAGAGGTGTGGGGTGTCTGTGTAGCATGGTGGTAAGGAGCAGGACTCTGAAAGGTTACATAATTGAAAGGTTGCCAGCTTGATTCCCCACCGGAGCACTGCTGCTCTACCCTTGGGCAAGGTACTTAACCCAGAATTGTCTCAGTAAATATCCAGCTGTATAAATGGATAACATGTAAAGACTGTAACCTATGTAAGTCTCTCTGGATAAGAGTTTCTGCTAAATGCCAATAATGTAATGTAATGTGTGCTAGAGCAAGTGGGTATGTGCCCCTAAACCAGTTCCAAGATATAAACACTGCCTCTTATTTGTGTCGCTGTGATGTTTGACAAAAAAATTACAAAAGCAAGTGAAAGGACACTCATGTGCCATGAGACCTCTATACATGTCTACTTTTTTCATATAATACATTTCAGAGTTATGACGACATACTTTCTGGATATTTCCTCAAACAGGCTGGCTGGCAGCTGCCTGTGGTGCTTGAACTCCTCCAGGTAGTTGAAATCTCCTTTGAGGACTACTTTCTGATAGAGCACCTCTGCCCAGTCCGGAGAGAAATCATAGGCCTCCGCGATCACGAATGCCTTTAGATGAGACAGACAGACAGCCTTTAGATCAGGGGTGGGCAATTCTGGTCCTGGAGGGCCAGTGTCCTGCTGGTTTTTGTTTTCATCTCTTAGTTACCTGTTGATTTTCACCTTGAAAACAGGTGTGCTTGCTCTTCAGCCAATCAGAGATTGTATTTAGTTGGTCAACAAGAAAAACAGCAGGACCATGGCCCTCCAGGACTGGAGTTGCCCACCCCTGCTTTAGATAGACAATGTAATGTCATACCATCACAGGGGATTAGAACATGGACACCCTCATATTACACCACCTCCCTCCCGCCTCTGTCGCACAAAGGCAGGTAGAGCATTCTGGGATTGGTACCTGGTAGCAGCGAGGCAGAGCCATGATGGCTTCCTGCAGCTCCGGGGGGCGCAGGTTGATGACACGCTGGTTCAGCCCGTGGTTCAGGAAGTGGATCTGCAGGGTGACCAGCTTGGCCAGCTTCACACAGCGCATGCCCTGGCGCACACAGGAGTCCTGCGGACACGCACACACAGACACGCACATAGACACAGACACACACACACACACGCACACACACATACACAGACAGACACACACACACACACACACACAGACACGCACATGCACACATGCACAGACACAGACAAGCACACGCACACATAAGCATCTGTTCACACAGACAGCAAAGTACCATGTGTTCCTTGTAGGCTCAAAGTGGTAGAAAACCAGCCTAAGATGCAGGAAAAAAAACAGGTACCTTAGAATAGCTCTCTGCAGCATCCTTCAGGAGCGTCAGGACCTTCGCCAAGGCATTTCTGAGTTCTGGCGTCACCGCTGCAGTAAACAAAACAAAACAATAAGAAGAGGAACCGATTGAACACACTTTGTTTGAAATTCAAAACAGCAGCAGATAAAATGCTGCGAAAATCAGCAACATGCTACCGTATAGACTACTTTAGACGACTTGCATAAGAGAGGGAATAAACTTCTTTAAAATCCAAGACCACAGTGGGCTGAAATGACAGCATTATGGGCTCAGGCTCTCAGACAAACATTTTCCCAAAGTTTTACCAAACTGCATTGTCAGCATTTAAGGTTAAGACAGGACTGACCTGGAATATTGTCTCTGTAAAGTTGCAAAGTGAAAAGTACAGTAAGGTACCTCTGTAAAATATGTGCTTTGAGCACCCCCCACCTCCCCTTACCCCAGGGCTGGGACTCGATGATTTTGAGCTGGGTGCGGGCCGCGGCCTCGTGGTTCTCTCCGATCTCACGGCACATGCTGAAGCACAGTGCCACCATGTTGTGCTTCTCGCTGTCTCCCGGGAGGCAGCGCTTGATGTAGTCCAGCAGGGCGGTCTTCAGTGTGGTGTTCTGGAGCAGAAGCGTGCAAACACACACACATACACACACACAGGCACACACAAACACACACAGGCACAGATTTACAAACACACACAGGCACAGACACACACATATACGAACACACAGACACAGACACACAGACACACAAATACACACAGGCAGGCAGGCACGCGCACACACACACACACATGCAGGCACACACAGGCACAGACACACAAACATGCACACAGAAACACATACACACACACTGCTGACACATCCTTGATAGATACTTGCATCATCTGGCCTCTGAACAGGCATCAAAAACACTTGAACAGAAGCAAACTGGAGCACTGCCTTTGGGTGAGCTGCTCTGTGCATGAGCGGCCGAAGATTAACTTTAACTGAAGTTAGAAGGCCCAAGAAGGCACATTTATTTAAAAAAAAATGCTTTTTGATTTGGCAAGTTCCCAAAAGATGTTAAAACCAAAACGTTTGGGCTCTGACAGCTTTTGTTGAAAGGGTGGAATTTGACCTAAGGAACATTGTTAAAGCAAATAACTGTTTGTAATATGCCATTTTTAATTCTGTGTATTTACATGCCAAATGAATAACAGCATTCATACAGCCCTACATAAATATGCCTAGCTTTTTTAGTAACCCATTTCTTCAATGAAAGAGCATGCTAGTTCATGATGTTTTACTTTCTGATTTCCCCGTGCCAACTTACCGACTCCACTTTCTTCCTCAGCAGCATCTCGAAGCGGTGATTCTGGTTGAGAAGGTCGAAGATGTAAGTCATTTCGTTGTACCTGCCGATACCTGTGAGGAGCCTCACCTGAGGAGGACAAAGAAGAGCACATACACACACACACATTATTACATTACATTATTGTCATTCAGCAGACGCTCTCATCCTGAGTGACTTACACAGGTCACGGTTTCTACATGTTATCCAACGCTGCATATTTACTGGGTTAAGTACCTTGCCCAAAGGTACAGCAGCAGTGCCACAGCGGGGAATCGAACCAGCAACATTTTGATTCAGATTCCTGCTCCTTACCACTATGCTACACTGCCAACCCCCATGCATACACGTGCACGCAGCCACATACATGCATGCACCTACACACACACACAAACACAGACACAGACACAGACACAGACACAGACACAGACACAGGCACAGGCACAGGCACAGGCACAGGCACAGGCACAGGCACAGGCACAGACACAGGCACAGGCACAGACACAGGCACAGACACAGACACAGACACAGGCACAGACACAGGCACAGGCACAGGCACAGGCACGCTGCTATTGTGCAACAGGCAGGAAGAGGGTGGGACTCACCAGCAGGCTGTAGCGCTCGCTGTGGGCCAGGTGGGTGTGGCTGAGGTGTCGGGCGGCCTGGAGGACCCGCATGATGCCCTCCATATTACAGGTGAGACTGAAGCAGTCATGGGCCAGAATCAGTAGCTCCACAGCTGCAGGGGGTGGGGGGGGGACAGCAGATGTTAAGCAACATAAATTCCGCACCTGCGGACAATTCTCGTAAAGAAGAAAAAAACTTTCTCGAAGGACGAGTCTGGGGTGGGGGGATGTACGTCAGTTGCGAGCATCAAGTCACAGCAATAAACGGAAAAATCAGACACAATCTGTCGAATGCCAGCTTGTAAACAACAACAAGCAGAACCAGCCCCTCGGAAGCCCTGTTTAATAGGGCTGCGATGAGAGAGAGAGTGCTGGCCTTATGTGCTGATCGGTGGGGTGGAAGCGGCCGGCTTACTGCAACCCAGCTCTGCGAGGGGGATGCTGGAGATGTTGTCCAGGAGTTTGGTGCCCACGAGGTTGGGATCTCCGCAGAGCTTTGCCAGCTGCAGGAAGGCTTCCCTCCCATCCCCAGGGCAGTAGATCTGCTTCCCTGCTGGAGAAAGGAAATCTGCAGTTGGGTGATGCTCGTTCATCACATTAAAATCATTTTCGCACAGCGCAAACACGGAGAGACAGAATCTCACGGCTTTGATCTCACAACGACGCATGAAGGTGTTCGGTTCAAGGCACATTTGCTGAATTCATTTTCTGCTACGCGGTGCATTTCAGTAAACAGCCTACCGGAAGCTGTACTAATAATGTTAGGTGTCTTCATCATCAAATAGATGAATGAATGTTTAGTAAGATTTAGATTGAATGGACTGACCATACATTAACATTACATTTAAATGTATTGGCAAAGGCTTTTATCAGAAGCAACTTACAAGTGAGTCAGAGTGCAAAACACGCAAAATGCCAACATTAGAAGCGCAGCTTGACCAGGGTTCAACAGTTGGCCAGGCAAGCCTGCTTAACATCCAAACCCAGCACAGTGGTCCTATCGCTGCACATTTCTAACGACTGATGCAGAATGAATTTCCTTTAACTGTCAGAACTGCGGTATCACCCACCACCTTCTGACACAGACTAACTGAAAACACGTGTACAGACTTGACCTTCGCTCTCAGAATTCAGACTGTCCTATGCCTAGAACATGTCCTTGTGATAAAGTTCAGCAGTGTACCTCTTTCACTTCAACGTTAGTCACTACAAGTACGGTACTGCAAAGTTTACATTATTGTTATGGTCTTACTCATGGTCTGACAACCATATGAACACTGTGATTCACGGTAAGGTTACTTTTATAGATCATTGCCGAGCTCTGCATTCACTTTAGTGTGACAAAAGTATATGAGGTACTACACTTTTACCACTACATTTAATTTGAATGAATGGGCTTGGAATCCGTTTACTGTGATTCCAGCATTTCTGCAGTGTACCAAGCCACAAATAAATAGATAAACAAACAAATAAATAATTGCATGTCTGACAGGAGACTTAAGTAGGTAACGAATGCCCCTTTCTCACCAGGTTCCTTCTCCTGGGAGTCAGCAAGCAGCCCCTGCACGACGGCCCTGGAGACCAGTTCAGCCACGGCCTCCGGCTGCAGGCTCTGGACAGCGATGAAGGCCTGGGCTTTCTTGTAGCGATCGGGCTGCTGGGACAGGAGCACCTTGCGTAGCACCGTCTCCGGCTCCTCGGCCGAGATCTCACTGTAGGAGCACTTCAGTTCCTGCGCATCCGATTAACACACACACACACACACACACACACACACACACACACACACACACACACACACACACACACAGAGTAACGTCAGACCGAGGCAGCCCCGCCCCCCGCAAGGACCATGAGAGGGGAGGTGACTGACATACCTTGGAGAGCTCGTAGAGGCTGAGGACCTGTTTGCAGTAACTCTTCCCATGCCGGCACTCTTCCGTCAGTACCTGCAGCTGAGAGACCACCTGGTCCTCCGGGTGCGACACCATCACAAAGGAGGACAAGCTCCCAATGCTGGACGCTGAGTGAATGGAGGCAACATCAGATTAGAGAGGGAAAGGGATTTCCTCACATGACCCGGTGCAGTGTTTAAATCTAAAGAAAGAATTCCATTACAACTTTGAAGAAACTCAGGGTTGATCTACGAGAAAATAAATCCCAGAGAAAGTGTTTGGTTGGACAAACCATAATCATGAGTCAATTATCTTAGTGTGTGCTTGGTGGTTAATTAAATACTTTCTCTGCAGTTCCATTCTCAAATACTAAAAAAAAATCAAATCTCTGAAACCTCTGTCAAGATCTAATTAGATATGTAAAAGAAGAATCGTAACATAAAGGGCAGCCACTTTTTGGCTGTGGGAAATGACTGGGAGAGAAATGACATTTAATCCGCAGAGAAACTAGAGGGTGATCAGGCCATTGGAAGAATATGGAAGAGGGAATGAGCAAGAGCCAACAGGTGCACGTGCCTGTCAGATTCAGAGAGGAGCGCCATCACAGGTTTCGACGGCACGGTACTCACAGCTGCGCAGGCCCCTCCTGGTGAAGTCCTCGGATTCGGACAAGGCGGCGGCGGAGAGGATGTTCTGGAGCCCGGCCTGCAGCTGGGTGCTGTCCACCTCTCCGGACGCCAGGCTGCGGCAGTGCAGGACCAGCGACAGGTCGTGGTGGCAGAGGGAGAAGTAGCGGCAGACGCGGCTGGCCTCGTTGATGCAGCCCTCGTCCAGCAGCTGCCCCACTAGCACGGCCAGGGCCGCCTCCTCCGCCGCGTCCGCCACAGGCCGGGACCCCTCCCCCGAGGGCAGGCCCTCCAGGCTCAGGTACTTGGGGCAGTTGAGGGCCGCCATCTTGGAGAAGGAGAACTCCCTGATGGCGTCCTCGAAGGAGCTGTCCCCCGCCGCCGTGACGGGGAGGGCGAACATGCTCTCCTTCTCCATGGCCGACACCAGCACCTGCTGCCGCACCCGGCACAGCCACACCCGCTTCTCCATCTCCTCCAGCTGGGGCAGGGGCGTGGGGGTCATCTGGGCGAGCCAGTGGCCCGCCAGGGTGAGCAGAAGGCACTTCTCCTGGATGCACAGGAGCTCCGTCTCCGCCGGGCTGTGCGGGGCCGGCTCGCAAAGCTGGGCCTGCGACAGGAAGAACTCGGACGCGGCCTCGCCGCCCATGCTGTTGCAGCTGAACTGCTCGTGGCACTTCCTCCAGAAGGCCACCCTCGTCTCCTTCCTCTCCCACTGCCTCTTGGCCTTCAGGCTGCGCAGGTCCTGCAGGAGCTTCGAACGCACACGACGACAGCATTGCAATGATTCCCACACGCCGACAGCGAGGTCTGTGCAGTGTGTTGGTTTATTTAAGTACAATACCAGTCAGAACTAAGAAAGAAAGGCATGTCAACTTTTGACTGGTACTGTATATCCAATAAATTCAGCCATTTGTGTATAGTCAGTTTAGAATTGGTTATCTGTCAGTTTCTGATTTAAGCACTAAACAAGTGTGTAATCAGGTTGTTAATTGAAGTTAATGCTATTCTGCTATTGAGAAATGAAGATTAACATGTACAGTACCAGTCAAAAGTTTGGACACACCTTTCTTTCTTCATTTATACTATTTTCTACATTTTAGAATAATAGTAAAGACATAATTAAAACCATTAAATAACACAAATGGAATTGTGCAGTGACCAAAATAGCATTAAACAAATGAAAACAAGTGAAAAAATGAAAACTGATAATATAAATTATCACTATTTTATGCATAAAATCTTTTTTAGATTCTTCAAAGTAGCCAAATTTTTTAAATTAAAATGTTTTTTTGGGAAAGAAATTTTTACACAGACAAATATAATCAGTGAAACTGATGCCTAAGAAACAAATTTCAAGCATTTAAGCATAAGTCTTTAGATCAAAATGTCTTTGAATGCATGTTTCCCTTAATCAGGTGTGTCCAAACTTATGACTGATACTACACATGATTATTTCTCATACTATATTGGTATTGAACCATATTGTTCACATAGTCAAATGCATTCGCGGAATGTGCATGGAATGTATGGGAGCAGAATGTTGTCTATTGTCTAAGAGTAAAAGCATGGGTAAGTAAATTGCCTATAGATTTGTTAGCTGCTATACGCACATCAAACCAGCGGTCAGATTAGAATTCAGCCAGGAGACAGGTTCTAAAATTCCTGCCGTTTATGGAATCTTTAATAACTGCATCCCAGTGTGACAGACACACCATCCTTAAGCTCAGTGTCCACTCCACAAACAGCACTGCTTAGACTGTATTTGGTAAGAAAGGATGACTGGCCATCCCTGACTGGGAATTACCTTTTTCTGATGTTCTCTTAAGTAACCAGCCTTTCAGCACATCACGTGCAAGATATGGGCCTCACCTCATTAACGACCACGCCGTCAATGGGCAGACCGGCCAGCTCAGCCACCTGCCTGGCCTGGCTGAAGAACCCGCTCTCCTGCAGCTGCTCCAGCATGCGCAGATACTCCCCCTGCAGGACCTCGGTGGAACTGCTCTCCAGCAGACAGCGGCTCAGGGACACAGGTGTGTCCTGCAGTATCTGGCTGAGGAGGCTGAGCTTCTTGAAGTCTGGACCTGCACACGGAGCATTAACGCAAGCATCACTCCAGGGTCTCCTGGCACACAGGAGAACGCAGTAAATGCATACTTGATGGGGGGTAGTGGGCTGGGGTGTGGAGGCGCTCTAACCCTAAACCTAACCCTATGCCCAGACACACACCCAGGAGGGCTCAGCATCAGATGTCAGACTGAAGCCTGTGAGATCTGCACTTATGTTCGTCTTTAGTACTACTTGACAGATTTTTCCTCATCATTTATAATAACTCACTACTTCTGCTTTCTGTATTAACGTCCTCTTCATTCTTTTCAATGCGGACGATTCCATCGTGAATTCCGACTCTGCTCCTAAGTTAAGCGAGAGAGTAACGTCGGCGGCTCTTTTGGAAAGGGTGTAGTGTTCGCTGTACAGCCCCCTAGTGGTGACGGCTGCACACTGCCGCTCTCTCACCGTTGGACTTGAGCAGGCGCTCCATGTCTGCCAGCAGCTGCAGCAGCTTGCGGAGCTCGTACTGCGTGGCGCACTGTTGCATCATGCTCAGCAGCAGCACTGAGGCCTGGCTCTCCGCCCACTGCACCGGGATAGCCCCCGGGGTCTGGCCACTGCTGCTCTTCAGCTGGACAAGGTGAACAAAGCACAGGCAGTTAGGCGTGCTAGTACAGTCAGCACACAGCACACACACAGCACACACACACTCACACACACTCACACACACTCACACACACTCACACTCACACACACTCACACACACTCACACACACACTCACACACACACTCATACACTCACACTCACTCACTCTCAGGCCAGGCTAATAACACTCCAAGGCCATTGAGCGTGAACATAACACCATTCAAGCACTGCCACAAGTTGTGCTCATCTGAAACCAGACAGCGTAGCAAAGTAAGGGAAGTCAAGTGGATACACTACCATGTATCTCTCACACACACAAACACACCCACACACAAACACACACGTACATAAACATACACACACAGATGCAAAACAGCTGAGCACTGTCCCCGCATCGCGACCTTTGACCTCTGAAGGCAGACCTGGTTAATCAAATCAAATTTTGTTTTTTTGGGGGAAAAGTGTAAAAGAAAAAAACAGAGCTGAAGGACCAGAAAGCATTTAGGAATCGCAGGTATCAGCAGGTAAACGTAACGGTCCGCTTGAGTCTCTAGGGGACACCTAACAGAGGGAGAGAGGCCGCTGCTGGAACAGTGTCACTGTTCTCAGGCAGGCACCCGAGGCCCTACAGAATGACACCTGCAATAAATCCAGCTGTCCTTGCATAACGGGAACCAAATTCATCCTGATGACACTTCCTCGCGCAGCAGCAAGGTCACTTTCAAAGGGCCATTACTTTCCTTAACTGACAAAGGATTGTAATAGATTCCCGCCCAAACCCCGCACACCCCCCCATACCATGTAACAAACATCTCAGAGTCGGGCGTCTTGCCAAATCTGAGCATGCTTAATTGAAGGCTATAAACTCTGACATAAATCTTAATTTATCTGTGTGCCACCCCTATGCTTACTATAGCTCTTAAAACACAAAGGCAATTCAATTTAGATTAAACCATAATTGGTCCGACATAAAATCTGATGTACCCAGATGTCTCAAAAGCTTTCCAGGTCCTTTATGTTAACGAGTAAACCCTAGCGGAGAAGAATAAAGGCCCCCCTGTACCCAACACACAGACGTGGTACAGGCTTACGTTTAGTAGACATTTCTGGAACTCCAGTAGTTTCTTCTTGGCTTCTGGGTAGTTTTTGTAATCGTAGCACAGTTCATACATTTGTAGCATATGGATCAGTGAGCAGTCCTACCAGAGAGAAGACAAGATGACATTTTCAGCACAGTGTGAGGTGGAAACGAACAGTGTGACAAATGCACAGTTTTATTTCTATTTTTTTTACTGTGACTTATTCAAAGTATCACTTGTAAGTAGAGAATTTACCCTTTGAAAGAACTGGAATCCCCTAATCAGAGGCCTGATCTTGCGTTTGTTTAGCAGCACCTTCCATATGATTGACAGGTCGTGGAGGTTCCACACATGCTGCCTAAGGCTCTCGCTGATGTGGGCGGTGGCCTCTTCCACAGTGACATCATCCACAGAGGTCAGCACCCACACACAGAGACACTGGAGCAGGTCAGCGTCCTGTGAGAAATTTACATATAAGGAAGCAAATTAATGCAATACCACTCCTAAACACAACATGGAGCTAGACAAAGACAAGACAAACCATATAATGTGCAGCCATGACAAAAAGACAGGGCATTCAGTTTTGGAATAGGCTGATTTAAATGTTTTGCATCCTGGCGATTTTTGTGTATTGTAGTTGTCTGAGGGTTTCTACTTTTTACCCCTGTCACTCATTAGAATGAAACTTTATGATTTCTGTCTGGGGGGAGCAGAAATTGAGTGGGACAGAGACAGTACAACAGAGCCTCATGTTGCCCACTTTATTAACATGTAAACCAAAAACAAAAAACAGCGTTCCTTTAGCATTCAACTTCAACCAGATTTCAGTTCCTGCAATTATATATTTCCTGCAAATTATATATTTAATGCATTATGAGTAGAATCAGCCATATTTCACCATGTTCAAACCACACTCAAGCTGTCAACATAAATCAATAAAATTTGGATCATCAAAAAAATGCATCTGTAACTGCAAGTTATTGTTAGCAAACAAAAATATAACAGCTGCACAGTACCACTGGAACAGTAAACAACCGGATCAAGCAGACCTGTGGCCATCGGCCTGTGACAGCCATGTGTGTCTTTGTGACCTCTCTCCCGTGAACCTACCTGGTGGCAGGCAGCTAGCACAGTGAGGGCGGGGCAGTGCTGGCCCATGGCCTCGGCCAGCAGGTACCTCCAGGCGTTCGGCTCCTCCTGGCTCTGCAGCAGCACCTGGAACAGGTCCCTGGGGGGCTGCGACGCCTCCTCGCTGGGCAGAGTGCCCTGTGGGTCGGGGCCCCTCTCCTGGGAGAGCAGCTGCAGGTGCTGGAAGGCCTGGGAGAGGTGGGCTTGCAGAGTGGGGTTGAAATGGGCCACCAGTGACCGCACCTGTCAAACAGAAACACAGCCGCTCTGTGTGGATAACACTCTATGGTATTACTGTACTTTGACACAACATCTACCACATCCTGTATGGCACCGATTATTATGGCAATGAGACAGGTATATGTTCAGATCTGGTCTGCCGTTTTCTGTATATGCTCTTGTTCATGTGGCCTTGTTGTAGGTTATTATGCCATGAAAACTGCTCTTGAAAAGACCATCTGCATTACATTACATTATTGCCATTTAGCAGATACTCTTAACCAGAGTGACTGACATCGGTTACAACTTTTTTTTGCAATGTTATCCATTTATATAGTTGGATATTTTACTGAGGCAATTGTGGGTTAAGTACTCTGCCCAAGGGTACAGCAGCAGTGCCCACGTGCGGAATCGAACCGGAAACCTTTCGGTTCCAAGTCATGCTCCTTAAACACTACGCTACACTGCAATGTTAACTCCCTGTAAATGTATTGCATGAGAGAGGGAGACGACTGGGTGAAAATGTAAGGAAAGGGAGAGAGAGACTGCAATGGTGGATATGCCTGAGATTGCACTGAGCGGGGCGGCGTGCTGACGGAAGGACCGGTTGCGCGGGTCTGACCTGCTGCGGGGGGTAGCTGTGCAGCTGGATGAAGAGCAGGAAGTGCAGCCACTGCGCGTCCGCGGCGCAGTCGCGCGGGTACGCCGCGCTCAGGGGCAGCTCATGGAGCTGGCAGAACTGCACCGCCAGCGCCCACTCCTTCCCCGCCTCGTAGGACGACCTGCGAGGACAGACGACGCGCGTGTACAACACAGGCGATGCACAAAGCGTGTGTACATTCACAGGACAGAGCTTGGGTATTGCCAGTGACATGTGCACGTGTATATTCAGGACGGAGATAGCATGTTTCCACACTCAGGGGAGAAGCAGCACATGTGTACATTCAGGTGACTTGCTCTGTCTGCAGTTAACTGTAAACGTGCTTTGGAATGAGCATCACTTCCCGTGTAAGCTTTACTGAGATGCAAGAGCCCTCCCACTACCTGCTGATGCTTTTCCGGTCAATCGTATCCTTCACAGCATCCTCTAAATGGACCAGCAACTCCTCTGCAGTCTGCCTCTCTGCCTCTACAAGCTTAGCACCCTTATCGGCTGTGAGAACACAAAAGCACATTTCATTAGGGCGTAAGAACTTTTTTTCCCCCCAATTCCTTCAGAAAAGAGACTACAGAGTGCAGTCCGAAAACGCTCACTTGATCACCCGGTGAACAGCTCACCTGCACCCTGCCTCTGAGCCTTACCTAAAGAGTCCCTCAGCGAGGCCAGCTGCTCCTCCTCCGTGCTCTGACTCCAGAACCTGAGGATGAGGCTGAGGACGTTGAGGTCCACGCGGAGTTTCAGGCTGCTGACACCCAGGAGCTCGCAGAAGCAGACGCAGGCCGCCGCCACGGAGGGCAGGCTGAAGTGTAGCAGGGCCAGGCTGTAGGCCTGCTCCGCTGCGTACCTGAGGCTGAGACACAGGGACACGGCGTCACTCGCTACGGGCCAATCAGGCCGCACCAACACTAGAATGGGTGGAGCCGTTGTGTGTTATCAGTGTTTAGAATGGAGGGATTGTGTGTTAGTGTTTAGAATGGATCGCTGTGAGAGCAAAGCCTTGTCGATTGGTGGTTGACAGGACACGGTGGCTCCACCCATTATGTCATTACGACTCATCCCTCATCCCGGTTGTCTGACCAGGTGCAGGACAGCCAAGGCAAAGCCACTGGATCCTCAGTCGAGAGATGATTTATGGACAGCGTGAGACAGAACCGGGGGTCCAAATCAGTCCGGCCTCACATTTTTATTAGTGACAATGTGGGAAACGTCTCTGCTGACAACTCAAAATGGATGGATCTTATACATGTTGGAACAGACTGGGGGAAAAAAAAAAAACTGGCTGGATTCTCACAAGCGGAGAGCTAAAAATGACACTGGCAGGCACTCTCCTGCTGTAATTTGTCGATAAGCAGAGAGGGAGCAGTAACCTTGATTATTAAGTGAACTCTGGTCCTTGAGTTCTGCAGACTGGGCCATTTTTTAATCAATTCTATTCTTTAAAAAAAAAAAACCTCTCTGAATAGACTGAAAGAACCGTGCACTGCTGCATGGGATAATGTTCTAGGGATGTGCGAATGAGACAATAAAACCCTCCAGACAGACACATCAAGAAACATTAGGTTATTAGCTTAGCAAGAACATAATTCCAGAGGGACTTGCATGTACAATACACTGCTGGGTATATTAAAAAAGCAATTCAGATGGAGCCCCTTCCTTAATGGTACAACAGCAGTGTCCCACCTCCAAATGAAAGTGGCAATCTTGAGGGTGTGAGCCCTGCTCCTTACCGCTATGCCATGCTACTGCCCCCTGCTGGAAAGAGGACTGCACACTTACTGAGAGGTCAAGTTGCTGGAATTGGCCAGCTGCTGCACTATAAAGGTTCCGAATGCGAAGGAGGGCCGGCCGTGGCGCAGGTAATACAGAAAGTCCAGGCTCTCCACCAGGGCGAACTTGTTGACGAGGTGAGGACTGGAGAAATGGGGCAGCTCCGCAGATGCATCTTTTAAGTGAGAGAACGGGCAGTTGAGTAAACCCCTAGATTACTTACACAACTGCTGACAATGACAGGGCTCCACAGTTACTCATGAGTCATTTACTCATGAAAAGGGACATGTGTTCCCCTGTGCTAACACACAAGTGAGTCAAAAAAATATGAATTATATGATGTCAAAGGGGTCAACATATAAACTGCATGACTACTGTTCTTCATTTGGCCAGCAATATCTGCAGTCATCAATTGTACTAACAGATTGCCAAAGGCAGGTGCCATGCCCCTTACCTTGTAGCCTACTGCCTGTAAAATTTGTCATTAGCCTGGCTGCAAGGCTTACCAGTTGGAGCTAACGTGTTAGCCGACTGCCATCCAAACAATCTGGAAGGATCCAGTGGACGCAAGGACTGAAATAGAAAAAAAAACAGCAATTGTGGCAGAAATATTCAGCAGAGCTGTGACTCAATTTGTATTCAGGTGGACAATATCAGTCTTTTCACAAACCAGTCACTCTCCTTCAGTTTGAGCCGTTGTCTAAAAGTTGTCCACTATACTCAAATTCTAATTGCCCATAGCCATATTAGATGTACAGACAGCCCTGCAAAGGTGGGTGTCCGGGTAAAGACAGAGGCAGTGTGGCAATGTAGCTTCTTAATTCTTGTGTCCACAATAACGTCCAGGTCAATTTTTTTGTTCTCGTTTCAGCAACCTGATGGCAGCTTCCACAACTCAGCAGCAGTACAAAGTATTCCCTGGCAATGATTTAGAGCAGGCTTTTGCTTTTCCCCCCAGATCCTGAGAATGTGCACTATCCAGTTAAAAAAAAAAAAAAAAAAACGGAATCACTTTGGAAACAGCCTTTCAGAACATTACAATGAGTGTTCAGATGCAGCATTCTTCCGTCGAAAGACCACCCAAAGGGAGCCAGCATGTACAGTACCTGCATGAGGTGGTATATGGTGATGTCAGAGGGGGGTGTGCAGCGGGGGGCATTCTGGGGGAACAGGGCTGATTTTAGCTTGGGGTACGGGCTAAGGGCCATCTTCAGCAGCTGGAGGTCCACTTTCCAAAGGGAGTCGCCTTCCGTCTGCCTCTGACTGACCACCTGCAGAGAGAAGCGTTCCGATTGGATAAACAACATCTCAACAGAAGGACTGAAATATCTCTAGAATACAGATAAAACTGAGATGGCAGGTATCCACAGCCTTAAAGTTTTGTATGAGATGAGAGTTAGATACACATGCACACAAATATAATAAGAACTTACACCTTTGGGTAATTTTGGATATTAATATGGATATTTCCACCAGGAAAGGAACTCTCAGTACTGTATTGATATGGGTGCACAACACAAGCAGATGCACCTCATTCTGCTATTTGCCTCGACAAGTCTGTGTCAAGACCCAGAATCTACCCATAATGCCCAAGCGCAGCGCCCACCTGATCGATGCCCCCTGGGGCAAACATGATGGTGGCAAGAGCAAGCAGACTGTGTCCCTCCAGCAACATGCTGCTGATGCCAGCCTGGCTGCCCGGAATCAGGATCTGGGCGCTGGTCAGGCTGGCTTGGAAAACCAGCTCAGGGTCTGTGGATGATACAGCGAAGGAAACGAAAAAAATAGCTCACAGTAAAGTAATACTCATAAAATAGCATTACTACTAATACTATGAAATAGCATTACTACTATTACTACTATTATTACAAAATAGGTTTTAGCATTAGTCATTTACACTACTAAGATGTTTTAATTACCCTGTTAAGACATGTGAGTTTATATGGTAAAGTTATCGTTTACAGCCACATTTACTGGTAATGCCACTGAATAATTCGATTGATGAATTAAACAATGAAAGCGACCTATTTCATAGCCTTTTATAAAGGATCTAACACAGTGTTTTGTTGTCTTCCTTGCCCAATAAATGGTGATCTGTTCAGCTTTCATTATTAATAGTTTTCATCTTTTAGCCAATGAGGTGTGAAGTGAGCTGTCAAATTCCAGAGATTAATACCACAGAGGCTGGTATCCAATCAGAGTCGTCACCAAACAAGCATCTGAGGTTGTTTACAGTCAATACAAACAAATGCCTGACTACTAACTGAAGTCTTCAACTTAAACTTAAATTGTTTAACTTAAACACTCGTCACTCACAGGAGTATGACTGAGCATTCACATTCTTATCAAAGGCATAACTGAGTCCATCAAGCTGGGCCTTGTGTTGTACACCAGAATTCTCTATTGTTTTGCTGCATCAGTACAAACTCTGAAGGTAAATCAATTCATCCCCCCAGGTACCTGTCAAGTGCCTAGTAATCTCCTGCACCCTCACAAGCATCTCAAACCACGGGTAGCTTTCATACAAGCTCCTGTCAGACAGAGCTGGGGAGTTTCTGGGTGTTAAACTGCAAGGTGAGGAAAAGAAAAAAAGAAAACATTTTTCCTCTCTCATACAGTACATACACACACACACACACACACACACACCAACACACGGAAATTCACCACATATATTTTCATAAATACTAGCAAAAACGGAGAAAGCTTAAAGCTTCTTTAAGAGAGATATGAAAGCTTCAGTAGAATCAGCTTCAGCAGGGAAGCCACACAGATCAACGCTGGCCTGCTTCTTCATGAGCTCAAACACGCAGCGCCGCCGGGCCACTCACTGGTAGTGCTGCAGGTACGTGTACAGCAGGTATCTCAGTCCATTCTCCAGGCAGTGGTGGATGAAACACGTATGGAAGTCCTGACCCTGAGGCGAGCGAAACTGCGGGATGGGGGGATCGAGCTGCATCACACCCCCTGCCTGACCCAGTCTCCACAGGAGCTGCTCAAAGTCAGACATCTCTGCCTGGATAAACACCCCCTTCCTGGTAGGACAAAGGTGGAGGTTAGGGCATCAGCACCATTTAAATGAAGTCTTCACTGCATGGAGGACAAGACGGTTGCAAACTGGGCAGGGGAGCCCCTCTCACCTTGCCAGCATGTCCAGAATTTCATCCCTCATGTAGCTGGAACACACGGTGTTGTCATTGACGACAGTGGCCGAGAGCGCCGGCCACAGGGAAGGGAGCACAGAGGATGCGTCATGGGGGGCGAGGCTTTTGATCCAGCTGGTGATCCTCTCTTGGTCATGCAGAGATGTTAGGTACAGCCACAGGACTGCAGGGTCATATGAGCTGACCGCTGTAAGCAGATGCAAACACAGAACCCTCTAGCACACTCAGAACCCCTTCCTGATACATGCAATACACACTGGCACACATGAAGACCATCAAGCTGCGTACGTGTACTATTTTAATCTCCCGTGCAGCAGGAGTATGAAGCGGTTTACATGCAGAGTCGTGAAATTAACAGACGCAACCACAACGTGAGAAGCGTCAGAAGTTACAGGCTTACCATAGTCTTGCAGGCGGGACAGCAGGATGGTCTCCTGGGCATTCTGATCCCAGTGTCTGACCCAGTCCAGTCTGATGGAGCTACACAGAGCCTCTGCAGACTGCAGGTCAGTTTCACTCAGCAACGTCTCCAGCAGGCATTTACATTTCGGGTCAGTCTGTTCCATCTGCAGAGCTCTGACGGGGCATTCATGTACAGTTAATCAGAGAGAGACTCCTAAAAGTGCCTTACAGAGGTTCTTCAATTTCGAAAAAGTATGCAATGACAGAGATGCAGAAAAAGGTTTAACACCACTGTCATTACGTTCTTATCCAAAGTTAATATGCCCAGAAACAGTCCACCTACAACCACTTCACTACAATTACCGTTCAAATATGCAAGACTTTGTGTAACAAAAATGTACACTGTGAGTGAAAAGCATAAATGAAAAAGTTAAAAAAGGCTCATTGGAAACCTCCTACCTCCTCTTGCTTAGAGAGCTTTTACTCCTGGTTGCTGGCTCTGAACATAAATTTCCAACTCGCTTGATAAACTCCACCATCTTTGCCTCTTTGTCTGGTAAGTAGTTCTGCTTCAACAATTCTTCCACCTGCAGATTGAAGAAACCCATCACTTTAACAGCTTCCATTGCCACATCTCATGAACAACAAAAGGACAAGTACCAGCTCCTTCAGTCTTTATTGACTTGTCAGGTGTGACACCTACTGTGTGAAGTTAATAACTTAATTAATCAGAAGCTTTAAAACCCCTGTAATTGACAGATCTAATAGCTCCTCATATATTTTTCTTCCCAGACGTCACACTCACCACAAAGTCCCGCAGATCGCTGTCATCAGTATAGAGGCAAATGCTGTGCAGCTGCTCCTTCACATTGAAGCCCTGCAATCAAATGGATCAATGTTAATGATCCAGCTTTACACTACATTACAAACACAGTACAAATGCTGACAGATCAGTTGTAAGCACCAGGACGCTTGCACAGTAACATGGGAAAGTAAAGCAATTTGTAAGCTGTGGTCTCTGTTCAATCCCACCATAATGCATATTGTCTTTTCAATATCATAATACTGTCTTTTGTTTTCCTTAATTAAAATGATAGTCAAACCTGTGGCAGGTAAGAAAGGGAAAACGTTAGATTTACTTAAGTTCTTTGCTCCAACTTAAGGACAAGTGCATTGTAGTTAGGTTGAATAGTAGTATCAGCGGTAAGAACCAATGCAAAACCAATATGGTGCCACTGGTGAAGAGTACAGCCGTGTCCTCCTGACTGGCTACCCTCTGGGTTCCCAGCCTCTCACCATGTTCCGGAGCAGGGTGGTGGCTTGGTCTAGGTCTCTGTGGGTGAGGCATCTCAAGGCCAGAAGGAGCCCACAGTTCCTCAGCGCTCCCAGACTCTGCTCTGGGCTCTGCATGCTCCTCAGGTAAGCCTGGGCATGCGGGATGTCGTTGGTCATCACAGCATGCTGCACCACCTCCTGAAACACACACAAGACATTCATCAGAGGGCTCAACCGACACAATCCCTGACACAGTCCCTTTCTGCTTCATTGGCACGGAAATGCAGCAACACTTCTTCAATCAACAGAGAACTGAAATGTTCAAATTAAGTTAATTAGACAATCAACAGTGAGACATACATGAATACTAAAGAACCTCTCTAGGAGTTGGAAGTGGTGCAATATTGAGAGGATATTAAGACAGAGATCGGAATGATTACCCTCCCTGAGGAACTCACACATCTGGATTCTGATAGCGGCTAAGACACTATGTAATAAAAGATAATGGAAAGAGTGTTCTTGAGACACTTCACAAAATGCAAATTACACCCTACAGCAGCCTCAGGGATCCAACCTGACACTGCAAAGAAAGGTTGAGTGTACGTGTGTTTGCATGTGTGTATGTATGTGCACGCTTGTGTTTATACATATGTGCATTATGTGTGTCTGTTTGCATGTGTGTGTTTATGTATATGTATTTTTATGTATGTGTCTGTGCATTTATATGCATATTAATGTACGAGTTTTCTGTATATAAATGTGCCTGTGTTTGTATGCCTGTGTACATCTGTGTTTGTAGGTGTGGCTGTGTGTGTGTGTGCTTCTGTACTGCGCTTCTACCTGTATGCACATCTTTACCTCAGTAGAGATGGAGTTCCAGTCTTCCTCCAGGCCAGTATCAGACCCACCCACAGCAACAGGGCCCGGTGGTGGAGCGTCCACTCCTGAGAGCCAGGGAAATCTCTTCATGAACGCTCGCAGGTCTGAGATGTACCTCCCCAGGGTGTTCACACACTTCTGCAGATTGTCATCCAGCTCTGCTGGCATGTGAGACACAGAGGAGACAGCGAGTGGTGTAACAGTGGGCTCTCTGCATGACCACATGGAACAACTGACACAACGCCAACCCAAACGCCACCCACCCTATGTGCAGGAATGATAGCACGGAACCAAAAATGCCCCAAAAAAAAAGGGAGGCAAAATGCAACTGGATTGCACATAACTTACACCACAAAGATCAGTATCTAATGAAAGGACTTCCTGGACAGTTTTATACAGAGGGAGCTGGTTCATTACTACTGTGAAAAATGATCTTCAATCATACATGATACAGACAGCTACGCGAGCCAGCCTTCTAGCAGCAACTCTGAGTTTGCAAATGCTGATTACATAGACACGGACATCCCCCCCGTGGGCAAGTCTCTTTTCGCCTGTCCCCCCACCCACAAAACCGGCAAGGGGTACCAGAGCTCAGCACTGCAGTGAGCTGAACGTTACCCTCTGTGCTGGACAGGATCTCCCTGACTTGCGTGTTGAGGAAGGTGAGGGTGACGCTGAGGAGTTGCTCGGAGAACTGCTTGCTCTGGGACTCGGCGTGGGTTTCTCTGATGGCGGAGCTCAGCAGGTCGAGGGCCGGACACAAGTCCTCCACGTCTAACCAGAATGAGAGCAACACACGCACACACACACAGACACACACACCAACGTATATAACCTCATCTGGATGCTCAGTATCAACCAGGGCCTCTCGTTTCAGTCAAATATGTCATGACTCCTCATGTTAATCCACCGACCAATCACTGCACAGTCATAATTTCATCTTGCATGCTAGCTGCTGTTCTTCCCTATCTGTGCATGGCAATTTTTCCTGGATTGATGTTACGGTCCAGCAGACAAGCTGATTTTAAAAAGGGCATACCCTCCTGGTTTGCTGACTTGAGCTGGATTAGTATGCCAACCTGTCTTTCATCTAATATGCATCACTGACAACTAATGGAAAATTTAAATGCTATCTCAGTTAATATAAGTAGTCATGACAGGTTACTAGTATCTATAAAATAACACCACACTGCATAGAGATTATTAGCCTGTGAATACTTACAGAACACAGTTCTTTTTCCCCAGTATTACCATACATTTATAATAACACAGAACTACTAAATTGTTACAATAGTCTACATATTGGTAAATATTAATATTAAATGCAATGTAAAAGTGTCATTGATGTACAATGTTAATACCATATACTGAAACTCAAATGTTATATTGAAATAATTATGATTGAGATTGAAACTATAACTTAAGATGCTGCCCATTTCTGTTCTCAAATATGTATGACAGAATAACTCACTGAACCAATAATATGTAACAGGAAACGATGCACCATCTTTCCAGATGCTCTGAAAATTCCAAAGGTTAACAACATTTGAGCCAACTGCGCAGTGTGGCCACGCACAACATGTACCAAGAACAATAGATTAAAAGTCACGTGTGGTTCTCTGACGTATAGCCCACACTTTGCCTCCCCACTGCCATGTGGTCAAAATAAATGATGCAATTCTCGAAACATTCGAGCATTCAAAACTAAAAACCAGGAAAGGGGTTTGCTTCGATGGCTTGCTAAGAACTAAGAACACATCACTTACACGGCCCTTACCAAAATAAATTTATGGATGCTTGGTACATCCACCCAAATACTTTTCCAGATCCTTCACCCTCAAAAGAAATTAATCTTAGTGCCCTTTAATTACAATGCCAGATAATATTTAGTGATTGCTGCTGGACTGTAAGTTTCAAAGCTGTCTTACTCTTTAACTGTGTCTGGGTTGAGACAGCCATAGATTGCTCAGGAAGACTGTATCCTGCAGGGGCAGTGAGGATATTCTCCTTGCTCTTTAGAAAGAAATCCACTGTGTCCAGCTGGTGGTTCTTCAGTCCGGCCTGCAATGATGATAAGAGAAAAACAAACCCTCATCTCTTTTTTTTTTAATGACATTTTCCCTTTGAATGTCACTGAAAAATTTCCCCCATTGCTGCTACCTTGTGCTGAACCCGAGAGGAGCGTTACCTACCTGCAGGGCGTGGATGGGGATAGAGCAGCGTCCCCAGTCGTTGAGGTGACAGAGGGAGTCCACCGTGCCAGCACTGCCGAACACCATCAGCCTGTTGAGCAGCTCCTCCTGAGACACCGCAAAGAGCACCAGGGACAGGCCAGTGTCTGCAACACAGACGCATCCACCGATACAGAGGCCATTCACAGCTACCATTGTATCACTTAGGTCATGTTTTTTGCACTGTGTCACTGACACGGAAATATTCCTGTCACTTATTTTTATTGTGGACACTGGTCCTCTGCTGTAATGTAATGTGATTTGTTCTAGGATTTTTTCCTTTGACCTCTGACCCCCTCACCTTTGAGAAGCAAGCTGAGCTGCTCATCTGCACAGCGCTGGACAGGTGCACAGGGCGTGGTGGAGTGGTGATAGGTGACACCCTGGCTCTTTAGATCCCAGAAGGCCACTGTGGTCTCGCTGTTCCCAGGGTACAGGAAGGTCAGGACTGCTGAGAATTCGGATACAGAGAGCGTGGCGGGCGCTGCCCCTTCCTGCACGTTGAAATTCACCACCGTGACCTCCGCTACAGCTGCTCTCTGGGACAGAGTGACGCTGGTCGCGGCCCACCTGCACTCCACCTGAGGGAACTCCCTGAACCAGGGGCACACCGTTTCCTGGTGGGACAGGGGCGGAGCCCTCGCCTTGTTGTACATCGATGACAACTGCGATTCCCAGGAACTAAGACAAGAAAGAACAGTTAAAAAAAAAACTACTTTGGAATTATGTTGGGGAACAACTGAGGGAAAGACAAAATGTTGTATTTTGTATGTTGTCTCTTTAATAAGGAAGTGAACACAGTTATTTCCTGGGGGGCAAAGTTCAAAGGTTAGATATAAATGTTTGAAGCAAATCTTTCAGGTCAAGGACCACCGGCTTACCGGTCAGAGTGGAAGGAGGTGCCTAGCACAGAGTTACTGTGTTTGGCACTGGAGAGGGTGTCCTGGTCAGTAGGAGACAGGGGCCGCAGTGGGGGGTATGTGGGGCTCACACGGTAGAGCAGGTGTTCAGGGTGTCTCCTGCAAGAATGCCACACAAAGGAATAGCTATGACACCTTGTGCTGTTCTCTGAAAAAACAATCAGTGCTTCATTTAGTATATCTAAGAAGAATTTCTTTCAGATTGATTTCTGGAGATAAAAGTCCTTCTGTATTTGAAACCGAACCCCAGCGGAAGTCTTCAGTTGTAAAGTACAAATCAACAATTAACAGCACTTAACGTTTAGATTTATCTATGCTTGCTGTATTCCAAAATCTTTCCTAGGTCTTACTTTCTCACAGACCAACCCCACGTGGCTGTGTATACATCACAGACACCACTTCCACATTGCAGCTGTCATGTCACACCTTTCATCCGGTGTAACAAATACAAAAATAAATGAGGAGTAAGAACATTTTACAGAATAAATCGACTCGACATGGCAAAAGTTAACTGCGCAGCTCTACGGTTAAATCTTCCCAACGCCAGTCAATTACCTAAAATAGTCATTCAGGTTGAAAGCGATGGCAGAGTTGAAAGAGGTGGCAGCTACAGCGGTGCTGAGGTCCTGAGACACCTGGAAGAGGCAGAAGGAGGACAGATCGGGAGGGGGGTCATCTTCCCCTAGTCCGTCTGAGCTGGCGGAGAGCAGGTCCACTCTGGCAAGCTGCCTCCCGTCACTGCTGTCACAGACATCTGGGATAATGTGTTAAAGACGCAAAATTGTTAAGTCTTGGATAAAAAGAAATCAAACTGGCAACTGCCTAGGAATGTTTACTTATATTCACATGTTAATTCAACTGATCAACTTTAAATTAATATGCTGCTTTTTTACAATTAATAATTTTATTACTTTTACATCAATGTCAGTAACAGCAACAGCTGAGGGAACAGAAACTGATAACCCCAGTAAAACATGGGCACATTATAAATTGTATTTGACACCATAACTGCAAAACCTTTGGGCAAAGGTGACAAGACTTGATGAGGAGTTATTTCATTCAGTCTAGTATGAACCAGTCATCAGCGTATGTGCCTGTTGCCAAGGATACAGATGTGTCCAGTGCTAGCCAACACAAAGAGTGCGCCTGGGCAGATCTGGTAATCAGTGACTTTATCCAGGGTGTCGGGAGGGACACCGATGGTGCAGCAGGCCAGGATCTCTGGTTCTGAAGACCCCCCATCCCAGAACAGCTGCACCAGCACACAAGCGTTCAGAAGAACAAAGCACCGGCCATCTGCAAAGGACAGCAGCCTCAAGGAGACCAACTCAGACACACCTGCAAAACACAAAGCGGGAGTCTCAGCCGATACACTTTATTCACACACAGTGGTTAAACTGCATTTAATGCTTTCTTTTACAGATTAGGTTGAGATATGGTATTGCGCTGCTTCATTTCCTATGCAGGGGGAATAAGAAGTGTCTATATAGAACATCAAAATTTCTTTTAAGAATGTAACATCTAATTGCCATTGTGTTAGGGAATATCTAACACTACCTTTGGTGTCAGTGTGCAAAGACAACGAACTACACCTAGTGAGCTTCTCTGAATGAATTACAATGAATTCACCTGACATAAAATGATTATGCATAGTAGGAGCTTGATTTTATTTTAAAAGTTTCAAGGGACAAACTCTTAAGCGCTTAGCAATAACCAGTTCGGTTGGGCACTAAGTAAAGGTCTTTGCAAAATTGATTTACAGTGCTTAGTACAGCCAGTCAATCACTTTCCAAAGGTGTTCATGCCCTCAGGGAAACCCCCAGAAGCTCTCTGAGGCTCACAGCCAGTGCAAACCACTTCACCTGGGGTTGCATGGACACAAACTGTAAACTCACTTGGGTCCTTCTCCTGCACCTTGCACAGAAGGGTCTCTGCCGTACAGTTAGCTGTGCAGGTGGGGGGACTTGCAGCCAGGTCCTGTGCCCCCATTTCGTAAAGCCATAGGCCACTTTCAGAAACAACTGCCAGCAGTCTGGGGTTGGCACACACCAAATTCTGCACAGTAACCTCCTCCCACGCAAAGCTGCAGGCAAAGGAGAAAAACAGTGCACTTCCAGTACAAAAAAAAACAGTAACATCTGCCTAGCTAGTCCAGCAATATACAACGTATTAAACAGTACAAACTACTAATACTGCAACTGCCCCTAAACTGGATTGAAAAGATGCTTGTCTAAAGCAGAGGCTAACTATAAATAGCTGTCATGCAAACGCAAGTATAGTACTGGTTTGAGCACCAGTGTAGCACAGTGGTAAGGAGCAGAGCTCATAACCAAAAGGTTCCTGGTTCCTGGTTCGATTCCCTGCTGGGGCTCTGTTTCGGTACCCGTGGACAAGATACTTAACCCAGAACTGCCACTCCAAATATCCAACAGTATGCTGTTACAAGGTGATTTTTTTCATGTAGACAAAATGCTTCATTCTAATTATATATTATGGTAAGATTATGAAAACATAAAGTCCAACTTTCGCCTCAGGTATAAGTGCAAGTGTGACTGAGTGTACCTTTACCTCAAGAAACTTCTTCATAGCCGCGTGAATATAAATATATTTACACAAAATATTATAAATATATTTGCTAAATTTCAAACAGCATTGATATTCATTGATTGAGCTGTGCTTGTTACAACACTCAATGCAAAAGTGTTATTCAGCCAGCTACTTACTCTTTGTAGGCGCCATCAACCACGGTTTCGGAGGCCGCAGTCCCTGAAACATCTACCACGGTCATTCTGCCGCTGCCACTCAAACAGCAGAGCAACGAAGAGCTTTTAGCCATTTTAACTTTTACGGCGTCTTTGACATTTTTGCAGAATTCGTTTTCTGGAAGTAGTGCAACCTCCAAAGCGCTATGATCACCAGAGTCAGATTTGTCCACCATTTTTAACGTGTCAATTTACTGGCTAGCGTTACAAGAATACTGAGCAGGCTAACTTACTAGCCCCTGTATGTGAGGTTGTCTATTTCACCCACCTAGCCCCTAGATCCGACTCGACTCGAGTGATAGCTAAATAACGCGAGCTAAATGCCATTATATGTCATCGCTAAACAGTTGGGCTATCTACATTGCAACATTTAATCTGTCCAGCTACTGTCGCGTATTCTGAGTACCGCACTTTTTGATCATATCAAGAGCACCTAGCTGTCCGAAGACTACATTTCGCTGTAGTGCCTTGCTCGCTGAAAACAATATTTTCATCCCAATTTTCACTTCCTCTTTCTGAGGACTGACATGTGATTCGTACAATGACGCTCCAGCATCATGATCATGATTATCCAATAGGAGAACTGGCCGGCTAAAGTCAACAAAAACAACTGAAGAAAGACAAGATCAATAGATACCTGATGGTTCATCTTTTATTGTGAAAAATAATTTTCATACATTAAGTACATATACATAGGTAGTAAATATATCTTAATAATTCAAATTATCATACAAGACAGCCGTGGATTATGTTTGCGGGCTACAAATAATTCTTGTGAATGATGGAATCTAGAATCTACTTGTGTGGTCTGAAGCTAAACCTTTAAACAGGTATGGAGCTATGCGAAAGATGGAAGCAGTCTCTAGCCTTGTATCCTTCACAATAACTAAGATTTTGCGAGTCTACTGATTTTCTGAGCAGATGAATGCGTAGAGGATCAAAAATATGGATAAGAAAGCATTAGAAGTTTATGGCAAATACAAATACTATTCATTCCTCTCGAAAAACTTTGTTGGTATTTCGGGTTTCTACTGGCAGCTTCGGAAAGCTGGCAGTTTCGGTTCCGTTTATAGAAAAAAAGGAAAAATTTGACACTTTTCTCGCATATCCAAAATATACTTAACTCTAACAGAAAAGCTATACACTCAGCTATGCTCTGAGCGTTTTGTGCTAAAGCATCACCCCACAATACAAAAGGACGCAAGTACTTCACCATGATGCAGCCTTCCAAGACCCGTTCTTCAACAATGTAGCTAGCTAGTGTTCACACCCAGGCATGGCCATTGATAAGCGCCCACATTAAACACAAACACGCAACTTTCTCACCATATTATTACGTATTTTATTAGGAATATTCAGATGACAGTATGATGCTTACGGCCAGAGATGTAGTGCTATTTTTCTGAAGTACCGTTGGTCTTGCTTATTAAGTCGTTCAAATAAAATGGAAGTATGTGGCAAACTGGCTCGTGAAGTAGATGGTCTAGACATAACGTTACCACGCAGTATATAACATTAGACTGGCTAGCTGTCGTGCTACGTACTCGTTCCGAAGCAAACCACAACAGGGCTGGGTGATCTTCGGACTAAAATATTGGACACACAGTTTAGCCAAGAGTCTTTTCAGAAGAATGAACACAAGACAAAGTTTTATACTGGGCTCCCCAACTTCTTAGTTTTAATTCAGGTTTCTCAACTGTGTGGGCCTTATATCACCTGTGGCTATTTGTCTACGTTTTCTAAATTGTAACAAGTAATATTCGTTTTACTGAGGTTGAGACTAAATCTTCCTTTGAAAGATTTGGCTTTCAGGTTCAACGTATCTTACTCCACTGTTTTTAGAGTTTGGCACAAGTTAATTGGCATACTACATGAGAGACTGGAGATTTTAATTGAGTGGCCAGAGCGAGATGTACTTCAAGCTACAATGTCAGTGGCATTCAGGCAAGGATTTGGATGCAGAGTTGCTGTGATCGTAGACTGTTTTAAAGTATTTATTGAAAGACCTTCTAATTTGCTTGCGAGAGCACAAACGTGGTCAAACTATAAGCATCACCACACTGTGAAGTTTCTGATCTGTGTTGCTCCCCAAGGGTATGTCTCTTACATATCTCCTGCCTGGGGAGGAAGAGTTAGTGATAAGCAGATTACTGAAGAGAGTGACCTCCTAAAAAACCTGTTACCTGGAGATATTGTTCTAGCAGACCGTGGGTTTAATGTTGGGGATAGTGTAGGATTCTGCTGTGCTTCACTACAGATGCCTGCATTCACAAAGGGGAAAAGACAGTTGTCAGCATACGAGGTGGAACAAACTAGAAAAATAGCTTAACAGTCTTAAGTGGCGTTTCACCGGAGCTTTGAGAGTGGTTAACCCACGTTAACTAAACAACCGTAACATTAACGTTGAGAGGCACTGCAGTGTTGAATGTTTGTTGCTAGGTTAATCCACAGGACAATAAAAGAAAAGCCACTCACCCTGGCAAAAACCAAATGACAGTCATTGTGGAGCACCTTGGTACCAAGGTTGTGGAACCAACCGCTAACAAAAAAATTGTCTGCCTCCATACTTTTGTATGCTTTCATTTGTTTTCTTGAGTAGAAGGATGTCTGGAGGACAAGGTAGTTGCTTATATCTACTGCCTCGATAGCAGGCAAGTCTTTCAATTCAGTTGAAAAATCACTCCTCTTCATAACATGAGGATCACATCCAACATATGTTGTGATTTTCTGTTTCTACCTTTCTCTTGTAATATTGTCTTAACTAGCACAGTACGGGCTTTCCTCCATCTTGTCCATTCTGCTTTTCACTTCCTGCCCTCCATCTGGATTTCACCTGTCATTGGAATCACGTGCCTGCAAACCTATAGGCTGGTTCCCATACAAATTACCAACATGTGCACACAATTAACATTTAGTTTTGAGGGAGAGGTGAAGACTCTTGTAGCGAAAGGCGAGAGCAGTCACCCCACCCGGTCTCGAACCCGGGTCTACAGGGTACCAAACTGCAACTTTGTCTGCATCGCCAAAGAGCTAGGCTCGTTGGTATGGCAGTCAAAGTTGCCATTTGGTACCCCGGTTCAAGGCCGGGTGGGGTGACTGCTCTCGCCCCTTCTCTACATATGGTGTTAGAGGTGGGATGGCTGGCCGTGTGGCCATCAGAGGCGTGCCTGGTGTGTGAGCCGTATGAGGGACCCCCAGGTTAGGTTGACCCCGGTGTGAGGGACCCCAGAGATGGGTGAAGCACTAGTGAGTGGGGCACCCTGGGATGGGAGAAGTACAGTGGGGGAGTGCGCGAGGGACGCCTCTGTGTGTGAAGCGCATGGGCACGCTTCCCTAAGGGGAGGGCAGTGTGACGGAGTGCCATCACTACAGTTGAGTATGCGCTCTGACTGCCATACCAATGAGCCTGGCTCTTTGGCATTGCGGTCAAGTTGCATGTTTGGAACCTCGTAGACCCGGCTTCGAGGCCGGGTGGGGTGACTGCTCTCACCCTTCACTACAACTCTACTTCAGTGTTTCTCAATCCTACCCCTGGAGGCCCACTGTCCTGCATATCTTCTATCTATCCTTGCTGATTGATTAAATCAGGTGTGCTCAGCTAATCAAAAGTGCCACTGATGAGTTGAGTGAGGTAGGTAGAGCAAGGATAAATAGAAGATATACAGGACAGTGGGCCTCCAGGAGTAGGACTGAGAAACACTGCTCTACTTCACACACCCTCATGGAGACAGCATTGAGACCAATGGGACACTGGCCAATGGGTCTCTGTAGGTCCCGTGACAGTAACCCTGTCTCGTTTTCCTGTGACTTACGAGAGACTCGACATCCATGGGATACATGTTCTGCTTGGCCACACTTAAAGCAGTGTTTTACAGCTGTGTCCTTCTCCCTGTACCTGACATGCTCTGCAGTCCTTCCATATACCATACACCGTTCTGTGAAGGCGCTACATGGTACTACCTAAACTACTCTGCAGCACCATCTACTGACTGGAGGAAAACCTGGCTGTCGCAGGGATTGCAGTCATTTTTTACCTGTGCCTTGTTTGTATATCCCACACATCACATGACACGTTTAGTATCAAACCTTTAATCAATCAATAAAGGAAACACTCTACACAAGAATGATCGTGTCAGTTCAAGAACACATTTAGTCAAGAATAATAAATAAAAATACTTCTTTGGTATTTCCCAGGAGCACACATGATAATTAGTGTGAATCTTGTGCAAAGTGCTTTGGGGGTAAGGAATTGGCAGTCACTCTTAGAATCTTTGGATTCAAAAAGCAGACATGGCCAGGGAAAACTTGCCCTTCAGCCGCTTTACTTGATAGCCAATGGAGAGACGTCACAGATGCACTGCATAAGGCTGAGGCTCAGATTTGATCTAACCACAAAATGCTTTGTTGTGAACTTTGCATGTTGTGAAGTCTTGACACAAGTCTAATGGACAGTGAACAGGCTGAAAACGCATCGGTTTTTTGGGCATCCAAAACATTCGTCCCTTGTGATCATGTGTCAAGCCTAATTGAAAAAACACAAAAAAAAAATGTCTTTGCCAAAGACATTGGACAAACAGCATTCTTGGGCTTCCCACCGAAAACAGAGTCCTGTTGAGCCGTTTGTGCTTCTTCCCAGCTGGTTCTGTCCACACCCTGGGGAGACAGAAAAATGGGAGGTGATGGATTGGTCAGTGTACAGAACACTGGGAGACACTGTTAAAGACAGTCACAATATGGACATAGCTCTTGTTAAGGTTGCTGACATACTCATGTCCTCTGGCCAAAACTGTCTCTATACTTCTGCTTCAAGACCTGGGCACTGCCTTCAATACAGCAGATCACCAGATTCTTATAAGTAGACTTGAATGTACCATTAGTCTTAGGGGAAGTGCATTGTCTTAGGTCAAATCATACTTACGATAGATTCCAGTTTGTACAACTAAATGAAGATTCCTCTTTCCAAAGTTAAGTATAGTGTCCCACAAAGCTTGGTTCTCAGACCCATGCTACTCTCTTATTATGATAAAAACATTCATTTTTATGCTGATTACATGCAGCTTTGTGTCTCAGTGAAGTCTGGTGAAGACCTCAGATCTCTAGACTTGAAGCATTTCTTACAGACATAAAGGTGCAGATGTTATCAAACTTTCTGCTTCAAAATTCAAGCAAAACTGAGATGATATTCCTAGGCCCAAAAACTCTTCTTGCCATGGCAAATTTCATGCTCAACTTTGACCGTCACTTAGCCACCCCTAATGTGTTTGTTAAAGACCTTCGGGTTTCAACTGACCCATACCACTCTCTTCAACCCCACAAAAGAAGTCTTTCAAGACTAATACTTTTTTAAAAACAAAATATTGCCAAAATTTTGCCAATAATGCCATAGGACTTTTCTGTCCATGAGAGATGTGGAAAAGCTAGTTCATGCATTTATTACCTTTCAGTTAGACTACTCTAATACCCTTTTTTTCTGGATGGTCCAACACCACCTTAAACCCTTTTTTATTAGTGCCAAAGTGGGAAACATCTCTGCTGACATCTTTGCTAACAACTCAAAACGGATGAATCTTACACATGTTGGAAAAGACTGGAAAAAAAACCTGGTTGGATTTTCCAGTGAGAAGCTAAAAATGATACTAGCAGGCACTCTTGCCCTGTAATTTGTTGATAAGCAGAGAGTGAATGAGAGTGTGAGAGCAGTAACCTTGAATATTAAGTGAACTCTGGTTCTTGAATTCTGCAGACTGGGCCATTTTTAATCAATTCTACTCTTTAAAAAAGCCCTCTGAATAGACTGAAGGAACCATGCACTGCTGCAAGACATAATGTTCTAAGGATTTACAAATGAGACAAAAAAAACCCTCCAGACAGAGACATTAAGAAACATTAGGTTATTAGCTTAGCAAGAACATAATTCAAGAGGGACTTGCATATACACTACAGTGCTGGGTATATTAAAAAAGCAATTCAGATGGAGCCCCTTCCTTAATGGTACAACAGCAGTGTCCCATCTGCAAATAAAACTGGCAACCTTTTGGGGTGCAAGCCCTGCTCCTTACCGCTATGCCACGCTACTGCCCCCTGCTGGACAGAGGACTGCACACTTACTGAGAGGTCAAGTTGGTGGAATTGGCCAGCTGTTCCGAATGCGAAGGAGGGCCGGCCGTGGCGTGGGTAGTTACACAACTGCTGACAACGACAGGCCTCCAGAGTCACTCATGAGTCATTGACTCAAGAAAAGGGACATGTGTTCCCTTTGTACTAACACACAAGTTGGTCAATAAAAATATATCCTCACGGAGGTTGGAACAGTGGAATCGCTAGCCATCTTCCGATGCAGACTGAAGACCCACCTCTTCAGACTGCATCTCAGTCCCACTTCAGTCCCCACCCCCTAATACCTGCTACCTATAGTATTTTATTGTACGTGTAGTATTGTGATGTATTTTGAATCTGTGTTCTAGGGACGGTTGTATCGTAGTATACTTGGCTTCTGTCAGACTGCACAAGTTAACTTGTGGTAGGGCTTGAAAAGTGTTAAGCTCACACTCACTGGTCCGGGAGTTTTGTTAGCCTGATCTGACACTGCTGCTCATTTAAATTTGAACGGATTCTCTTATGTTCTATTGTGATCGAAGTCACTCTGGATAAGAGCGTCTGGCAAATGCATGTAATGTAGTGTAACCAGTAATATGCCCATGCCCCTTGTCTTGTAGCCTACTGCCCGTAAAAGTTGTCATTAGCATTACAGAGTCCAGGCTCTCCACCAGGGCGAACTTGTTGACGAGGTGAGGACTGGAGAAATGGGGCAGCTCCGCAGATGCATCTTTTAAGTGAGAGAACAGGCAGTTGAGTAAACCCCTAGATTGCTTACACAACTGCTGACAATGACAAGCCTCCACAGTTACTCATGGGTCATTTACTCATGAAAAAGGACATGTGTTCCCCTGTGCTAACACACAAGTTAGTCAATAAAAATATGAATTATATGATGTCAAAGGGGTCAACATATAAACTGCATGACTACTGTTCTTCTGGCCAGCCTGTTCTCATCAACTGTACTTGTACTTGTAGCCTACTGCCTGTAAAAGTTGTCATTACCAAGGCTTACCAGTTGGAGTTGACGTGTTAGCCGACTGCCATCCAAACAATCTGGAAGGATCCACTGGATGCAACGACTGAAAAAGAAGAAGAAAAAAAACACAGCAAGTGTGGCAGAAATATTCAGCAGAGTTCACCGTCTCATTCTGTATTCAAGTTGAGGACAATATCAATCTCTTTGGTTGCACTTCATTTCATCCATAAACATGGGGTTTGTTAAAAGTGCAGTGCTCAGCATGTGCAGCTGGCTTACATTTAGGCAGCCTGCAATGAATTTAATAATCAAGGAGACGCACTCAGAATCTAACAATAGAGTCTGCTATTGTGTAGTGGGTACAAAGTAGTGATGAGACAGTGAAGTTTCGTTAACCCAATAATGAGTGGCACCATCATGCACTTTCAATCACCAACCCGTATAAACCAGTAAGTCAAAAGACTTTTTCTTCTACGGCAAAACACCATAATTCTTTCAAATCTGAAAATGAGTTGGTCAATGGTCACACATCATGGCTCTGCAGTGCCAATTTTTGTGGTTGCAGAAACCTTACTCTCCCATCCATGATCCAATGTTTGCATTTCATATTATTAAATGGACTGATTGTACTGCCTGCAGGCGATGTAGAGGGATTGCAATAATCGTGCAAGCTGCACCACCATAGGTTTCGTTCTTTTTACACCTGTCACTTTCCTTCAATTTGTGCCCTAGGCAATGAATCAATTCAGAATTGATCTCACCCTTTAATTGATATATTTGTTACAACACTCAGTGCACAAGTGTTATCCAGCCAGCTATTTACTCCTTTTACGAGTTATCAACCACGGTTTCGGAGGCCGCAGTCACTGCAACATCTACCACGGTCATTCTGCCGCTGCTACTCATGCAGCAGAGCAAGGAAGAGCTTTTAGCCATTTTAACTTTTAGGGCGTCTTTGACATTTTTGCAGAATTCGTTTTCTGGAAGTAGTGCAACCTAACCTCCAAAGTCAGATTTGTTCACTTTTTAAACATTTTAACTTTTCATAACAGTCAATTCGCTGGCTAACGTTACAAGACGTTGTCTATTTCACCCACCTAGCTCCTAGATCCGACTCTCCTCTAAGTGATAGCTAAAAACGCGAGCTAAATGCCATTATATGTCATCACCAGACAGCTGGGCTATCTACATTGCAACATTTAATCTGTCCAGCTACTGTCGCGTATTCTGAGTACAGCACTTGTTGATCATATCAAAAAGTAGCTAGTTATCCGGGCACGGTAACGTATTGCTCGTTAATATTTCATCCCAATTTTCACTTCCTCTTTCTGAGGACTGTCACATGATTTGTACAATGACGCTCCAGCATCATGATCATGATTATCCAATAGGAGAACTGGCCGGCTAATGTCGACAAAAAAATCAGAAGAAAGGCAAGATAAATAGATACCTGTTGGTTTATCAATTACTGTCAAAAATTATTACATTAAGCGCATGTACAACATTACATATTAAATATTTATAGTTCAAATAATCATATGTGATTATTTGAACTATAAATATTTAATATGTAATGTTGTACATGGGGGCTACATTTAAATCTTATTTAGGGGCTACATTTAAATCTTGTGAATGACGGAATCTTGAATCGATTTGTGTGGTCTAAATCTTTAAACACGGAACCGAGAGCCGCACTGCCAAAGTCATACGCACTTTAGCTATGGCGCTATATGAAAGATGGAAGTAGTATCCAGCCTGGTATCCTTCACACTAACCAAGGTTTTGCAGCTCTCCAGATTTTCTGAGACGAAGAATGCGCAGAGCATCAAAAAGATGGAAGAGAAAGCATTAGAAGTTTATGGTAAATACACATAATATTCATTCCTCTCAAAAGCCATTGTTGGTATTGAAATAGCTAGCTTCCGATGGTAACCGGCTAGCTAGCTAAGGTAACGAACTATTGCTACGTGCAGTTGCACACTAATAGTTAAGCCAATTCAAGAAATGACAGACACAGTCTAACCGTTAAACATTGAAACACGGAACTTTAGGATCGCAAAGTTAAAGGATAACTATGTACGTTTATCGTAGTATTGCCAGCTAGAAAACTTAAACACACCTGAAATACTTTTAGCTTTAAAAGATAAACTTTTTAGTTCCGCGTGTATCAAGTTTAAACACCCCTCCCTTCCTTTTCCCCTCTTTCTCTCTCAGACGTAATTCGTACAATTCGGGATCCAGAGAAACCCAACACCTTGGAAGAGCTGGATGTTGTGTCTGAGAAGTGCGTTGAGGTCCAAGAACTGGGCGACGAAGAATACCTTATCATTATCAAATTCTCCCCGACTGTTCCCCACTGTTCTCTGGCAACGCTGATTGGTATGTTTCATGTGATAATGAGATATTCGGCCTGTTTATCTAACTGTGAAGCGCAAAAAGTGCACAGATAAATGTTGTCCGGTGCAGTTTGTTCACATTGTATTGAATAGTAATGGTTGCTGTCGGCGGTAAGGGTTAAAGTGGTTGCTGTAATACACGCGTAACATTTACACGTGTAATATTTACAAGTATTACATATTTGTAAGTTTGTAGACGGAGACGTGTATGTTTTTATCTTATTGCTTTCATTTTCGTGTGTACAAACACAATGTACAAAACTTACCCCGCTGTGAACTTTCTTTACACAAAACGTAACACCATCTTTTAAGTCAGTGTACATTTTACTAGTTTGTGCTGGCTCATTCTCTGTGGCTTCTGTTGCCTGTCATAACAGTTCATTGTTTTCATTTCCTTTTGTCATTTAGAAGACAATCTTATCCAGAGCTAATTACGGAGGTTACAATTTTACTTGTTATCCATTTATATAGGTGGATATTTACCGATATTTTCTGGCGTAAATACCTTGCCCAAGGGTGGAACAGCAGTGTCCCAGCAGGGAATCAAACCTGCTAACATTTGACATTGGAAAAAATATGAGCAAAATATTGTAACATTCATGAAACAGAATTGGCAAAGATGGGATGTGGGAAGTATTAGGGTGGCTGACATGTTTTTATAGAGTTTTTGAGAGTCCTCTGTATTATGGTGCTGTAGGCCTAGATATTCCTGTAGTGAACATGTTGTGTGCACCAATTTTTATTGTTAGGTGTATTACCTTTAGCTACATATTTTCTGAATAATACATAAACTCTTAATATCCAAAGTTTGTGCTCAGATTTAAATAGCATGTACTTGTCCCAGTTGCAAAGGTTAAAGTACACAATGTTACCAGTGTGGGATCACAGATGGATTAATGCCAACCCATCTCATTTGAGGTCATTGAAATATTTTATTAACAAGAAGCCAGTGTAGTACAACATTCAAATCTGTATTAATCCATTTTCAGAAATATTTGAATGTGAATGCATTTACTAAATTAATGCATAAGCTGTGCCACTACATCCATCTGTCCATGTGCTTTCGCATCTTACTTCATACTGGCTGCCCTGAAACTCACTGCACCTGCCGTGCTGTCTGTGCACTGCCATGAAAATTGCCCATTCAATATGAAAGTTAAAGGATTATGAATAACTGAAGTGATATTGCTCTTGCATGTATAAAAGCAATGTGAAATAATGACAAGAGTATAACTGTACATGTTGTTGCATGTGCTAACTGTGCTTGACTTAAAACATTCTTTAATGCATTGGACAGCTAGATTTATTTTTTGATCCATTAGCTATGGAAAAGCACTGTGGCCCTGAGAAAAGCAGCAGTATCTTGACACAATTTAAATGACTGAAGCTCCCGTCCCGATTCATGGCTCTGACCACTGCCTTATTTCTCTCATCATGTGCATCAGGCCCAGGTTGCCAAGCTACTGCAATTACCTGCAGATGGCACTCAATATCATTTGATAGTTCAGTGTAGTTTAGTGTATGGTAAACACACCCAGTCATAACATAAGTGTGGGCTGTCAGAACAATGAATTTGTTTCTTCCTGCAGTCATTACAGAAATGAAGGAGACAAGGCAGGAAAGGCACAAGGGTCCTTTCCCTGAAAATTAATCATTATTATTTAACATGGAAATGTGATTGCAGCATTATAACACACACACGCACACACACACACACTTTTTATTCTATATCATAATCAGAAAGGGTGTGTCTTTCACATCAGTGTTTCATTTTAGTTTTAGTAAAAGTATTACCATTTTCAAAGTTTTTGGCGACAATAGGTTGCTCTTCCTTGAAACATACATTCTTTGCTTGCAGTACACTCTTCCTGTAATGATTTATGTTTATTATGATCAGCTGTTTGACAGTGTTTAATAATTTGTTTAATAATCATTTGGTATTGTGACAGGTCTTTGTTTACAAGTCAAACTCCAGCGATGTTTGCCATTTAAACACAAGGTAAGCAGGTTAGGCCGTCGTATAAAATTCTCCTTTTTAAAAGGTCTTTTAATGCAGTGTTGCGTTTATGTTGAGGGTCTAAGAATTACACACTCATATCATTATGTATCACACCCGGTTTCTTGTTTTGCAAACCTGTGAGACTTGAAGGCTTGTATTTCGTTAGTGGAAATTTCTTCTGGAAACCTGAATGAAAAGCAGAGCACATTAACATTTTCTGTCAGCTGTGCGCCCCTCTTGTTTTGAACGATGCACCCCTTAAGTCATGGTTGCTGTTCCGCATGAAATTATTTAACAGCCTTATCTACAGTACCTTACAGCGTCCATTGCCCTGTTTGTTCACTGGTGTGGTCTCCTCAGTGTAATTTAGCACACTGCTTATCACATCCTCAAGCTCCACACAAACATATTGCCTTTTTGTAATGGATTTTCTTCTCTTCCTCAGTTGGAAATTTATATTTCCGAAGGAACTCACTCTACAGAGGAAGACAGTGAGTATACCAACATTCCACATCATTCACTCACAGTAAAATGAATTGCATCTGGAGGGAGACCTGTTGGGGGGTGCTCATTAGGAATGGTTTTAGTTCTGCATCCTAACATCAAAGGAATCGAATTACCCCTCTTCTGACGAATTCTGCCGTTGTCGCGTTACATTGTGGAGTTTAAATTAAGGTGTTCCCAGTGACTTGACGGAGTCCTTTCCCTCTCAGTCAACAAACAGATCAACGACAAGGAGAGGGTTGCCGCGGCCATGGAGAACCCCAATCTGCGCGAGATTGTGGAACAGTGCGTTACTGAGCCTGATGACTGAGAGAACGTCCGTGTCGGTGGTGGGACCCTCGCCACAATTGTTTGGGACCAGAACCACCATGTTTAAAGGGCCACCGAGGCCTGCCCATCCATCTGTTAGTGCAAGGAGCCTGTGGCTTCATACGCCCTAAAGTGGGTGGGTCAGTAGTACATTACCAGGGTCTCAGTGATTTAACAATGCTTTGCTGCAGAATGCAAAAAATTAATTGATTTATTCTTTCAAATCAGTGATTGAAAGCATTTGGTAGTTCCACCTGTTACAAGGTTCACATATCCTCAGTATCTCATCACTACTCTGAGTAGTTCAGCCATCAGTTATGAATATATATAATGTATATATATGCGTGTGTATGTGTGTTGGTATATGTAATTGGGACTTTTGTGTCTTCTGAAATAAAAAAAAAAGTCTGGTTTGAAAATGAATATCAGGGAAAGTGTTTGATTGGACATCATGTACCAATCACACACCAAGCCAATTACAGTACCTCTAACCAGACTTTCCCTGGGTTATATAGTCAAAAAAATTACCCTTGGTGCCTTTTAAAATTCTGTAAAACCATGGACATTGTGTGACTGTATAGAAATGGCAGATAAAGGTCAGGCTCAACCCTTCTCATGTTTGTCGGTAGGTTTGGGATTTCCTCTGCTTTATAAATCACAGACATGGCAAAAACTGATATTGGGAGGAAAATATCTATTTTTGACTTTTCCATGAGAGTTATTGAAAAGTTAACAGTACTATCTGAACTGGGATGACTTTGGGGAGACTGAGATGGCTACATACGCTGTTGTTCGGAAGATGTAAAACAGAAAAGTCTGAGGTGGATGTAGGTCATCTTGAACATTGTTTTATTTTAAGAACATGATCCAGAAGGAAGTTGTGTCTGAAGAGCTTTCACAAAGCATTGAGCCCGACCAAGGGGGAAATGTATTCTTCCTGCTGTTGCTCTGTCAATAACCGGAAAGAACTGTTATCCACAAAACATTGTTGTCCTAGTTGGAAAGGATTTTAGCTTTCAGAATAACCTATCAAGAAAAACAAGTCAACAGCTCTTGTTTTGGCTTTCATAGATTTCTTGCATCAAATGAACTGCAATGTTAAATTACTTCCTCAAATCTCCTTCAGAATGAATCCACATGATGTCAAATGTTCATACAATGAAGATTTAGAAATTTTTATAGAAGTGAATAAAAGTCTTCCTTGCTTCCATTCAGATTCATAGGTATTTGAGAAAATATTGTGATAAATACTCTCTTTCTGTGTGTTAATGCAAGCCTCCCTGAAACGCAGCTGTCAGTGTGTTCTGAAAATAAGATATCTTTGTACCTAATTGATATGCTTTTTAAAAATGTGTTTGTACAATAAATAAATAGAGTCAGATGTTTGCAAAAACATGAACCGGGCTAGATGCAATTATACAAAATGGAAAAGACGTAAATTACACCGTTACATTCATTAATTTGCCAGACACTTTTATGAAAAGCATCATTATGGCCATTATGACAAGCAACATCGCTGATAACAAGGGGTAACCATAGGCAACAAGATAAAAAGTTGAAAGTCATATCATTAAAGATCAGTGCTAAGCTAATAATGAATTCACATTGAAGTGAATGTTGCTGGATAAAGTGCATTTATTGTTTAGTTTAAAGTTCTAGACTGCAGTGTTGGATGCACAAGGCTATCGGCCCATAAGGAACTGCTGAAGGGGTGGGGTTTTTTAGTCTACACATGAAGATTGGCAGAGACAACGCAGTCAACCACTGGGGAGACAGATTGGAAAAGAGCTGGAACTGGATGACATGACCTGGAATGCAGCCAGGTGGCCAGAATGGAGAAATGTGGCTGGGTACTAAGGTGAGCCAAAAGATTGTAGGTACACAGGAGCCTTTCCCTTGGCTGTGCAATACAGGTTTCTGTGCATATATAAGCAGCAGTTGGTGGCCAGTGAAGTGAGGTGAGAGGTGAGACATTAAAATCTTGGTGAGCTGCAGGCTTCTGGACCTGCAGCAGCAATGTAGACATGTTGGCTGCCAGGTCCACCAGGAGCGAGTCCTAGTCATCCAGACAGAAGAACACCAGAGCCTGGACTGCAAGCTGTGTCGAGGAGGTGACAAACCCACAGGACGGGTTCACAGTTGCATAGTTCATGGAGAATGAATGCTTGTTAATAATGTCCCAGAGGTTCTTAGCTGTCTGAACCAGAATAATTACTGACCCACCAATTGCTGAACAGATGTGGAGAGAGCCTAGGGAGGTGAAGCCGGTCTAGCCATTATGAGAAGCTCAGTCCTGGCAAGGTTGACCTTGGGTTGGTAGTTTGCTATCCATGCTTAGGTGTCACAGAGGCAGTCTGTGATGTGTGAGGAGACCAGAGAGTCAGAGAGGGGTAATGAGAAAAAGATTTGGGTGTAGTCAGTGTAGCAGTGGTATGAAAAGCTGTGTGAGAACATCACTGAACCCAGAGAGGGCCCAGCACCAAGCCCTGTGAGATTTCTGTAGCTGAGAACGTCACAACTCCATGTCACCTGATAGGTGTGGTCAGAGAAGTAGGAGAAGATCAAGCTCAAGCTGGTGTCAGAGAAGGCAGTGACACATTAGAGTGCTCATATACAATAATCAAAACAACGTGACAAGAATGTTCATTAGTGATTACTACAGCGATGGATTACTATGGTGGATTACTTTTGAACCCCTCTAAAATAAAGTTTAGCACGTTTCTCACAATGTCTTGCTTTATGAACGGACACTGAGAACGGTAATTAATGATGGAAATCTGATGATAATATGCAAATGTAATAATGTAGAGATCTTTGTAGATTGTATTGTATAATATGCATATTTATTCATATCCAGTTCAATTTATGAGGTCATTGCTCTGAGATACATTAAATGTATAACAGCATAAGATAAACTAATAGTAATTAAGCATCAATCTGAAAAATGTCTTAAATATAAGCTATGATCTGTCATATATAATATCAATGTCTTAAGTATAGGCATACATAGGAAATGTTTTACTGTATATAAAGTGTATACTGTATTAACAGTTATCCTTATATGTATATAAAGTGTACTGTGGTAACAGTTATCCTTAAAACCAACATATCTTCGTAATACTAGCAGGCAAATAGAGACTAATAATGATGAGAGCAAACAACACATAAGAGCAAAATTTCAGTAGATAATGGGAATGTGCTGAGATTGTCTATTAAGTGCAAGAGCACCATTACATTACCAGTTTCCGCTCACAGTTTGATGACTGAGAGGTCAGTCTGTAGGCGGTAGACACAGGAAATGTCCAGGGTCCAGGAACCAAGGTGAATCCAGAACAGGTCGTATTCAGTCAGTGACAGGGTATAGTGAGCAGTTGCTGTGCAGTTTGTGCGTTCTACCACTGGGGGGCAAGTGATGACAAAGGTGCATTTGGGGATGTGTGTCTGAGGGGAAGAAAGCGGTGAGACAGTGCAGGGGTGTAAGGACTGATTACGGATTGATAGGAATTTGTATGAACCTTAACAGAAAAAGGACTGGCTTATTGCACTTCTTTGCATTTATAAGTATTTTTAGAAAGCTATGAAGATTTCACAATCAGATTTAAGTATTCTGGTGCTTTAATGAACAAAATTACGTTGTGATGTATCGCGTTTTGTATGTTACCAAAATATTGTCTATAGTTTACAAATGTATAGATCAAATAATATCTAAAGCAAATTGCCCAGAACCACATGTTTTGCATAGCATTAAAACTGTCAGTGCTTCGAATTTAGGACATCATCCTCATAACCATCTTTTGTTCTGAGAGTGCAAAGGTAAAGCACTAAAAATAAGGTTACTAAAATGGAACAGCATTATCTATAGTGCTCTTTTCATATATTCTGTTCTATCTTTCTTAATCTTATTTTATGAGAACTGAAATGATCAGTGGCATGAAAAAAGCTCAACTCTGAATGGTGACTAAATGTCACAGTAGAGTGGTTGTGCTTTTAGCTGCATTCAGACAGAACAATGTGAGCAGAACGGTGTCCTCCATAATTCACAATCCTTTTCGCTGCTCATATTGACATGATTTAGGCTTGAAAAGCCAAAGTTTATTGCCATAGTGGTCATGCTCCAAGTCACATGTCACTAAAAATACAGTGTTGCTTCAGCGCTTGTCATAGTGCATGCCCTTTGCAATACATGTAATGGGCCATCTGGGGGCACTGTCGACCTTTTCAGATCAGAAGTGCAGTGTATGATTTGGATTGGTGAGTGGGGGCTAATTTGATTGGTCTTTGGTGGTGGGGGGTTTCAGTAAAGCAGACAAGGATGAGATGTGTCAGGGGTTTGTGAATTTTTTTAGTAAATATCAAAGATTTTTTTTTCAGTGAGAATATACTGATTTACCTTAAGGAAATGTGTAGCTTTGACAGACAGGGAACCACCCATATAAAAAAAAAACTGCATTGTCCTTACAGGCAGAGATGCATGTGGTTAGCATAGTTTTGGAAAACATAATTCCTCCCTACTCCTACAAGCAAGAATGGATACAACTTCCGTGCTGCCACTACATAAGGACAGGGCAGGTTTGCGTTGCCGGGGCAGCAAGATTGTGCTTAAGAGGGACAGTGCAGTTCAATATGACTGTCTGTACGGGCCATTGTTTTCACGTGTTTTTGAAAATAAAGAACAGTTGTAGGGCCATCGATTAAGAGCTCTGAACGTTTAATTCGCAAACAAGGACAGGGGCTTGGCAGATGTCACTATAGCAAAGACAATGAGCAATGCCTGGCAGATGGGATCGAGCAAGAGGCAAAAGTGAGCCGGAAGAGCTTCTGACTGAGAAAAGTTTGCACCGTGCTCTGTTAAGGCATGGGTGCGGCATCTGTGGAGGACAAACAATGTTGTTTTTGTTGTTGTTGGGAAAGGCATCGCTCATTCAAACGCAACATCAAAGTGATTATGGTGCATCGAGTTGGTTCTAAGCAGAGCCATCACAGCTGCTGCTCAGTATTCGCCACCTTTCCAGGCTGCATGGGTGAAAATGCTTATCGAAATCTTCAAGCCCCCCACTTTCCCCTCGTCCTTCTGCGAGTCATTTGTTTTCTCACATATTCTAATGAGCAGAAATGTGTGTGGTGCGCATGAATAACGGCTGACCTCTTGGCCGAACTGACCCCGAACTCACCCGAAAGGATGTGATTATCTGACATTTTTTCCAAACCACAAGGCTGTAAGATTTACAACAGCCAAATGTCAGCAGAGAAATATGGCACACTACCTTGGGTATAACACTAAATTGAATTCATTAACTCATAGAAGAGTATGTACATATTGACATTGTGGTTGGTAATTGGACTGAGTCTTAGGGGGGCATAATAACCCTTTACCCATGGCATGTAAATTAGCTGTGATTAAATATATGGAGGGTATTTTGATCGACTGGCTGATCGATTCACCAGTCCCATGTTTGCTCGTTTGTTTTTCAGTGTAACACCTTCTAACTTGCTACCGCTGGTATTTGATGTTTATTTTATGTGTAGTATGGTGATGTATTTTGGATTCTGTGTTCTACTGACAGATGTATGGTGGTGTACTTGGCTTCCATTGCCTAGTCAGATTGCATGTGTTAACTTGTGGTAGGGCTTGAATGGTGTTATGCTCACATTCACTGGTCTGGGAGTGTTGTTAGCCTGATCTGATGCTGTTACTCATTTAATGGATACACTTATGTTCTATGGTGCTGGACATCACTCTGGACAAGAGTGTCTGCTAAATGCATGTAAAGTAATGTAATGTAACCTAACCAACACAACAGGGTATGTTAGGAAAGAGAGCAGGAAGAGTTCTGGAAGGTTGGTTTGATTCACCAAGATACCGGTTTTTGGCGTCATATGAAATGAGCCAGCCACTACATTACATTACATTATTGGCATTTAGTAGATGCTCTTACCCAGAGCGACTTACATAGGTGACAGTTTTTTTTTTTCACATACTACCCATTTATACAGGTGGATATTTACTGAGGCAATTCAGGGTTAAGTACCTTGCCCAAGGGTACAGCAGCAGTGCCTCAGCGGGGAATCAAACCAGCAACCTTTCGGTTATGAGTCCTGCTCCTTACCTCTACGCTATACTGCCCCCCCTGCCATCGTATTCAAGGCCAGTGTCCCTCAGGACACCCATATCTTAGTTGTTTCCTTGTGTTCACAGACAGAGGGAGGAAGCTCTTACCAGGCTACATGAGCATATCAGATAATATAAATCACAGTAAGACATCAGTAGCAGAATTACAATGAGGATAAATAATTAGTCCCATCAAAGAAGGCAGAGAAGACCTGGCAAAGCTTTAACATTGGAATACCAATGCCGTTCCGCTGTCTTCGTTCACTTTTAAACCTGACCTGTCGCATCTGGTTGTGTACACATGGTGTCCCATCAGTATGCGTATTTTTAAAATAAACTACAGATGTACAATTTGATGTATTTCTTAAGAGCACTTGGAGATATGATCGGAGATGAGTGCATAACAGTCCAGGTATGTGGTGTAATTTCTACACAAATTCCTCAGATCTTACCTTTGAGGTCTTAGATGATACATGGATGGCCACTGAATGCAGAAGACTTAAAACATAACAATTTCCACCTTTTCTTGAAGAGATCAGCGCAAATTCGACATCAACAACCGGATGTTTTCCTTCCTCTAACAGACAGGGGTTAAAGCCATGTCTCCCTATTAGACTGGATGTATGGGAAACACAGTATCCATACAGATTATTGCTGTTAGGTGGTTCAAAGCCGTTTGCCTTGAGCTCATGTGCAACATTTCAATAAAAAGAAAACTTACATGCTCTCACCAGAGAATAAAACTGGCAGTTGCTTTCAAGTCAGGCGGTTTGAACACAAAACCCTTTGTTTGCTATTAATCTCCATTTTCATAATTTACACTGTTAATTATGCCGAGAGAGGCAGTTGAGTTTATGAAAAACACAAAAGAGCAAGCAGCTTCCTGTCAGGCTGGCTTTCATGCATTTTTATTAGTGAGTGATCGAAATTAAGGACCACAGTCGAATTTTCTGACTACGACTTCTTATCACAAAATAAGAATGCAGAGCTGATATCTGGATCCCTACCAGGCACTGAAAATGCAGATATGCCCGGGTTTATAATTAAGGCTCGGTCAAAGCGGTGCTGAGAGATATAATAACAGATCAATCAACAAAGATCGGTGTTGCTTTACGTACCGAAGCTGCGCAGCGCTTTAGCCCAGGTCAGATTAGCTACTCTCGGTTTAAAGGACCTGGACCATAGGCTACAGCATGAATGAGCATTTTTTTTTCCTGATAAAATTATCTGACAGCCAGTGATTCCTGGGAGTAACCTTAGGGCAAGGGAATAATTGCTTCCATGGTAATTACCCCTCATGAAAAATAAATTAACCATCCTCCCCTTCACTTCCTGTAATATCTTCAGGATTATCTTACTTAGCTACACCTCTCTGTCTTTCCCCCACTGTTTTAATGATTTTTTTAAACAGTGTTGTAACCATAGCAACAGGTGTTTTTTTGTTGTTCTTATTGTTTGAAATTGCACGTTGGTTTTCCTGTGACTAACAGTTTTCTATCCTTTCTCAAACCCTTTTTTCTACATATTTGCATCATACCATATGTTCCTCATTATGTCTGTCATGTCAATAATCACCAACACTGGTCAACTTAAACTACATGGATATTTCAGTGGAACTAATGATTAGTTAAGGAAATAAATAATAAAAAAACAAACACTAGAAGCAAATTAGCTATGCTTCCTGAGTTCATTAGAAAACATTCCCTTTCAAAACCGATCAGAAAGTATCATTTGCATTTTGACTTCTACAAAAAAATATTTCCAGATGCATCAATCTCTTCCCATCTGAAATAATTCACAGAACTATGTCTTACCCACACATACATGTTGGCCATCATAAAAGTCAGATAAAATCATACCTAATGCCTTCAACATTCACTGGCAAACAAAACCCCACTCCATGGGGTTAAGACAGAGCTTATGACAAAATAGGTCTTTGTGAGCTGGCTTCAGTTTGTTTTGTTTGTATGTGGGATGCGGCCCTTGTTCAATCAGAGGACTTGTCTGTGAAGGACCTTTTAGGGCCTTTCTATTGTGGTGTGCATGACTCATTCAACAGCCAACCCTCTCCTCTTCCTCATTCTTAGCAAAATAACATGATACGTGTTTATCTCCCTCAATTCATTCATTGTTCCCATTACATTCTTAAAAGACAGCAGAAAATCTATTACCGAGCACTGTTTCGGCGCATTACTGAACCAAAGACAGGCATGTAACTTTCACTGAGTTGGGAACCGAGTTGAAATGAAATGCAATGGTCCTCTCAGACAGACATTTGGGGAAAAGAGATTTGTAATATCTCTGTTGTCCTGCAGAGTTAGCAAGGGAAAGAGAGAGAGAAAGGGCATGTGTATGTGTTCTTGTTTCACAATACCTGATGCACAGTATAACACCAAACACAAACCTGCACAATACCCACGAATCACATCGCAATGTATGGCAGACATTAAAATGGTCCCAAATGTTTCAAAGGCTGCTTATTGATAAATAAACTAAGGGTATGGTAATTAGAAACATCCCGCAGTTCACGCCAGTTCCACCTGAACATGTAAAATCTTATAAAGATCTCAAGAGTCCATGTTGACCCAACATGTAAAGGAAATACACTTTATGCTTGGCCAGGTATTTTCTGCAAGTGTTTAGCATATCCTTCTTCCTTCATTGCATAACTTACTGGAGCACTGAATGGAATTGGACAGGTGTAATGCATTTTATACAGTGTGTGAGGGACAAGCGCTCGTAACATATTTAAGCGACAGAATCTGGGATGGACCTGGTCCAAAATTATGCATTATGCAAACAGCTATAACAGCAATTTCATTGCTGTTATAGCTGTTTTTAAACAATGAGAATTTCATTTCCACTATATGATTTATTTTTTTTATCCAATTAATTCTCTTTTTAAACTACGATTTATATGTAACAATGCATCCTTGATTTTTTTTTTTTTTTGTATCTTAAGCGTGTTAGTCTCTTTGCCATCTTGCTTAGTACATGTTTAAGTGGCCTTTCACCCAACATATCGTTTTTAAAAAATCTACTTCCATAGTGAGTCTACTGTCAAGCCCCATATGTGCTGCATTGTAAGGAATGTGATATAAATTCATGCAAAAAAATAAAAAAACAAACAAACAAAAAAAAAACCTATAACTGTCACTTAACGTTAGAAGTTGTCTTTATTTGCATGCAGTACACGTTAGAAGCAAGCCACTATTGGCAAGACTGTCTACCGTCTGATTGGTTGAGAGAGAACATTAATAGAGTGCAGTAAAATGTGGCAAGAGCAGAAAGCTAGAACGACCCAAGGTATTTACACTCAAGAGCTCTCAGTGACATAAATGATGTGGAAGGATGAAAACACATTTATTTTCTATGAGCAGCAACAGCTTAAATGTTTATAAATAAGGGTTGCATCCATCAGTGTGTATTGTATAGACAGGCAATATAGTTTCTGGAATAAGTGCTTTTCCATGTGGCTCTCACAACCCTATTGCAGAATTATTATGGAGATGCAGCTTGATTCTTCTATTCAGTAAAGAGGACAAGTGTCTCCCTCCTTCATTCCAAAGTAGTCATAGTCATACAGATTTCTTTGGAGTGAATAATACCTTTTTGTTTTTTTTCCCTTGTCTGAAAAAGAAAATTTAGATTAAAAATTAAAATTAGAAGTCCTTTTGAGGAATAATCAATACGTTTTCACTTATGGTCCTGTGGGGTATTTTTTTTACAGTGTTTTGGTATGACAGGAATGGCAAGCTACAGGTTAGTAGGGCATACTGTATGCATTTATTTACAACATTGAGAGTTTACCTATATAGCACTGAGAGGTCTGTTTGAGTTTCATGCAGAGGAAGCCTCAATGACCCCATGGGTTTGGCTCATTACAATCATTCTTTATAGTTCTGTACCATCTAAACTCAGTTAAACCCAAAAAATATAACATATTGAGAATATAGTTTAGAGAAAGTATTTATACATCAATAAATATACTGAAAATATGTACATGTTTGCAGTTTTAGTATATTGCAATATATTTCTGATTTGTTTTGAATGTATTTGTAATATACCCGTGGGCTGAACAACAAGGTTCTCAGAATATTACAATAGATTTCATTCTGTATGGGAACATATAGGATTTGGAGACAATCTAAAATGACCACATGTTATTCCAAAACAAATGTACCCAATGTTACCCAAATTCTTGTTACAAAATACAGAAAGAACTTAAGAAACATTGGATGGGTTTGCTTTGGAGAGGTGCATGTTAAGATTAAGTTGGGTTCAGTTTGATATCAATCATTTTAATGGCAGACCCTTTTTGGAACGTTTCTACTTATTCTTAGGGAATAAATATGTACTGCACGCGATAAACCTGATATTTCTGAAGGCTGAAATCTGCTTTCTGTTTTCTCAAAAGTACCAAGATACACGCGCGCCAGTGTGCAATGCTATAGGAATTAAGAGCCACGTGTCTTCTGCAGAAATCCACTCAGTGATTGTGGTGCATTTAAAGAGCTTTCACAGCCTGCAGTACACAAATGTTCAAGGCAATTCGAAAACGAGGTACCCGTGAAAGGATTTCAAAAGCGTAAAACGTTTAAAAAAATCTAATGAATTGGGTAATGAACTGCAGTGCAAATCAAACGAAAATATTTTTCTAACGGTTCACTTGTTCAGGGAAACACACGTTTGCTCAACTAACAATTAAAGGCAGCATGGCTTTTAACGTTAATAAGACCTGGATAATAACGCGATTCGGCAAACGTGACCTCGTGGCAAGCAAGCAAACAGTCATAAAACGTGATCTATCGGCAGACTTCGCACACACTCAACAGATCTTTACCTTGACGTGCAAGATCTCTGAAGTATTGTCATTATATGGTAATGTAATGAGGCGTTTCGCTTCACAACAAAGCATTGACAAGCTACTCCATCTGATGTTTCATTCAACACTTTTCTGACTGGAGGTAAGTGTGTGTGACATTAATCAAAGAGGCAGTGGTAATTTGACAAACGCTGTTTGAATTTTAAACAATTTTCTTTATTAAAATAATTATTTATGTACTCACTGCTCTCAGTCCTGTGTCAGGCAGATAATAGACAATATTCAACCCTTTAGTTTACTGTCTCAAGTAATTAAAATAATAATAAATACATCAAAATAATAACTATGCAATTTAACAATGCGGCTGTGTTGCGTATACACCCACAAATACTACTTATCTTTACATTATTTTATCAAATGAAGAGGAAAATGTTTGGCAAACTGGTGGCAATAATAAACTGTCCCTAGTAAAAATGTGGCTGAAGAACTCTGCTGCAGGCTTAAACAAGACTGTTTTACCCCTTACTAAGCCAAACCAGGATAGGGGCAACATTTTTCACACTGAGAAATAGGTATCTAAATGTACTACTCCAGTGTGAGATGACAGGGACTGAACAAAACAATATAGCTGAGATTCTGCCTAGTGTTTCCATTTTATACTGTTCTTAATAACAAAGGAATAAAGTGGCTCTCTTCTCACTCTTAAGAATGATGTGCATGTATAAAAATGGAACACGCCAGAAAGTGATAGTGCCACAAACTGTTGGTAATTTAGCTCTTTTCTTCAGCATTTCTAATTTCTCATTTCTCCATTTCCTTCATCTGCTAAGGTATGGCCTGCACCAAAAAGGTCATGGTTTTATGTGAACATGCAGTGATGGTGCTGTCATGCTTGACATTACTTTTTTATTGGTGGGCAACACCATAAATAATCAAATACTGAAACAGCCAGCAAAGTAATTAGTCGTTTGCGGGTCTGCCTTTTGAGGGAACAGTAGGAGACAGAGGAGATGACCTGTTCCTGCCAACCGGAAAAATGCTAATTACTTTTGCTTTCATGCCTAACCCTGTCTGCTGAGTCCATATGTATTGTCCTACATGATATTTGAGAGTGTGAACAGAGTACAATGTAAGGTAGCTGTCTGCTGGGCAGACTGGGTCACCCCCCATCACCCCAGTGACATCATTGCTCTGAGCTCCGCCCACAGGACCATACTTAGCTCCACCCACACCATCAGTCTCAGCTTCTCTCCATTCCTCTGTTGCAGTGTTCCATGATTCTGGCCTTGGTGGCGTACTGTTTATGCTGATTTTTTTTCCCCCAACGGCTAAAGATTAATTAGGTTTGAAAGAGCAGTTAACTGAATACTGACCTTTCCAACACCTCTTTAGAGTTTATCTGCTGTTAATCAATTGTGAAGGAAATTTGTGTTTGGTTGCACATTTGCACTATTAAAAAGATTCAAATAAAGGGGTTTAATCAACATATTTTTGCTGCTATCTGCCCCTTAATCACACTTGGGGGTACCTAATCAATACATTGTGATTCAATTAAGGCTCCAAAACAGTTAATTTAACAACTAATTAGTCTTAATCAAGCTGATTACTAATCTATGTTAGTCCTGTGTTTGGAAGGTTCACATGAACAGAGGCTACAGAAGTGCTCTTGTTGTGATCATCCTATTAGCACAAACACCATTCAAACAAAACATTCTGCCAAAGGACTAATGCTTATAAAGGACTTAATTATTCAATATAATTAATTATTGAGTAATTCACACATAGAAATACAACAATATCAAATGAGAGAAAGATTCACAATTTATGTCAAGAGAAAGGAAAAATTAAGAAAGACAAAAGGTTGCTTAAGGTTAAAATGCAACTCCTCTTGCAACCTCATTTGCATGTGTCTCATGTTGCAAGCTATATAGCTTTCCTGTCTGAGGTTACAAACTAGTTTGTAAACAAAATGAGAAGTGTTTGACAACCTGACTGTGTTGTGATGATCAACAACCACAATGTTGATATCATGGAATACAAACGTTGATGTCAAAGAGGATTAGTGTCTCTTTGTGGAATGTGAGTCTTGCTTTCAAATGAGAGAATATTGATATAGTAGTAATTGGTGCTGCTTTCAAACTGAGCTGTCATGTGATCAACGGGAAACAGGTTGCAATCAATAGCTTGCCTGGTGCTTTCAACAATCCTGTTGTTGGTAATGGGAGAGTTAAAATGGCTTGCCATAGAACAGACATGTTCGGCAACTTGCTGTATGTAAAAATTATGAAAATAATAGAACAGCAGTGTGGCATAGTGTGCAGGGAGCAGTGCTCGTCACCAAAGGGTTGCTGGTTCAATTCCCCACTACACTGCTGCTGTACCCTTGGGCAAGGTACTTAATCCAGAATTGCCTTAGTAAATATCCAGCTGTATAAATGGATAACATATAAAAATGGTTACCTATGTAAGTTGCTCTGGATAAGGGCATCTGCTACATGCCAAAAATGAGCCTATTATTGACATTGGGAAAAGATTAAATGTTGAAACAGCTTGCCATGGAAGAGACATGTTTGACAACTTCCTGTACATAAAAATTAAATTTGAAGTATCCTGCAAATTTACTTGTGAAATTTGCTTAAATGAACTGGTGTGTTAATGTGTTGTGAATAGTGTGAATCAGACCAGTCAAAGTGCATTAGTACCCTGTCAGTTCACAAATCAGAAGTGTTTATTTTCAGCTCAGTGGAGACTTGGTGTCTATAATTTCTTTCTTTTGTCTGTGCTATGAACTAGCCTGTCCCTGGCTCAAAAACAATGATATTGGCTGTAAAGAAAAATAGGTACCATAAGCTCATTTTGGGTGATTTGTAAGTGTAAGAAGAGACATAAAGCTTATAACCTGGCACAAGGCAATCCAAAAGAGGGAGGGTGAGCTTACTGACTCTCAGGCTCTTGGGATATCCTCCCAGGCCAGCTTGGTCTTCCAGACTCCCAAAGCAGGGTTTATTTTATTTTATTTTTTTTAAAACTATGGCACAGGAAATGCTTCAACTCCCTGTGTAATGTCAATATAAGGAGAAAGTAGAAAATAAAAATACGGTTCGGGCCCCACAATTCTGTGAATTTAGGCTGGAAACTGAAAGACAAAAAACCCCAAAAAACAAAAAAAAATCTGCCTTAGAGAACCAACAGGGAATGGGTCACTTCAAAATACAGGCTTGTGAATTCCAGAGGCAACCAACAACATCAACAAAACAACCCAGTCCTCAAGGTTGTTGTACAAACTGTCAAACAAACTGTCTGGGTGAAAACAAACAGAGCATCCAGAAGGACCTGGATTGTAGTAGCCCCCATAAACGCTGACTACCTGTGTCACTACAACAGAGCAATTTGCAGGCTCCTGATCCAAACTGCACCCAAACAGCAGTCACCAATATTTCAGTCAATATTTGCCACCAAAGATTTATATCTCATTCTCTCCCTGTTAGTGGCTCACCGTCTTTCTCTTTACCTGAACAGGGAGCCTGTGTGATGACATCAGCAGCACATGCCAGATAACAGAAACAAAAGGAAGAAAACAAAGGAAGGTGTGCACGTGCGTTGTGTCCGTGACCCATTCCCAACAGCTTCTTTTCAGTTCAGTTCATTTCACTTTCATTGTCTAGCGTTTTTTTTTTTTTTTGTTTTTTTGTTACAGAGAATTCGTCACAAAGTGGCTTTACAGAGATCCCAGGCCTGAAGCCCCAAGAACAAGCCTTACGGCAACAGTGGAAATAAAATACTCCTTTGCTGAGAGGGAGAAACTTTGAGTAGAACCTGAATTAAAAGTGGAACCTATCTGCCTCTGATCAGCACTTGTATCAAATGTATGCCGGTAATTCAAAAGGAGGGCTGACTGCACGTCCACCTTTGAATGTACAGTATGAATCTTCGTCTCTCTTAAAAATGAAGATCTCTCTCATGTGATTTTCGTCGTGTTTGACCTGACAAAGGGCTTGCCGGGGATCAAGACGTTATCACAGCATGAATCTCCAAGTGTGGGGATGTGAAGGGGAATTTCTAGTGAGTGATTCTGGTCTCCATATGCAGGGCCAATTTAAGTGCTTCCATCAAATGCACATGCATGACTCCTTTTCTTAGAGGATTTATATTACGTGTTTAGAGCAGGCACAAATAAATCTGCATGACTTTGTCATGTGAACGCACACATCCAATCACTGATGCCCACTTTCAGAAAATAAATGCAAGGCATTGGCATCGTCATACAAAAACCAAGAGATGCTGATTTTCATTAGGGAACAGCTGCGGCAGTGGTTACATGTGTTTATTGTTGCATGAATGTGATGTGGCACACATCACAAGGACTGCCTTTGAACTGAGTGACAGTTTGGTAAATATGGTCTTCCACTGAACGAGGTGAGAATTCACGCCAGTGGTGTTGACTTCATAATGCGAAGACAACCATGGATTTTGGGATGTGAACATGACCTGAGAAAAAGAAGACAGATGGCAGCACGAGGTCAAGAGAGGATTCCAGATCCTCCACATAATGTTTATCTATATCGGAATGACAGTTTGGTGTAGTATACTAGGACACTAAGAAATATGCTGTCGGCAATAGCCTGAAATATCTAACTCTGTACAAATACATTTGTGAAATGTAAGCAGTGGAAAGTTGCTCTGGGTAAAGATGTCTCGTTAAAAGAACACGACAATAATCCAGGGAGAAAATGAATGAAATAAAATTGCATTGGATCAGGTTATGGAGAGAGAGGGTGGAGGCACAGCCACCGGGGATGCCAACTCATAAGCCTGAGATAACGAGCTATGACAGGACTGATGTTTTGGAGACATCAATAGACTACTGGCCAGAAAATGGCCAGAGAGAGGTAACAATCAAAGAATCACCTGCCCTGACTAGACAGGTTAATTCCTGCATTCACTGTGCCTATTATTATATACACCTAACAGTGGATATTTTGGTACTAAACAAACTGTCTGCTCAGAGTGATTCATCTCCAGGACATCTGGGAACAGAACGTCTTATACAAAAAAGGCTTTCAGTGACAACAGAGCAGTTTTCACAATGCAGGTTCTTAAATGTCAGAAGAGGCAATTCAGTTTTTTTGAGCTGCATTCCTCCGAGTTCAGCTCATTTGGAAGGGCACTGGCATTGGTGGCTGGGATTCAGATGGTGCCTGACCACAGGCGTAGGAAATGAAATCGTCAGTGTGTGAGTGTAACTTGTTTATGTTGATAAAGGGGGGGGGGAATGTCTGAGGCTTATTTTGAGTGGACCTTCTGAGGGAAGTGTCTTATCTGATGTGCGGTGGGGGGTATACACTGTTCAAAGTCTGCTTATCAACCGGGTTCCACATTTTCATAAAATGTGCATCTATGGTTGCTCTCACTGCCCCCTGGACTGGACAATACCTTTCCGCTGCATCCTGCATTTGTCTCTCTTTCTCTGTCAATACATGCATAGCGTGGGCAACCTGTAGAGGCCCTGGAAGTGACATTTCTCCCCCCACCTGGCATACCTGGACCAGGTGTTTTACTGGGGCCTCAGAGCTGCAGCTATGACATGAACTCAGATCATACTGCTGCCCCTGCAGGCTTTACTAGCAGGCCGGAGCTATTGGGGTGCTCAGGGGTGCATTCCACCCCCAGACGGACCTCAGTGCACCCCCCGTTGTCTGCTTATATCCCGATGTCTACATAGTCTTATAGACTCATAGACTTTTTGTACCCTTTTTGTGACTTTTTGTGTGGATTGCAACTGCACCCCTCTGTATTTTTTTTCCTGGTGCTGGGCCTGCTTACTAGCTGTTTCAGTCTCATCCAACTTCCACGACACCCACGTGATTCTCAAAGACGCTGGCTTACCGGCACTCATTCCCCCAAGGTGACAGAACTAAGCATTCGAAAATCCCTAACAATGCATCCCTAACAATCCCTAACAACGCGCTGCTGTTTCATCCAAAGTCATTAGCGGGGCCTCCTAGGTGCATGTTGTCGTTTTCTCCAGCAAATGTCATTGGAAATGTCACCTGTAGCATGGAGAATATTGCGTTGTCTATGCATGCCTCTTGCTGCCCTGACGATGATGGCTTTCTCCGTTGGGTAAATAACCGGCATGCTGCAAGTGTAAATCCCAAGTGATCCTGTTGTCCCCTGCCGCAACATACTCAACCTTTTTTTCAGCTGTATGAATGTATACTATTTTACATTGTAAGCCATGTATAGTTCACTGGATAAGGGCATTAGCTGAGCAAGATGGACCTTATTATGGGGGGGCTCTGTGAATCCCATTCAGTGACTATGACCAAGCCGCTGTCCCCTCAGAAAACTCTACACTCTCAGTGAAATATGTTCCGTTACTGGTCCCTGCTTTTAAAAAAAATATTCTAGGAATATTAAACCCATTCAGTTTTTAACTAGGTCAGAAAAGACTAAATATATATATATATATATATATATATATATATATATATATATGTAAAAAGCCAGTCTGTGAGGGCAGGCTCGGTGGAGCATGTTGTCTGCATTATCCAGTCAGGCAGTTAAAAGGCTTGAGCTCTAACTCAGAGCAAAACAGTCTGTACAGTGCCCCGCTTCCTCCTGAACACTTGGCCCTCACTCAGAAACTGTAGTCTCAGCTGCTTCATGCATAAATCATTAGGAACAAGTTTCAGATCTGTGACTTCAACCTCAGAAAGCAAGGGGGTGGGGGGATGGGGGCTTGAAGAGACGGACTGTATTCTCCATGTTAAGCTCTGAGAAGCAGTGGGAGAGCTAAAACAGAGCTGGAAGACAACTCTTTTCATTATTCCATGCATTAACAAGTGAACACATTCACAACAATAAAGCCATCTCTTTTTAATCCCTTTTTTTTAATTTGGTGTACATATAAATACAAAAAAAAAGAAAAGGAAATCAAAACACTTAACTTACCGGATTGAAATGTATTGAAAAAATAATGATAAAAAAAAACAACAGAAAAAAGATGACCGACATTTTCCACAAAATAGTTTCTGACGGCATTGTGTTTGCAGGCTGTGAGCGTTAAAGCTTGTACATACGGAACATGCTGCGCTGGGCAGAAGTTGCTAATGAGATTACAAAGAGACTGTGAGTTTGGGGCTCACAGAAACGACTCGGTACCTGATCTCACCTTGCTGCCACTGATGCGGACGATCACACAGGGGTCTTTCTCGAGTATCCACACAGGTGGGTTCACAGCTGCCATCGGACAAAACCTCTTGTGGGTCAGGCGGATTTTTTAAATTGATGGATACTTAGCATGTTAAAAAAAAACATGCTGGTTTTAAAAACCTGGAGACTCCTGGGGTAAACCCACACATTTAACAGCGATTGTGCGCAAATCCACATGGTGGACCTCAGCTTTGCTTCACCAGAAGTAAGGGACTGCTACTGTGCCTATTCATTTTATTTACATTCATTACATTCAATTCATTCTCAGGTTCTAATAATAATAACATTAATAACTGCAAGCTATTCTATGTATATGTCTATGTATCTCAGAATAGTCTGTCAGTAAATATTTATCAACGGTGACAGGAATGGGCACAGTGACTATTTATCATTCATGACCTTTCATGCCTACATTTTGGCTGAAGCAGCTGAAGCCCTGGGGAAAGTCACAAAAATGCGTGGCTAATTTGGTCCCTGTGTTAAGACAACTCTGAATCTTTCATCAGGCTACTTCCTGGTTTCGAGAGAGTCTGAATTCTAACACTTCATTGAGTATGTTGTCAACATCAATGGTAAGTATTTCAGTTCTATTCCACCCACCCCCCACCCCGAGCACCATATTTTAGAATGACCCTTTACCTCTTCTTTCAAACAATAATGTTATAAAACACCTGAGTGGTTTCAAATGTACATGCAAGGTACCATGTAGTGCCCTGAAAAACACAAACTTAGCTGTAAAACCAGGGCTGAAGACAAGATAAAATCATCTGAGTTGATTATCTTTGAGACGGGTGTTACTCGTTCCACTGGTCGCTGTAATTTTGCATAAGAAAAGGGTATTATCACTGCAGTGGCTAAAAGAATCAGACAGCAGAAGATCAAACTCAAATTGCAAATAAATCCTTCTGAGCAAAGATTATAAATCATGACGTAGAAATGAAAGGGTAGTGGAGATTAAAACACTGGCCGTGGGAGGGAGGTGGGTATCAGGAACGGCCTGAAGCAACTGCATAAATTGCAGGCTTTTGGTAAAAAAAAAATTAGAAAAACAAACACGCATGAAACATTTAAAATACATATTCATAAAGCTGGGCATTAAATATATAAAATTCTAACTGCAATTTACAGGATCTCCACTTGTAGTAATACACAGATCCCATCTATCAAACCAAAACTTCAAAGCACCTCAAGAACAACAACAAAAAAAAAAAAAACATAACATTATTTTGCTTAATAACTCTGGGATGCCCTGGAAAAGCCCTCATTGATCAGGGCACATAAAAAAATTAAAACAATAGGAAGAGAGCCAAGTTTTAGAAACAAATTAGAATTGAAAACAACAGTTCAAGTAGGCAAATGCACAGGCTAGCCACTGCCTGGTTGTGCATGGGGACAGGGGCCATCCATAGCACCAGGTTATTATTGCAGCACCAGTTTCACAGGCTTTCAAGTGTACTGAGACGTTCTCCCCCCCTGCGAAACGATCAGGTTGTCTGCAATGAAGGAAGCAGGGCATGGACTGCTAGAGGATGCTGTGGATGGGTGTGTGACTGCGTACGAATTTAGTATGCTTGTCAGGCTGCCATAGCCATGCACCTTGCTGCCAACAGTGGTCTCCAGCTGCATACTAAAGTTGCTCTCAGTTTCAGCAAACCTCAATTCAAGAGGACGAAAACCACAAGGAAACCTGTGAAACTGTGCTTTGGGAGCCAATCCAACGTTTGGAAATGCTGACTCATTTGTCCAATTTTTTTTTTATTGCAGATGGGACTTAATTTAGCATGCAGCCAAGCTCCTGTGGTTATCCTGCAACAATACCATACTGGCCACAGCCCGTCATGCTAGCGACAGCACTGCACAACTTAGTGCATAGCTCTGTGTTTGACTATTTGCATGTTGCAGTCAATCAGTCCTGTTTTGTTCAGATACAAAGAACAATGAGAGTAACACCTAAGGAAAGAGCCCAGTGCTGACATTCAGCAGTCAGGTGTGAAAGAAGAGACAAGCCCTCCGTGTCTGTCTTCAACACACAGGCTTCCCACTTGACTGACAGTTCAACAGTGGGTGTTAGGGCGTAGTCTGCAGGTTCACTCGTAACAGTGCGTGTGTGTTTGTGTCAGTGGGTTGATGAGTGGATCAGCAGAAGGGTGATTGTGTGTAAGTGTTTGTGTGTCAGTGGGTGGAGGATAGGTGTGTGTGTGTGTGTGTGTGCCAGTGCGTCAGTTGATTGTTGCATGCGTGTGTGTTCAAGGCAGAAGAGCACTGGTGTGTGTGTGTGTGTGTGTGTGTGTCTGTCTGTCTGTCTGTGTATGTCTGTATGTGTATATCCATGTGTGTATGTGTGTGTGCCAGTGTGTCAGTTGTTTGTTGCATATTTGTGTGTTCATGGCAGAGCACAGGTGTGTGTGTCAGTGTGTGTGTGTGTGTGTGTGTGTGTGTGTGTGTATGCGCAAGTTGCGTGTCCACCCTGATACAATGCGGCCCAGTGTCCTATCAACCGCGCCTCAGCGTCGAGATATCCGCTCGTTACCACGGGAACGCTGGCCGCAGGTCTTGCAGCATTGGGCTTGGACGCTGGGCAGCTGGCAACGGCCCAGCCACTGCAAGGTCTGACAGAACCGGAACGTCAGGCTGTCACGCTGGCACACCTGATCTGAGACAGGAAGACAGGGAGATGGATGGAGGGACAGGTGGAAGGGCAGAGAGAGAGAGAGAGAGAGAGAGAGAGAAAATCACCCAAGAGAACAGACATAACACTACACACTGTACAGCCTTCACATTCTTTATGGTGGATCCTCTAAAGTCTGCACAATCAAATGTACACTGAAGAACATCTCTGCTTCCAAGGACAGAGGAAAAACCTCTGAGATGTATATTCTTACAGTTCTGACATCACAGATGCCAGTGGTGAGAAGCGGGACACTTTCTGAGGTAAACTAAGGAACAGCCTTCAGTCGTCCGCGTGGATAGTAGGAAAAATGCCATTGCTAGCACGTGCTTATCAGAGTGACTTATTCAAGGCAAAGCTTTTACAAGTGTCCTTCTCTTCTGTGACAAGTCAGCGCAACTATGTACAGGAGCAATTTAAGACCTTGATGAACCATTCAGTGGTGTCACAGATGACCGCACTAAGCTTCTCATTGCTGTTCAAACTGACGTTCAGATCACAGAGACGTAATAATAAGTTTTATCAGTGCTGAACTTTTCCTACAGAGAAGAGGTTGCTAAACCGCCGAAAGTTTAAGCGCCAATCCAGAATTAGTAGACAACATTACACATTACATAGGTTACAATTTTCATATGTTATGCATTTATACAGCTTGATATTTACTAAGGCAGTTTGGGGTTAGGCACATTGCCCAAGGTTACAGTAGTGGTGCCTCAGTGGGAAATCAAACCAGCAACCTTTTGGTTACAAGCCCTGCTCTTTACTACTACGCTACTGTCACCCTACAACCACAACAGATTAAGAAATTCCATTATAGTGTTTGATGCAGGGGTAAGGAAAAAAACAGCATATATATGCATTTCACACATGAAGTGTAATTAATATTGTGCCTTCAGCTCTCTGTTTCAAAAAAGCGTCAACTAGCAAGGTGTGCTTTGGCACAGTAGCTGTGCCCCTCTCTGACCAGAACCATCTGACCATCATCTCATTACATTACATTATTGTCATTTAGCAGATGCTCTTATACAGAGTGACTTTCATAGCCACTTTCATAACTTTATTCATTTATATAGCTGGATATTTCCTGAGGCAATTATGGGTTAAGTACCTTGCCAAAGGGTACACCAGCAGCGCCCCAGCCAGGAATCAAACCAGCAACCTTTCGGTTACAAGCCCTGCTCCTTACCACTACACCACGCTGCTGCCCCTCTCTCTAAATCTCCTCAGAGGGTGAGATGTGGCAAAAGGACAGAGCTGCTGCAGTCCGTCCTTTTTATCCCCCCAGACCTGGGTGCGAGAGTGCCCATCTCCCACGGGCACTCCTGCCCGCCCCGGTCCCTCTGCCATCTGTTCCAGAAAAGCACCAGCTGTGAGAAAAGCACCAGCTGCTACCGAGACAGGGCCTCTTTCACCGTGTTTACATCCACACAGGAAAGCAAGGGTGCAGGCATGTGGTCAATGCCAGCCCTTGCCTTGAAAACCAGGCTCCTTCCGCAAACCAGAGTTGTCGTTAATTACATTACATTATTGTCATGTAGCAGATGCTCTTATGCAGAACGACTTGCAGAGGTTACAGTTTTTTTGCATGTGGATATTACAGCTGGGTATTCACTGAGGCGAGTCTGGGTTAAGCACCTTGCCCGAGGGTACTGCAGCAGTGCCCCAGGTGGGGAATCGAACCAGCAACCTCTGGGTTAGGAGCCCTGCTCCTTACCACTATGCTACACTGCCTCTGTCTGAATGGGTTTCATCTCTGGGCTGGACTACTTTGGCGCGTCTTAGAGGGGGCTTCCTCTGAGCCATACTAACAAAACTGCATTACTGGTGCTGACTGCCCACTGACGTGAAATCAATTAGCGGTTAAATTTAATGCTCATGAAGAACGAGGTAAATCAATTCAGCTGGCCTTTTAACTCAAAATACGGAGCAATTTCTGATAGCGAATGACTTTGGGGGATAAACCAAATTACATTTAAAAACTCGTCCCAAACTGATGTGCAATGTTTCAGAACCCAGAGGACTCTTTCATCGACAGAAAAAAAAAAAGCGGAGGGATTCTGTGTGTATTTTCATATTTTAACGGGATGTCCCACTGGGTAGATCTGTCATCTTTTCGTCACATTTCCCTACTTGTAAAACAGACAGAAAATGAGGAACAGAAAATAAAAAAATCCAATTTTCTTCATTATGTATAAACTGCCTGCGGTAAACTGACAGCGATCTACTCTGCAGGGCAACACAAGAATCACATCTAGTTCTTCTCTTTGTACGAATGCGACTGACTCAGTGTTTCTCACGAACGTTATTCTCTCTTACAGAGTCAAAAATCTTTGTGATTACACTTTCTTTGAATTCCAAAACAGCTGCCAAAACTCATGGGCTGTCTGAGCTGTGACTAGGAGACATATGTGTGTGTCAAATAAGCACAATGCCAAACCAGGGTCTAAACCTCAGCTGAGAAATGCTGTGCTCTCTTTCTCACACTGAAATGCATTTTAATCAACTATGCGACATACTCATAGGATATTCTCAGTGATTAATTCCAGTCTTCAACGAGGGATTAAACAGAAAAAAAAAAACATTAAACGGAGCACTGTTGGAAGTATAAATTCATCCAAATCACAGCGGTCCCACTCTTAGGACTAGAGGATTGTCTTGATTACCCACAACTTTTTCGCTAACAGTTTTTAAAGAACAAGTGCAAACACGGGCGTTCCTTGTGTGATTAAAAACTCCAAGTGTTGCTCCAACTCCAAGGGCTGTTTTTATCCATCCTTTCACCAACACAGTCAGCTGGACGTCCAATTTACTTGCTGGGTAATAGATTTGTTTGTTATTACTGATAGCAGGGGAGGAGTGGGGCAAAGTGCTCCCCTATTCTTCCCATTAAAACTGCTGCTGCTGCACTTAAGTTCCAGTCAGAGCTCACCGAGTCACGGTCGGGAGGCTGGGGTCTGTGGGGGGGAAGACTGTAAAACGAATCCCCCCTTCCCGCAGGAAAGTGAGACTGGGTAATCCTGCGGCCGGAATGCTCACAGGAAAAGGGGGCGGCCGGGGCTGATGGCTTTACCTGCCCGCTGATATCTCCGGCAGAGCCTCCTCACCGCCCCGGCTCTGATCCACAGCGAAGGGCCTCTTCACTCGAAATCTCGCCCGCTGTTATTGGTTTAGCAGCAACCGGCATCAGTCTTCCCACAGTCCAGGGCAAACGGAGTGCACCTACCCAATCCATCATGACACCGGGCACAGCTGCCCTCACGATACGGGCATTTTATTTATTTATTTTTTTTTCAGTGGGGAAGAAAGGAAATCTCTCTCTTGTCAGATATTAATGCCGGTGTAAGCCCCCTGTCCCTGCTGAAGCTAACAGTGGGCTACGCTTTTAACAACATCACCAGAGAAAGCAGGAGAGCTTCCATTCACATCTGGCTAGGCTCTGAAATGAGTCAGGAAATTTTTGATGACTTGAGGCGGGATTCATGCTCTTGAATAAATCAGGTTTCTCAGGTTTTTATGGCTGCCCCATGAAACGTCTAAAGAGCTGACACTGCGATGCCTTTTTTTGACTTCTGTATCGTCTCGGGACCCAGATGACTTCACGTACAGCACTACATTATAAATACTGCTCCTAAACGTGTCTTCGCCTCATTTGGCAGGTAATTCATTTGAGGTATGATATATGACTGAGTAAAAATACATTATTTGGTGGCTTCCTGTTGAGAAATTGCATGACAGACTGAATTTCAGAAATGGGAAAGGTCATTAGCATGAAGCAATAATGTATTGGAGCCCAATAACATAATTGCTCACATTTGTCTTCAAGTATCACGTTTGGGAGAAAAATGATGCGGCATTCATTAAACTCTAATCTATCAGAATACAATTCTGAGATGAAAGTAAGCAGAAAAAAATTAAAAACGCTGTTTTTGCATGTGATTCCTAAATATTTCTGTATCTGTGAATAAGCTGTTCCCCCAAACTTATTTTTCAGAAGAATGACTTAAGAATGACTTGAAACCATGCACACCGAGAAAAATAATCTTGCTCCACAGATGATTCTCCATTCATGAGGAAAAAGCCCTGCTGTTTGTGTTAACATCAGTGCTGATGAGTTATACTCTCCCTGCGAAGAGCTGATGGCACCCTGAGAAAAAAACACTGCGTCATGTGATCCATCTGTTCACATCACTCTCCTTTCTTTTATGTGGTGTTTCTGACAAAAAATGACAAGAATCATTTTTCAAAAAGAGCCAGTCAGACTCCCAGTCATGCCAACAGCAAGGGTCTTATCCATATAGCGAGATCACAGAGGAGAATGACATCAGCCCGGGCCAAAGGTTACAGCTGCACAGCTTCCTGTCGTCCGCCCCCCGCCCCCCCCAGCTCTATCCCCAGCGGACTCCTGCCTCCTATCCCCCCCGCCCCACCACACAACAGTAAACAAAGGAGACAGAGACAGTGACATCCTCTAGCCATTAATTAAAGGAAAATGCCAATACACTCAAGGCCTGGTTTACTGAGGTGGTCGGCACCATGCAAACATATGCAGATTAAACCTCTTGGCAGTCGGAACGGCTGAAATACAGAAAAACCATCAGCTATGGAGGGAGACTAAGGAAATATGCAGTTTCTCTACAGACCCACCCTACTGTTGCTATTGCAGTGAGCCGTACATCCCGTACATCACGGGAACATGGAGGAAAGCCTGTCCTTATCTGTTCCAAGTCATGAGAACACATGCAAACATTTTCACAGTGTAATTACATAACCTATTATAATGTCAAAACATGAATTATGAGAGCTTGGAATCTGATCACGCACTACATAATGCTGCCCAGCAGCACTGCAGTTGGAGAAAAGAGAAAGAAATTAAGATGGGAAAACAGAAGTGTGCATTTGGATAAAGGGCCAGGACTCACACCCATAAACGGTTCTTATCCGTAATTTCACCAACTAGGGCTAGTTAATAAATCACAATGATGTCTTTCAGCCCATTACTACCCACTACACACACACAACACTTGAGCAAACCTGAAGTGATTCATAACTCACACCACGAGTGCGTGCAGACATCTCTTTACATTTCTTTCGCTGTCGCTCAGCGTAACCCAGGGTGCATTCTGGGAGCAGAGGTCTGAGACAGACTGCAAGCGGCATTCCAGGACGGTTATAACTGAAGCGATGACAAAAACAGCTCTGAACTGAGCTGGACTGAAGTGGGTTAAACTTGGCTTAAGGGCTCTACAGTGAGGGCTGTGGGAGCAGACTAAAGCGCACTTCTCCAAGGTTTAGCTCCCTGTGCCTTAGCAGAGCTGTGACTTCCCTGGATGATTTTGACTGATCACAGTGATGGCCTTTGCAGGGCATTATCATAACAATGAGGTGGCAGTGTGGTGTGGTGGTAAGGAACAGGGCTAGCAACCGAAAGGTTGCTGGTTTGATTCCTGGCTGGGGCACTGCTGCTGTACCCTTGGGCTAGGCACTTAACCCAGAATTGCCTCAGTAAACATCTAGCTGTATAAATGGATAGCATGTACAAACTGTATACTGTGTACATTGTTCTGGATAAGAGTGTCTGCTAAATAACAATAATGTAATCTTACATGAATGCAAATATAAAAAAACAGACTTGAAAAAAACAATGCCCCCCCCAAACTACTGCCAGTAAATTATTAAAAATTACATTACAACTATAAAATGAAACATTTACATGCCAGATTGCCAAATAACTCCAAACTCCATCAAGCTATGTGAAAGCGGTGGGGGTGGGTGACCTGGTTTAAAATGTCATAATCCCTTCTGGGAGATACAGTAGAGCAAACAGGCGATATTAATCCCAGATGTGACTATTACTGCTCCACTGATTCGTTTACCCAGGTACAGATATGCCTGTCAGTTTCTATATTCCACCTCTACCTCTGGATATCGCCTCCCCTGAGTACACCTCATTACTGCCCTCTGAAAACTGTCACTTCCTGTCCACTCAAACAGCAAGCCAGACCTATGCACCAATGTTGCCACAGGCTCCCTATTCCCATCCTAGTACTGGCTGTGCATCCAGGAGGACAAATCCAGCAGACACTGAGCGATACATCATACAAGAAGCATGAACGTCTTTCTCCAGTTCTTAGTCTTACAGACAAAACAAATACACCGCCACTAGTAGGAATACTGTTAGGAATGTAGAAAGATCAGACAAGACATAAGTGAGTAAAATATTTCATGGACAATGAACTGGCTGGACAGGCGCAAACTTCTGCAGTGTAATTAATGTTACTTAAGTTTAAAACATTATTTTTTGTAGCACAGATGTAGACACAAAAATACACACACCCACACACATGCATGCACGCACACACACGTGCTCACACACACACGAAGGCACACAGAAATGCATTCACGAACAAATATACACACAAGCACACATACACATGCACGCACACAGACATGTATACACATACCCATGCACACACACGCACAAACTCACACAAGCGCACATACACATACACATACACACACACATGCACGCAGGCATACATACACACGCATCCAGGCATGCGCGCGCACACACACACACACACACACACACACACACACACACACACACACACACACACACACACCCTCACACATACACCCTGTTCCAGTCAGGTGCACCACAGTCTCTGTGCATATGACTTACACAGGCTGACAGCAGAGGGAAACTTGTGAGCACACCGAGTGACCTCCGACGTTTCTCCACCTATTGACGTCTTTGTCCTATTCTCTTCTCCTCCCTGTTCCTGCCGGAGGTGCTCGGAGCGCAGGCGAACACAATTACTTGCTATTTGCGTTTATTATTAGTATCCTCTCATTCCCCATCCCAATTGTGGCCTCCCCATTTCCATGCAAATGGCAGAGACACGGGTTAATGTCTTCTGGAGTGGTGGGGGGCAGATTTGAGAGGTGGCACGTGGACACCTGCAGAAAAGGAACAATGCTATGTTGGGGGAGGGGAGGGGGACTTCAGCACCACATTCTCAGTCCATTCCTAATCAGTACCAGTCCCAGGCTGGTGCATTTTGCTCCGTCCTCTGGTGCGAGAAGATGACAAGATACCTTTTAAATTAATGTGCCGCTCCCTGGGAGACACAACAATAGGACACGAGAGTCTGATCTCTGTGTGGAGTGATACACCCTGCAGTCATAAGAGATGAGAAAGCTCTCAGGGACCGCACTGCCATTCAGACAAAACAGCCTCCTTACCCAGGCAGCGCTAAGATTGCAACAGGGATTTCTTTTCACTGAATACCACAGACAGATGTTTGCAGGTATTAAATACACACACCTAATGCAGTAATTCAGAAAGATATGCTGCATACTGTAATTAACTGTAGACTGTAAGCAAAATGCTAAACATACGTTAGCAATACAGAAGTTCTCATATTGGCTGTAGCATAATGATTTAAGTTCTACTGCTGGTGTGATCATTTGTTATGATTTTAAAATCGGATTAACTGTAGCTTTCACCTGTTCTGAAACAGCATGTCGTTCTGTGAAATCCGAAAATCCTGCACCATGCATCTGTCACCAATGACAAGATGAATCTCTCACATCTCGTTCACACCAAACAAATCTGTGAATGAGACGTGAGTCCTGTTTCAGATTCATTGCAGGCAGGAAATCTAGCTATCAGTCCCAATCATGTAGAATACAATATTCTATTTCTAATTTTATGAAGTGCTTACTTCATATGAAGTAAGCACTTCATATTACTTCATAAGTTTCATCAAATGAAACTTTGCTGACATTTGCAGACATCACTTGGTGACAGACAATTCACAGGTTTGGCAAGTCAGTGGAACTTTGTTAGCATTTTAATACCATTCATACCGACCCGTATCACACAACGGATTTCTCTGTGTGCTCATTCTGAACACGCACAAGAACAGATGCTGAACACAGAGGACAAAGACAGAACAGCTGATGGGAACACACTTTAGCAGTAATGTTATTTGTTTGGTACAAACAAGTAACAATTCAGTAAACTGAATTCAATGGAACTGAACTGGATAACCTATTAAATAATGGCTGCATAATCTGACAATTGAAGTACAGAATTGATTAAAACAATGTTGACAGAATACAGAACCATCAAAATGAATAGTTGGGGAGCCTTGCAACCCAGTCCAAGAGTTCATTCAACTTCCTGCCTCGCAATTCAGTTTAATCAATTTACGCTCACTTTCATCAGTTTCAGGCTACACGCACAATATGTCAATCAAATGTCATGTCCACTGGCGTACAATTAGGAGATTGGCTTTCATGTTAGCCTATCTTATCAATTAGTTGGGTTAAACATGGTAACCTTTCACCTCTTTAAACTTGCCAGCTAGCTAAAATGGACAATCCTCTGCCACATCATGAAATAACATGGGTATGGCCCAGACATGCTGAAAGAAAAGGAGTTTGCTCTGCAGTAGTATATATATGCAGGGACCTTTTACATGATATACTTGTTTAATTAGGAGTGGCTTCAAAGTCTTAGGACAAAGTGCAGGCTACAGGATAGGGTTAGTTGCACTCAATGACATAACATGATGTGGTGAAAGTGCCATCAGTTGAAAACCCCATTGGCATCAGGGATGGACTGGAAGGTCAACGTAAAAACCTGCTTTATGACAAAAAACCCCCCCCCACCGCAATTCATTTGAACTGGTTGTTTCATCAAAGTCTACACGGACGACACTAGTCAACCAGTATACATACTAAGGCGGAACTAAGCCTAAATATTCAGCCTGAGAGTCTGTTGGTCTGATGATTTACTATCATTTCAAAATTGAAAATCAGTGTTGAAAGAATCCAAAATGCCATTTGAGTAGATGTGACCACAGATCCTGTGGCAATGAAAGGTGTTAATTCATACAGTGATATTCAATAGGCGCTATGGGTAATATACCTAAACACAGGCCATTTTACAGAGCCCTGGCAGTGACAAGGAACAGGTTAACCTCAGAGACATGTCTAGCACACACCTTTGTTTCACTGACACGAGTCATACATTAACAATGACCGAAAAACAGTGGCTGCTGGGTCCTGATTTGTGTGGAGCCAGTGTAGCTGACAAAACTATTTTTTTCTATTAGCAGTACATTAAAAAAGGGAAACATGAAAATTTAACTTGCTGAGCTGATGCGTTTACTAGTGAGCCTGCTTTCAAAAAAATGAAACTAATCACGTGATCATAATTCAAGTTTTCATAACTCACCCTGACTGTTGATACATCCATGATAAATCATGACAGCTGAGCATTCTAGTTCTCTCTAGCAAAAATTGATCAACCTTTAATAACATTTATTAGTATAGATATTATTATCATAACAGATTATCATAACGGTCATTGCTGGCAGATGACACAGCCAGTTTTGAGGCACAGTCATTTTAATTTTAAGTAATGGCAGCAATAATGGCCCATAAATTGGAAAAAGGGCATGACTCAGCTGGCAGCAGTTGTTCAATAACTGTACAGTACAGTACATCATTGTCATTTAGCAGACGGTCTTATCCAGTGCAACTTACATAGGTTACAATTTTTACATGTTATCCATTTATACAGCTGGATATTTACTGAGGCAAATCTAGGTTAGGTACCTTGCCTAGGAGTACAGCAGCAGTGCCCCAGCAGGGAATTGAACCGGCAACCTCCTCCTTAACCACTATGCTACACTGCTGCCCCATACCTCTGTTCTAAACAGAGGAGAGTGTGATGATGGCTGCATATTAATTTCCAAGTGTTTTTTTTTTTTAAACAAAAGATGACTGTCAGCCAGACTTACACAGGGAGAAGAGACCAAAGTGTAAGGTAGGAGAAATCCATTATTAATGATTATTATCCATAGCAACTACTGTAGCTTAATGTGCTTCGGTTACGACCCCTGCTCTCTACCACTACACTACACTGTCGATAGAAACTTGTTTTTATCGAATGCGTTAGCACTCACCCTGCCTTCAAAAGCACCCTCCCAAACAGGCTGGCCTCTTTACGCACTTTCAAAATGGTTACTGTAACTTTCTTTTTTTCCTTGCAATGAAATAGATCCTTTGAGTAGTTGGTAAGATTAATTCTCATGGTTGAGTCTAGCAAGTTACTGCTTGGTCCTCACAGTAGGACCCAGCCTGACTAGACACCTTATTACCTTAGCATTCCTGCATGAACCTGCAGGTTCATACTAACAGAAGACTCAGTGAAAGAGGCAAGCTTTTTATTTTTATTTATTTTTTACTGCCCTTTACAAAAATAATAACCATTTCAGTTTTCATTTTTCTTCTTATCTTCTGTTCTTATTTTACACTTGTTATCAGCAGTTTTTAGGAAATCATGGCATCTCTAAATTTCACAGAATCTGTGGCCTCTCATTTTGAGATCTGCTGACCACCATCGTAGCTTTTCCCACAAGATTCTAGACCATCACACATCATTATCTAATACTGCGGCACAGGACACGAACAAGGACACAACCATGAACCAGTTCTGTATGTGCATCAATGAGGTGACATAACCGGCTTTTATTTTGCTGTTACTCCTCTGGAGTAAGCATGAACCTTACGTCAGCGATTGAACCTTACAATGTACGGGCACTGTGCACACACTGCGGAGAGCGCAGCTCTTATTTTCACCCATCATTTAAGCCGACTCTATAATAAGAAAGGTCATGAAGACGAAAATCCTGACACACATGGAGATATGGATCTCGGGTCATGGTATTTATCAGCACAGCGAGTATCTACATGTTGTTTTTGAGGGGAAAATGTCAGTGTCCTAGGGGACCTGAGGGCTGAGTGACAGTCCTTGAGAGTGTGGAGAGCCTTGTATGTGAGATTTTCCCAGGCACCCGTGCTCACATGCACCCCCCGTCCGTGGCAAATCAGCCAGCCAGAGAGTGCGTTCATTTCCTCTGAACAGCCTCCGCACACTGCCCCCACAATGTGTAAGGGGGTAAAACAAGGACTGAGATCTTTTTTGGTAACGTGCCTCGTAACACGGCCCTCAGCGGCGCGCTTGTAATGAACGGTCCGTTAAAAACGTCTGAACGGAACGCGCCGCATCCGCGTTCAGTTCGACCCGAACGGCACCGCATGGCCGCAGACCCGTAGGCAGTCAGTCACCCACAACGCGCTTCCAGCAGGGACCACTCCGAGATATTTTTTCCCACGACGCCCAACGGGGAGTAGGAACCATTCAATCATCCAGACTGACCATATAGCCCTTGAGGGTTAAATGGGCACCAGACTGCACCCCCACCCCACCCCCTTCCCTAGGAGAGCGATGAACTCCAAGGGGAGATGGGCATAGCTGTAAATGTCAGCGTGGCTGCATCTGCTACGGCTCGACCTTTTGAACAGACGGGATTAGGGAGATTAAGACAGCCGCCAAGCGCTGTTTGCGAACTTCATTAATGACACCGGCGACGCTAAGGGTGGCGTATCTTTCCCATTTCAATACAAGAGTGGCTTTTATGTGTGTCGCCTTGCATACGCCCTCAGGACAAGTGGAACTATTATGTCTACACAGGAAGGTGAAACAAACAGCAAAAACTGTGGCATTTGATTGGCTGACATTGGTATGCATGCTGTACAATATCTGGATCGGGCAGAGGGAAGTACTGTTTGTGCATCTGAAATTGCTTTTAGAGTTTGTTACAGTAATACAGTAGCATTAGATTGACTTTATTAATGAAATTCAAATTGCCTGCAGTGCAAAGATCTCTCTGTAAATATTTCACTCCTGAGAGTTTTTTAAAAAAATCTTTCAGAATGATATTCACACTGCACAAGGGAACCTTCATCTGCACACTGACAGTATATAGATGATAAACACCAACACTGAGATAATACAAGCAACCAAGCCAAGCAACGCAGCCATCATTTTAAACCACGAGGGACATTTTGAGCCTTAAAGAGCTGATAGCGCACACATGGTGCCACTGCAGTGAGTGATATGAATTCAGATGAAAATGCAGCCAAGATTATCTGTGCTCTGGCACCCTGTCAAACCATGCTATTCCACAGCAACGCCTGGAACAAGAATGTAATACTGGCAATAAAGGCAGTCTTCTTCAGCAGCCTCCCACAAGCAGGCAAATCAAATGTCTTCAAACTGGGTCAAGTATATTACAGGCCCTTCCTCCTGTGCACCAGGGCTTTTAGCAGCGTGAATGCAAAACAAGCTACGGGCCCAAGATTCAGCCTGTAATTTAAGCCTATGCTGAAACGTTAACCTGCTCACACCTGCTCAATATTAATGATTTCACGACATTAATAAAATTTACTAGCTTGGTTTTTACAATACTCTCTGGAATTTTATTCATATTAACTTTATTTGTGATTCAGGCAGCTCTCGTGAAACAGTAAGACAGTGTCTTTGGGTTGAGTGTGGTCGGTTTGGCAAACACTAAGAACAGCAATGAAACAGTCCAGGTCCATTATAAGAATAGCCGCTCTGATGTCCACATCGGTCACTCTGTAGCTGTTCCCGTTTCTCCTCTTTCTCTAAGCTCAGAGAATGTGATTCATGCCCAGACACCTGCAAGATAAAGCTCATTTCTCTATTTGAAGGATTACACCCTTCAAGGATAACAACAGCCTCATAGCCTGGGCCAGCAACAACCCCATCTGATAAGGACAAGGGTCAAATATTTTCCCCAAACTGCAAGTGTGGATGCACATTTTTGGAAATGACCATATATCTTAAAACTACACCTTTAGAGGACATCTAGAGTATTGCTCTGTTGAAAAACGTCACATCCTGGGAGAGTGATTGTATATGGCAACCTTTTATTAACTGTATTGTCACGGCCATCCATGAGTCATGTGCTAGGGATTTCCAACCATATGCGTTAAAATTTTCCCAGGGAACATTAAAAATAACAGCAATCTCCCCTTGATTTAGAAATGAGATATGTCACAGTCAAAAAACCTAGTGAGGTTTGTTTTCAGAGATATTTGCTTGGTAGATGTACTGCTTTAAATTTACACTATCTAAACAAAATCAGCTTTTTAAAGGTCATTTTTATTTCTGACTCAATCCAATATAAAACACACTTCCGTCATCCAATGTTTCCCACTGGATAAAACTTATCAAGGGTCACCCATTTCTTTAGGTTAATAAAACACTGGTAATGCCTGACACAACAATGTAAAAGTAATATAAAATTGGATAATTGCCTAGCTATGTTTGCAAGAAGCTGGCCTCAAATTTCATTTAGAGGATTTAGGAGTGCAATTGTAGCCTGTTCATGTTCAACTGATATTTGCCAGCTCACTCTTTTTCACAGTGTTCACTCTTAGCCCAAATTTAAAAATGAAGCATCATTCACAAACCCTCAGCTGTAAAATGTTGTGCAGAAAGTCATGGCTGCACCTAAGCTGCATTGGTATATATAAGCATTATAAGCATTTTGGTCAGATTATTCCAATTATGCTATCAGTGAATCTGGTCTCTTCATCTGTCTGCTACATAATTTACCAGTCTCAGACCGGCCTTAGTCCACAGGCCATACAAAACATTCAAAAGGTAAGACTCATTTACTCTGAAATGCATAGACATGAGCTTGCTCTATCAAGGAGGCAGGAAAATCAGTATAAGCCCATCACTGGTCTCATGTTAAAGCTAGATTCAAAGGTGCACAAATAAAATAAATAATCTCTCAGCTTCAGCAGAGCCTTAAATTATTCTGTCAAGAAGCTGCAGCCAGCCATCCCTGTTCTGACACGTATTTTAATAGGAGGGGATATTTTCTGCCAATTACATGTGACAGTCTCACACAGTAGTATATTAAATGTGTTGCACATGCTGGTCATCTATTCACTTCCAAGTCACATGTTCTGTCTGTTATGACAGTTTTGTGTTGAAGTTTTGTGTATTTGTCTAGCGCTGTCTGGATGTACCATGTAAACACCTATAGATGAACTCTCAGACACATTTCAGGACGCCGCATGTACAATGTTAATGACTGCTGGATGACACCCCAAACTTACTGTCTCCAGGAAACATGCCAGTCAACACAGGCTGATCCCACACATGAATCTTTTCCATTCTCCTTGGTGTCTGAGCAAAACCAGGAACCCCCTTTCTGAGGGCGGCTAAAGAGCCCCACCCCCATTTATCTTGGTTCTTTTGTCCTGCCAGGCTGTCTGTGATTTATACTCACCACAGATCCTGTGGGTTTGGGGGTCTTAATGGCAGTGGGTAGGACCACAGACTTGGCCTCAGCCCTGTCAAAACAAGCACTGTCCTCAGTCCCACCCCCACGCACACACACACACACACACACACACTGGTCTTACTCAAAAGCATAGCGATTCATCCGCTCGGCAGCGTGGGATTCCTGAGACATCCCAGACACTGCTGTAGGCTCCTGCTGTCTCAGGTCTTTCTCCCCAGTGGTTTCTCCCAAATAACAGAGCTGTATGCATTCCATCTTATAATATCTAACGCTGTGGGGGGGGTGGCTTGTTTAGACATGTGCCTCCCTCCCTCAATATTACCCTTCCTTCACATAATTAAACCAAGATTCCCCCCCCAATCTCTCTCACATGCAGACCTTTTTTGCCCTTCCTTCACTATCAAGTTCCATCGTCTTTCAGACAGCAGGCCAAAAAGCGTATGATCCTCACGACTGCAGCTCTTTCCCGAGGCAGGAACACGGGGACACAGTAACACAGAGAACAGGAAGGGAGAGAGGGTGAAACAGGCCCCAGCATTCTAACGGGAGGTCAGAGGTCAGGAATCAATTACAAACTGTGGGCCTCCAGCCTAGGAGGCCAACGGTATCCTCAGAATCCTAATGAGATGAGCTGAGAAGAAACTGTGAGTTTCACGAGAGAACTGTTTACTGAGTTACCCTAAAAAAAAAACACATAAAAACATCTTCACTACTCTGAGAGATATGAGAAAATAAACCAACTGTACCCATGGTCCAGATTTAGATTTTAATTGGTGTTCTAAGCCAATATAATTTCATTTGCGTTTTCTAATGTTAACAAAATCAGTACGTTTCAGAGCTCTAATGGAGATAATTACGTACTGTGACACCCGGGTCTTTGGTGATGAGCAACAACATGGTGATGGGGGATTTGACTGGAATAAGCTGCAGTGAGAGAAGTGTGAGAGAGCGAGACCGAGAGCAAGAGAGAGAGAGAGAGGGGGAGAGAGAGATGGAGAGAGAGAGAGAGCGAGAGAGAGAGAGAGAGAGAAGAGAGAATAGAGCAAGAAAGAAAAGACAGAGAGAGAGGAAGAGAGAAAGAGAGAGAGGCAGAAAGGAAGGGGGATGCCGCCTCTAGGTTCCAGCCCAGATGCTGCCACACAGGTTAAAGAGATACCATTAAAGAGGTAACATTTTTAACTTTTTACACAGTGTCTGCTTATCAGCCATACTGCAAAAATTCATTGAAATTTTAGAGAGCGTATTGAAAAACACTCCAGAGTAGGAGGCTTTCAACCATCAGTACAGAAACCGAGGACACGGTAAGTAGGTCCATTAAACCAATCCTAAAAAAAGAAAGCACTGAAAGAACATGGGAATTACTCATAAAGTGAAATTTGTAATATAACAATAACGCTATTGTATGTATGTTCTCTATCAGCACAGACAGGCTCATAATACGTCAGATACAGTAGAATAATACTAATATTAATACTAATACCAATATGAATACTTCTAATATCAAGATCATAATCATCATGGCATTCAGCCCTTATCTAAGAATGACCTATTATGAAGATTATAATAAGGTAACTAAATTACCTGGAAAGAAAGTGAGGGGAAAGTAATGAAGTGAAACAGGTATGTCTGCCAGAGAGGACTGGGTAGGGGGTGCTTTGTTTGACAGGACTAAAAACCCAGCTTATTTCTGAGCTCACATAAAAACCTGAAAAATCCCCAAGAGGGGTAAAGCCTCGATTGCTCCATGGAAGCTCAGAGGGGACGGCTTCCGGCCCAACGGCTGAGCAGCGGGCAGCCGACGGGAGGCAGAGTGAAGCATGGATGGGCACGAGGGCCAGGAAGTCACTGATGCGATACAACGCTGCCGCAGGGAGCGGAGAGTGACCTTTAGCCTGACTGTCACTCGTGTCAGATCCAGAGCTGTCCTGCAGCATGACGCCTCACGGGGAGCTAGAAATGGTCCCACGGCTTTATGGTTCCCGATTTCTAGCCACACTGTTAAAACGTCTATATGTTTCTGTTGAGTTCAACGCTCTCTACTCTGTGGACCATTTTTCTTTTGTAAATGGAGAATACTGGGGAGAGAACTGGAACTCTTGCAACCTGCTGTCTCTGTTACTGTATGTACGCTGTATGTACACTGTAGCACGCATTGAGCGGTGTGTTTGTTGTATCGTTAAATGTGAATAGTTCTTTAACTGTTGTTAGCTCCACTCCAAACTTTGTGTATAAAGTTGTTATTACCACTTCACAGAAGACTGAATGACTTCCAACTTTCTTTCTGCATTTCAGGATTTCACATGAAATGACATACAGTATAAGTCAAAATTTTGGACACTCCTGATTAAGATAATGGGAAACATGCATTCCAACACATTTTCATGTAAAGACTTATGCTCAAATGTTCGAAATTAGTTTCTTAGACAAATATAAATACTGCCTGTGTATGAATTTCTTTCCATAAATATTTTTTTAAAATTTTGGCTACTTTGAAGAATGTAAAATCTAATTTTGGTTCATTTAACACTTATTTGGTCACTGCATAATTTTTTTGTGTTATTTCATAGATTTGATGTCTTTATTCTAAAATGTTTAAAATAGAAAGAATAAAGAATAATTTTGACTGGTACTGTATGTCCTTGTTAACTGACAAAGAGTTAGACCTCAAGTTCTCAATAATAAGACTGTTTCCTATCAAGATGAAGGTTCCAGAGCAAATTGACAATGTGGAGAAGCGTGAAGATGACATGAAGACTTACATAAATGTTTTTCCGCTTGGAGATGACCCTTGCAAAAGACTGTGCCTCTAACCTCATTGAAACCATGATTGTTTCCAGATTTTCCTTTCAAAACTCATCTTTAGATTTCAGCTTGCTCCCTTGTGACAAGCAACAGATTGAATGATCATGTCTGAAAGCTGTTTCCACATTTAGAGGTCACTATGTTCCAGATGCCTCTTGAGAGGACATAGCTTTGTTTGCTGCCCCAGCTACAATGATGGTTGTACACCTTCGTCATTGAGACGGATGCGTCATTGTTCGAGAGAGAGAGAATGGAAGAGGAAAGAAAAGATAATACGACAAAGAGACATCAAGCAGAAAGGAGACAGAGGTAGCAAAGAATTCTGTAGTAGCCTTTAGAAGAAGAAGCTTCCTGTATGAAGACAACAAGAGAAGCACAGGCAACCATTCCAGCTGAGATGGGAGAGAACCCATCCAAACAGGACCTGTTACACAGGCCAGGACTTTGTGAATAATTGAGGTGTAATGTATGCACGTTACATTCATGTTGGGGAAATGTATTATGTCCCTTCCATGCCACATGTCCATTTATTGCAAGGGGAGCACAACAGCCCTCCAGTAATGCATCTGTCAATTTTGATGCAAGACCTTGCCTTGCACTGAAACAGACCTTGGCATTATTCTTCCCTCCATTTCACTTATGTCGGAGAGACACAAGAAGCTAATCAGGTTCTGAAGAAGGTATTTTATCAGCATCAACCATATATTCACACTACATCTATCCTGACCTGAAGCATGGAGATGCAAATTTTTTGCTGTGTTAGGAATATAACCTTTTGAATAACAGCTCTGCAAATGGATTTGCGATTTTGTTTTTTTAGCTCAGCTCCTCTTGCTTAAAGGGACAATGCATCCCTTTTTTATCATGTGAGCATATTGTCTGTATCCTTGTTTTTTGTTATCCAGCCTCTAGTCTTAAATACTTAAGAGGAAAATGATGCCCCGCCATTCAGTTTTTATTTGTGGCCTCTGTTCAAGGACTGCTGCAGTGTATTTTAGGAAAGCTGTAAAAGGTAAACAGCTGATTAACTAGCAAGATTAACTAGCAAGCAATTAAATCAGGGAGGCTGGTTGTAAAAATAAGTAGAACACACAGCCCTCCAGTAATAGCATCTGGGGCAGCATAGTGGTAAGGAGCAGGACTTGTAACCGAAAGGTTGCGTTGTGTGGGGGATCGGGGGTCGGGGTCGGGATGGAAGGGGGTTGCGTTGTGTCGGGTGTGTGTGGTGGGGATCGGGGTGATTGGGGGATCGGGGTGATCAGGGCGGGGGGTGTAGTGCTCACCAGATGCAGCAGTCTCGCATTCCTGCAGGTTGCACTTCTGTGTGTTCTCCGGCCAGGGCTCGTGGTTGCACCGCTCGGGGTCCTCCTCGTCCTGCTCCGTTTTGGCGTTGACACACTTCACCAGCCGGCGCTGCACCCCTCCCCCACAGGAAGCCGAGCACTGGGGGGGTGGGGGGGTGGGGAGAGAAACAGCACCCAGGGCTCAGACACGTACGAAGACCCAAAGGGACCCCGTCTCTACACCTATCTACACAGCGCACACAGCACTGATCTGGGACCTGATTACAACCTGCCGCTTTGTGGTTTTTGTCCTCTGAGGGACCTCATTTCTTCCCTGTTTGTACAACACAGAAGACTGATCTGGGATCCGATTCGGTCCGACCACTTTGTGGCGCCTCCTTAGAGGGACCTTACCTTTTCCCTTTCTTGTGCAGTACAGAGAACTGATCTGGGGCCTGATTATATCCTACCCTTTTTTTGCGGTTTGTCTTTAACTTTGAGTAACAAAGTCAAACAAGAACTTCTGACACTTCACAACGGTGCAGTGAATACCAAACAAATGTTGTCCTGGAAACGAGGAACGAAGTGATTTCACTTAAATTGGTTTTTTTTCAAAGTTAAGGAACAAACCCCGGACTGTGGAAAATTGAATCAGGGCCCTGTTCAATTACAGCTCTCTACCTGAGTCTAAAGCACAGAGCCCGACCACACACTATCAGATGGACAGACATCAAAACCTTTGTCCTTTCGCCATTTGATGCATTAGCCAAGCATGTGCATGCTCCACATAAGAGAGTCTGTGAAGGTGCCTCAAGTCCTTTGTGGGGGAGTGGGAGGAGCTCTGAGGTTTAAAGAAAGCCCAGTGCATTCTGGTCGGGATAAATACTGCGTACGGATTGGCTGCTGGGTGTGTGGGAGGGGTGGAGGGGACGGTGCGAAGCCGGGGATGAGTCATGTAACTTGGGTGATCTGCTGGTGCAGAGATGTGTTTACACTTTCGGCTAACTTCCAATGATTCCCCATCGTTTCTCCTCACATACCCCGACACTTCATCCTCCAAAACAAAAAAACGATCAATCTTTTTTTTTTTTTTTTTGCAACAATCCTCTCTACCTGACCTTCGGGTCCTCTATTATTCTTCACAGCAAACCATGACTCAAGCGTCACACTGGGACCACATTTTCAGTGTTTTGCGACGGCGCACACACCCGCAGAGATACACGCATGGAGTACAAAAGAGGCTGAACAAAAACCCTGCGTGGCTATGACAGGCATCGGTCAGGGACCCTTACCTGGCCCCAGGAGCCCATCACCCATTGAGCGCAGGGCTCCTCATTACAAGTCTGGATGCTGTTGGGCTGGAGGTTGTCGTCGCATTTGCTGGGTTCCGGGCAGGTGACCATGCGCTGCTGCTCCCCTCCCCCGCACAGTTCGGAGCACTGCAGAGGGAGACGGGGGGAGAGTGAAGCCGCAAGGGGGGGGACCGACGCAGCTGTCATGCGGTTTTAGGCGACTGCGGGCACGCGGACGCTGACTCAGCGCCGCAGAGAGATGGTGGAAAGCGCCCTGGAGGGAAACGGGGGACGCGAACGTCTCACCTGGCCCCAGGAGGAGCTGTACCAGTCCAGGCAGGTCTGGCCGTTGCAGGGCACGCGCACCGAGGGCCTGGGGGTGATGGCCTGGCAGTGGAAGGGCCGCAGTGGGCGGCGGTCTCGGGTGTCGAAGCACTGGATCTCTCGAAACTTCACTCCCCCTCCGCAGTTCCTGGAGCACTGCCATTATACGGAGAGAATGGCTTCATTTCACTACCTCCAGGCCCTTGAATTAGATAGATTGCTTAGATACCACTAGCAAAAAACGTGTCCTGATACGCTGTGCCAGCATACCCTTTCTTTAGCCTGTGACAGGATTACCAAAAACAGATACTACACACACACACACACACACACACACACACACACACACATATATATGATGGTCCATCATGGGTGGTAGAAAATAAACTACTATTAGCAGTATGGTGTAGTGGTAAGGAGCAGTAATCAAAAAGGTTGCTGGTTCAATTTCCTGCTGGGGCACTGCTGATATACCCTTGGGCCAGGTACTTAACCCGCAATTGGCTCAGTAAATATCCAGCGGTATAAATGGATAAAATTGTAACCTATGCAAGTGCTTCTGGATAAAATAGCCTGCTAAATGACAATAATGTAAGGTAAGGTAACGTAACGTAATAAAAAGTGTTGAAGCAGTCCTGTCATAAAAACAGATGAGATGAGAGATAAAAACAGATGGGGCGGCGGTGTAGCACAGAGGAGCAGGACTCGTAACCGAAAGGTTGCCGGGTCAGTTCCCACTGGGGCACTGCTGCTGTACCCTAAGGCAAGGTACTTAACCCACAGTTGCCTCAATAAATATCCAGCTGTATGAATGGATAACATTGTAAAAAGAACTGTAACGTATGTAAGTCGCTCTGGATAAGAGCGTCTGCTAAATGCCAATAAAAAATGTAATAATGTAAAGCAATAAAAAAGTGTTGATGCAGTCCTGTCACATAAACAGATGAGAAGCATGACGTTCGGAGCGTGCGGGATCCCCCAGCGCTCGGGGGGGCTCGGGCCTCACCTTGCTCCCTCCCCCACCCTCCAGGCGGAGCAGGGCCGCAGGTAGCAGCGGCGCGCCGGGGGCGGCCTCTTGGCGGGGTCGCAGTGCGAGTCGTTCCCCGCGCTGCACAGCACTGACCTCCAGATGGCGCCCAGGCCGCAGCTGGTGGAGCACTGCAACGACACACCAGGGGGTCGGGGGTCAGGAGGGGTCGGGGTCGGGGTCGGGGTCGGGGTCACCCCCCGAGCAGGTGGCAGTGTGACAACGCGGTTATGGAAGTGACCTTGTACCCCGAGGGTTGCAGGATTGAGCCCCAGGTGTAATCCCGAGAAAGATACTTAAGTGGAGCAACATTGACAAATACTCAGATGTGCAAAATGTATAATGTGTCAAGTTTAATCTATGGAACCCCCGATAATGGAGTTTAACCAGGCAATTAAATAATTTTATGTAACAGACTCAAGACCCTGCACTCATATCCCCTCTGCAACTGTGAATAACTTTGCTGGTCAGGGCAAAGTACACAGCCAGCTGCACTATATGCACTAAAGTCTGTATACATTTGTGTTTTGATTCAGGACACTGGAAGGAGAAACTTTTCAGTTCTTGAATTAAAATTCTTCAGAGTAGTTGCTTGTTAAAGATACATTAATGACCAAAGCATTATAATTCTTTGATAAGAAATCAAATACTGTGACAGCTTGTAAACACCACAGCTCTGACCGCCATGATTACTCAGAGACATGTTGACACTGGTGAAAATGTGATTTTCTTTCTCAATGCCAGGAAAAATACAAAATGAAAATGACTGAAATAGACAAATAATAATATTCTAGATGCAAGCTACAGAGTTTGAACTGGACGATGTGTTATCAGAATGGATGACATTCTGAGTAGCTCAAAATCTAATCACAAATAATGTCAGCGTTCGTGGCTGACCATGTTGTGACTAATGCCGGGAAAAGTAGTTTTGACAGATCTACTCTCAGAATCAAACGTTCGTGTCAAAGAAAAAAAAGAAAACACAGCAGAAATATCAACGCAAATAAAAACACCTTCAAGCAAGAAGTGAAATGACCTGTTAATTTGCCTATGCCAAAAATCTGCGCCATCCATCTTCTCGCCAATAAAAGCAATAAGAGAGGTTAATAATAGCACCGCGGCTGTTTCTGCACTCACACTGACTTTACTGTGTGAGAATGTGGGGAATTTTTGGCGCGTCACTCACCGCACTCCAGCTCCCCGTGGTCCAGTAGGCCGTGCCATCTGGCTGGGGTGTGGGCGAGTCCTCAGCCCGAGGGGTGCCTGGGGGCCCGGCGGGGCGGTCCGCGTTCAGGCTCGTATTTGCCCGGGCGGGGCCGTCTGGGATCGGAGGGTCTGTGCCCCTGGGCTTCAGCGAGGGCGGGATGAGGATCTCGTTGAAGTCGATCTCCGACCACACGGGCGAGGGGGCACGGGGACCGGCCGTCTCTGGACTGGGATTGGTGGTTTTATACGTGGGGGTCACGTGTTGCATGGGGTGAATGGGAGGGAAGGGGGACTGATTGGCGCCAGCCAGGGTTTTCAGAACTTCATCTTGAATTGGGGAAAGGGATGGTTGGCTGTCTTCCAGATCTTCTGGGGGTGGGGTTTCAGGGACTGCCAGAGAGGGAGATTGCTCCACGATTCTTTCCTCTCCTGTGATTGGATCAGAGAGGGATGGAACAAGATGGTCCTGAGAGAGAGGACCAGAGGTATCTGAGTGTCCTATGTGTTCAACGCCCCAATGCCTAGTCATGCCCTTTTCTGTGGTGGCTTCTGTTGAGTGGTACTGACCCTGCTCGTCTGTGGACAGGCTTTCAAAATCACCTACAGTGGCAGACTCACTGACTCCCCAATCATACGCCTGCATTGTGGTTGTCTGCGGGCTTTCAGTACTGCTGGGGAATGAGTTTTCCCCATGGGTTTCAATGTGAAACAGGTCATCAAATGGAGAGGGCGACCCAGTGTCTCTTTCAGATGTTAACACTATTCTCCAGTCTACCTGGTTGTTTCCAGGACTGACCTCACCTCTGAGATCTGCCCCTCTCCTGCTGGGGTTATCGATCCTGAGGTCATAATCCCCCACGTCCTCTCTTTCCCCACCAGTCAGAACGTCCCCTGCATTATAGTCATGGCCAACAGGCATTTCGGTTGCATCTACAGATTCAGTGTCCTCATACTGGCTCTCCATGTCCTTATGGCCAGCTTCTCCTTCCTCTGTAAGCCACCCCAATGCATCATGGGAGTGCTCCACCTCTGGCTCCTCCCTCTCCCTCATGCCATGCACATCTCTGGAAGGGCCATCATCAGCTGATACTGTGGAGTGTGCTGTGCTGAGGTCATAGGTCAGGTCAACATCCCCAACTGACACCTTCCACCTTGGTGAAAAGCTGACGGTTGAGGTGAATGGCGTCGGTGTGGTGGAAACTAGAAGGAAGTAGTCTTCTGAGTCAAATCCTTCCTCCTCATTTTCAGGGTAGACCTCAGCAGGTCTCTCTGTGGGGAAGCTGTCTTGGTCTCGGGCGTGTCCCAGGTTTGGAGCAGCGGTGGTCTTTGGGGCCTCCTCTACACTGCGTGTAGCTGGCAGGTGTTCTGGGGTGGAGATGGGATTTTGTGTGGTAGCAGCAGGTGGATCTGTGGGAGGTTCCGTGTTTACAGTCTTTACTGTGATAGGGCTGGGATCAGGCTGCCAGTTCTGGCCCAAATCGGTCCGTTCATCCCCTTTTTCAAAGCCAAAGTCGAAGTCGTAGGACAGGTCTTCGTGAAACTTGATGAAGTTGTAGTCGTAGTAGAAATCATCCACCAGCACGTTGTTACTGATGTAGTTGTCGCCGGTCTGCTCGATCCGGTTGCGCTGGGAAAAATCTCCCTCGAGGATATCGTTGAGGTCCCCACGGTCCCGGGACGACGGATGGGCCCTGGTGGTTCCCTGCCCTGGTTTCGGCAGGCGGTTTCCGTTCCCGTCGGGAATGGAATTGATGTCGCCGAACACCTCCCGGCTGGACGCTCCGCTGCCGGACCAGTCGCTGCCGAAGTCGTCGAAGGACTTGGGGCAGTCCCGCCGGCGGCAGGGCTTTTCCGCGCTGGGCTTCTCCCGCGGATCGCAGTCGGCTCCTGCATACCGGGTGCAGGTCACGTCACGCCTCTGCAGCCCCTCGCCACACGTCACTGAGCACTGCGGAGGAGCGCAGACAGTTATAAATGGCAAGAGGGCTGAGGTTGTCAACAACCACACATATCTTGGGAAGGTCGCTGACAACAGGTTGGTGAGGGAAGAAAAATCAGATGCTGTATACAGTAAAGGTCAACAGCATCCGTTTTACTTCTGGTCGGACGTAACTGTTTTTAAAAAAGAGTTGAAAAAATCCATGATTCCTCTCACATATAAGCTGTGCGTTAAGTCTATTTTACTGTGCTTGAAAGTCAAAGCGGTGTTTACAGTGTGGGAAGAATTGTGTGTCAGACTGGGCTCCCTTGTGTATGTGAGACACTGAATGACAGGAATAGGGCAGGGAGTATGACAGTGCATTTGACAAATGCTGTCTTTTACTGTGTTTGGTATTATTTGCGCCATTTTATCTACAAAACAGCATGCCACTGCAAAACTCTAGCAGCCAAGCGCACATAACAGAAAAGTGTTAACCAAGGTCGTCCGCAGAGAAAACAACGTTATGCGTTCATTATTCATTATTCAGAGTTAAATACAAAGGACTTCAGAGAACCTGTTGTTATGCATGCATGGCAGTCTGAGAGGTTTTGAATGATGTCTAATTGAATCAAGTGGTACTTTGAGGTTTTCTGAACACCAAATCCACACTTGTGTGTGAAGCTTTGCTGGGACACTTTTACAAAGCAATATCCAATATATTGCATGAATACTGTAGCCGCTTTTGTCAAATATAAAATGCATGACATGTATGTGTTATAACAAAGAGTGTTCCCGGGTGCTTTCCTCTATTATAATTTCAAATGACAAAAGCAGGTAGGGTGATAGTTGGATAACACCGGATATATGCTTAAAAATTTAATGTGACACTCAGATGTGAATCATGTTGATACAGAAGCTGTTATTCAGCGATGCACAACATGACAATTTGCTTCCTTATCCTTCCCATTGTTCTGAGGTGAATGTATCTGTAAGCATTCAGGTTTAAGCATTGCTACCAGTATTACATCATTAATAGTGGACTACATCATATACATACAGTACTACACTTCATTGAGTGGATCACTGAGATTTTTTTTCCCATTTTCTCAATCTTCCTTCTGTTTATGGCAATGGCAAGTATGTGTTTTTATAAAATGCTTGGTAACAATACGAGGGTAAATAGTGATTAAGATGGGTAGATTCGGGGCAGTTTATGCAAATGCTCCATATGTCCAAACAGGATGGATCATTAAGTATTTGTAGCGTTTTTGGTTATGAAACCAAAATTATGAATTATGAAATTGAGCACGTATTTTTTCAGTGTCCACGAGATTTTTTTTGAAACAGTGCCTGCAGCAGCACGTTCTTCAAGAAACACTGATGCTTTTCAAGCTTAGTTTATTCTTTTCCAAAGGATGCCTGACAATGCATTCAGCCTGAAACCCCTGCTCACTGCTTTACGGTACTGTGAATGATTTTTTTTTTTTTATTTTTAGATATCAAAAATTTTTGCCTTGAGATGGCATTACCGTTTTCTCAGTGCTGGGTTTGCTGTTTGTGCCTCTCCGACAGATAAACTCTTGATTCCAAGCTCTTATTTGAGTCTCACATCAAGATTACTAGCACAGTTTCCCTTTCACCTGAGGAACCCTGCTGAATTAAGACTGCCTCTTTCTGGAACCTTGTGCAGAAAAGCTCATTCACGACTTTGTTATGTTAGGTTAGGTTATTACAGCTTCCTGAACTGTTGTGTCAGTTCCAGAGCAATAGCTGTTCTGTACGTATGTGGCTGCCATAGGAACACCACAAAGCACACAGTTTTCAGACTGGCCCATGGGTTGATCTGCACGGCCACTGACGGATTCCTGCTCTGGCAGGGTAGAAATCAGAAAGCACAACAACAGAAATTGCACCAAGCTTGGAAATCACACAAGAAGGGAGAGGGTCATGTGTGAAAGGGGGCGGGGGGATGCAGATAGTGCCATTCACTGCAACAGAATGCTATTCTGTTTCCAACCTTGAGAAAATTACCGGCTCACGGGGAAGGTAAGGTAGGAAGGTAGGATGGTTCCACACAAATCTCCACGGCCTTCTCTCACCCTCTGTTTCTAACCTTCTCTGCCCCAAATCTCACAACCTCCGCAGCTAACACAACAGTGGAGTGAGAACATTTAACAGAGCAGAGCTCCTTTTCTTATTCATTACTTTGTTTCACTGCGCTTTCAAATTCAGACTGACAGCACACCTATTTAACCTGACTTTCAAACATTATCTTTTATCATCTTGCAAACTTTAATTGCCTGTTTGGGTATTTTAGTTGTTTGTTTTTTTATTTCTATTTTTTAAATCTTTTTTAAATATATATTTCATGCATCATATTCTTTGTTCTCATTTTTCATATTATGCTGTTAATAATTTATTTTAATCTCTGGTTTTTATCCTGTTTGGTGCTTTGGGGTTGTGAACAGTGAAAAAACAAATATACCATTACTAGTAGTGGGTTTTTCATTATCTTCAACAATTTTTTGACAATGTAGAACAGCATGATAAAGCACCACTGTATATTTGCCACAAACAGCTTTATTGCTACGTACCTTTGGCACACAGGGGAAACCTGCTTCTTTGTTGTAGTGTAGTTTTTGAGTTCATGGAAGGACAAGCAGTCCACTGGATAGTGTTTGTTAAAATTCTCCCTTGTTTGACCAGAAATGACTGATTCATCAGTCAGTCACTAGCTAAGAACTAGTTTTCACATTGATTCTCTCTCACAATGCCTGGTATGGGCTTTCTTTTTGTACCTGCGTTGTTGATGTTTTTCTATATAAGACTGCCTTTTCTAGGGTTAGGGTTACCACGGGGGAAAGTGCACACACATCTGGAAATAGCAAAAATCTGTCAGTCCAGCTGAGACTCATTATTGAACATTATTAACCATTATGAAACTTTTTGGACTGATAAACTGAATGAAGAGAAAGGTGCATTCACCAAGGGTATGCAAGCTGTCTTTTCTGCAAGATCATTCACAAGTTGATTCAAGAGTTTTCACAAAAGTATTTTAGTTGAAAGAGAACCTGCCTCACAACAAGAGGATTATTTTGAGAAACCCCAGTAAAGAATATGCTTGGACTACATATTATATGAATTGTGGTTGACACTAAGAGAAAAAATAGAACAAAAAAGTAAACTAAAAGATAAAAAACATGCACAGTACATAGTTGTTTATTGTAACTATCACATAATTACAATAAACCAATAATCGAAAAATATCTGCTAAATTGGTTTTAGCAATGGCATATTAACGGAAAATGGGGAAAGAATAGAGCACAGGGCCTTGTGATGTGGTTGGGGCCAGTTCTTGGGTTGGATGGAGGGAAAATTCTTGGAAATAAGAGTGCTTTCACACCTGGAAATCAGGGTGCTTTCACACACACCACAACACTCCCATGCTAGGTTTTATAACACTGTTGTCTCTTGTCTACACCTTAGTTCTTGTCCAATGTCTTGCACTTTCTCACTCTCTACCTGCTGCAAGTAGATCTCAAATGCACCTGCTCATTAGAGGGCAAGCAATCAAAGGGTTTCTCATCGGTGTCAGAACTAGGGCGAAGTCTATTTTTGTCGATCCAAAGCCATGTTAGAAATACTGGATGTGGAAAGAACAAAAACACAATACAAGAAAGAAACAGCCCATCAGAAAGCAGATGCTTTCAGGAAATTAACCAAATTGCCTCAGGTGCACGGCTAAGCCAGTTTCAACCAACATAAAACCAGACTTTAACTCCCACACCCTGTGTCTCACCTGGGCGATAAGGTCAAAGGTTAGCAATCTAAAGCAGCACGAGCAGTGCATTGTGGGGGGGCCGGCCTCTCCTCACCTCTGACCAGTTGCCTGTGGTCCAGCTGGCGGGGCAGGGCAGGTGCGTGTTGCAGGGGGAAACGGCCTCGGGCCGGGGCAGGTGCTGGCACTCTGAGGGCTGCAGGGCTCTCTGCTCCTCCACGGCGACGCTCCGGATGCACAGGATGGTCCTCCTGGTCACCCCCGTGTCCCCGCAGCTCGCCGAACACTTCTGCCACTCTCCAACCCACCATCTGGAGCAGAATGACAGGAATTTCAAGCGGCCGCCACGGCATGACAAATTGCAGCTGTAACAAGGGCTCCTTTCACAAAAGGATGGAAAAAAAATGTTCTGCTGCTTTCTATTCATTTTTTTCCTCTCGTTTTTTTTGTCTTCTTTTACTTCAGACCATAACAAGGCCTCTCAGTGCTGCTGCAGAATCGGGCTGCAGGCACTTGGAGGTCTATGTACAAGGACTGCTCGGTGTCCTTGTACATTCAAAGATGTGTCCAACTCCTCCAGCTCCTCCTCCTCCTCCTGCCTCCGGACCACACATTCCTCACCGTTTCTCTCCCCTCCCTCCTCTCAGGAGCCTTGCCTCACCTGGCAGGGCACAGCTCCTCATTACAGCTGGTGCTTTTGTCGTCTGGCCGGGTCGCCGGGTCACAGTAGTGCTCCTCCACTATCCCAGAAGTCCGTTCCACACAGTGGACGATCTGTCGCCGAACACCTGGAAGGAGGAAAGGTCGGCGTGAGCACAGCTGGTGACGATGTGCAGACGCAGCCCTGCAGAACACAGCTCAGATGTGGCTGGCACAAAGAAGACCAAACAAATGCATGTACATGGGTTACACACACACACACACACACACACATGCACACACACACACACACACACACACACACACACACACACACACACACACACACACACATACACAGACACACACACACACACACACACACAGACATACAGACCCACAGACACACACACACAGACACGCATACAGACTAGAGACAGACTGAGGAACTGGAGAGTTGCTGAGTTCAGCCTGCAAAGACAGCAGCCAGCTGGGAGAGAGAGAACGACACCTGCAATGCAGCTGCCAGTGGCCTGGGCATAGCATCAGGATATGTGGAATGCTATAATTACCTGACCTTTTCCATCTGGACAACAGAGCCCGAGGCCTGGCAGCCACCATGCAGTGGTAACAGCACAGTGATTAAAAGACAAACGAACAATGAATCATCCTCAATACCAACGATACTTTCCACAGACACACACACACACACACACAAAATCAACCTGTTGCTGCTGCTATTTTTCTAAAAAAGAAAAAAAAAAAAACCACAAAAGCATGTTTTAAACAAGACAACTGAACTTCTCCTCAGATAAAAGGCAGAGCAACACACTCCTGGCATGACGCATCTCATCCAAAAAAGCATGCATCAGCGAAGAGAGAAAAACGGGGATTCGAGACCTTCAAAGCGGAGCAGCCCGTGAGGTGAAGCATGAGAGGCCGCAGGTTCTGTGGGGATAACGCACAGCTTTACATGATCCTCTGATGTTCCTGTCCCGCGTGTCTAGCCCCCACGCCCCCTCCCCCCCCTTCGGGTGATCCGTATCTGTCTGAGAGAATCACCCCCTTTCATCCCCCGCTCAGCCCCCACCGGTGCCATGTCATCCTCGCTGATTTATGCCTCTGTTGCGGTCTGTGAACGGCGGTGGATTTCAGCCGCACAATAACATGCTCCGTATTTCATGTGGGGGGAGGGGGTATGGAGGGATTGAAGGGAGTTCCATGCCATGTCAGGGGTCAGAGAGAAAGAGGATGCCATCAGATACGGGGGATCAGGCCTGGAGACTGATAGTGTGGAAAAAAAGGCCTACTGTTCTAGTTTCACGAGATCAGCCTGCGAATCCCAGCCTGCGAATCCAGTCTGAGCTGAGAACGGTTCACTCCTCTAACAATATTGAAGCAGGGCATGCCCCAACTGGCTACAGTACTCTAAATACACTGTATACTTCAGATCATCTGCGCACCTCGCCAATGACATACCAGCCCACTCATTGTAGGAAAGATTCTTTTTCTCTGCGACATTGAATTATCCAGGATTCAATCAAATGCCCACTGTCGCCTTATGGAGCGACATTGAATTATCCAGGATTCAATCAAACACCCACTATTGCTTAATGGAGGAGTACTATTCAATAAAAAATGACCCTTTCAAGAAAGGAGATGAGTACATAACAAAGTGACTTCCTTCCTCCGACTAGCCTTGTAGTTTTTCCAACAAATCTAGGGGCCATTCTGTTGTAATGTAATGCGGTGATTTTTTTTCATTCGTCTGCTCTTCATGATAACTTGGCAATTCTGTTTGAGTCCAGGGGTTAACGTCTTCTGTGTCAGTGACAATATAAATGACTCATGCCTCGCCACTCCAGTAACCGAGCATTACTGCATCGTATTAGCGCTGTATGCTTATACCTTCACAATTGTTTTCTTGTTGACGGGCTGTGCTGAATTTTTAGTGGATTCCTAGCTGCGGGGAGAAGGGCTTCTGTATGCCGAGATCGGAGAAACGGCCTCTTAACGAGTTTCCCGGCGTAGAGAAAAGCGAGCGTTCGGCAAGCACTGCCAGCGCACACCTCTCCTCAGCACAGGGGCAAAGCGTTTCAGGGCCGCAGGTTCCGTGAGACCATCAGAGGAATCTGTGCTTCTGTTCACAGTTACTATGGAGTCGTGGGTTGTCACTCACACATATACGCACACATGCGCTAACACACCCACACACATGAGCACACACACACAGGTATATGAACACGCAAACACATGCAGACATGAACACACTCACACACACACATACACACACCCACACACACTCACAAACAGACACACTCACAGACGCACACACTCACACACATAAACACACACATGCACACACAAACGCACGCACACACACACACACACACACACTCACATACACAAACAGACACACACTCACACACACAGACACCCACACACAAACAGACACACACAGACACACACCCACACACACACACACAGACACTCACACTCTCACACACATGCACACACACACACACACAAACAGACACACAGACACACACTCACACACACAGACACACACTCACACACACACAGACACACACACACACACACACAAACAGACACATACACACACACACACACACACACACACACACACACACACACAAAACAGACACTCACATACACAAACAGACACACACAGACACACACAGACACTCTCACACACACACACACACGGTCACACACACACACGCTCACACACACACACACACACACTCACAAACAGACACACTCACAGACGCACACACTCACACACACACACACATACACACACACATGCACACACACTCACACACACACACACACACACTCACACACACACAAACAGACACACACAGACACTCACATACACAAACAGACACACACAGACACTCTCACACACACACACACACACACTCACACACACACACACACACACGGTCACACACACACACGCTCACACAACACACACACACACACACTCACAAACAGACACACTCACAGACGCACACACTCACACACACAGACACACACAGACACTCACACACACACACACATACACACACACACACACACACACACTCTCTCACACACACACACACTCACACACACACACTAACACACACACACAGAGGCAGGGGCTAGGGTGACGCGCTGCCGGCTCCTCGGCCGCTTTGCTGTCGGAAGCGCATCGTCAGCCTCCTACACAGAAACGCAGTGAATTCACAGCAGCCCCGCTAAGAATTTGCAAAAGCGAGAAATTGGTTTTCCGCACAGTTACTGAAGATAACGCAACTCATCCATGCTGGCTCAAAAGGACCCTGCCAGGCTGCTGCTGCATATTCACACATGCTGTTTTTCAACCAGAAATCCGACTGCTATTACAGCTATTAGTTTCCAGTCATGCCTTTCTGGCCCAACGCAAAGCACTAAGATCCAGACGTGAAACAGAATACCCCTGAAATGCAGTCTTCATTCTAAAATTTACATTCAGGCACTTGGCAGGCGTTCCTATCCAGAGAAATTACCAAAGCAAAGGCACAAAGTGCATATCATAAGGCCAAATTTACAACAATACATACAGGAAATGAATATGAGTCCTTGAGCTACAAATTGCTATGATAACCACTGCCATACAGAATATAATAAGTGCCAAAATAAAAAATGAACAACAAGTTCAATAACACCCCACAGCAACATACAAGAAAAGGAAGCATTTAAGTGTTACAGCACGGTATGGGAGCCAAGACGGAGGCTGAAGTGATGGATCTTAAGTCATTGAGTTGGTTATGTAGAAATACATGTCACCTAGTTATACTGTGTTGTCAGAGTGGCATCGGTCACCAAGTGGACAGTGCCATATCAGGTCACAGGCCCACAAGAAGGCTGTACCAGGAAGTGAGCACACAGGGAACACTTCCAGTCTCGTCAGCAGGCACATAATACCACCCTACTCTCAAGGAACTGCATTCCTGGAGGTTTATAATCTGTGCCTGTGTATTATTTAAAAAACGCCCTCTAAGCGCATGCGATTACAACAGAGCCACTTAATTAAGGAATGTTCCTGTCATTTTACGTAAGTTCTCCTAAACAGGCAAAAAAAAAACCCCACTACAAACAGTAGAACTCTGTAGCCATCTGTGTTGAGAACTCATTCAGAACTCAAAGAGCACCGCAGACTAAAAGTCTTTACTGAGGAATCCTCTGGCTTGGAGCTTGAAGCCCCACCCTGCTGTGTGTGAAAAATGGTGGATGAACAGAATTTTTTTTCTCCACCATACATAAACCAGGAGGAGCAGGATGTTGTCTATCACAAATCAAACAACCCAGGGCTGAACAAAATGACTGTCTGAGGACCAGTCTCTGTGGGACCAACAGCAGATTTCGGTGGAATCCATCCGGCAGACCGGGATGCAGGTCACTTCCCCCAAGACTTCCGCAGATTATAGCAAAGACGTGATTGACAGACCATTCCCTTTTCATGCGTTTTGTAGTGTATAATTCTATATCTATGCTGTGCTCTTGAACGGCCATGCACATATCTGAGCAGTATACGGGCCCGATAAATAGCAGGTAAGGTAAAATAGCTGGGCTGACAACATGCCATCAGACATTATAATACATTCATATAACATCTGGCAATGTTTTTAAAATATTTCTGTCTCTGCTGCTTTTGAGGAATCAGCTAAATTTACATCAACCCGTATGACATTACATGGAGCTGTGCAGTTTACAGCACAGACAGAATTATTTGTATCTCTCTGAACCTGTAATTGGCATTGAGAAGTTATTCTCAATGCAGCTGCAGAGCTCTGAGCAACAAAAGTGTTTGTACTGACAATCCTGCACTTTCAAAAGCATCTAACTACCATCGGGCAATATAAAGCTATGTGTATCACAGTTTGCTTTTAAAACCTTATTGACTACAGTAAAAAAAAAAAAAAAAAAGAAAAAAAACTGGGGAACTAGGAAAACTAGGGAAAAAACACAAAAGCACAAATCAAAAGCATAAATTTCTAAGGCATGCAAAACCCAGTTTTACTCAGTCTTCCTTAAAAACCACATGCTGAGACCAAAACACATTATTTATAAAACTCATCAAAATCATCAATTTAATTACAGAAATGATCTTATGAAAAAGAAACTTGTTACAAATTAGCTATATTCGATGTTCAATAAGACATGAGCCCTGAATTACAATTTGGTAAATCGTATTTTTATGTATCTGCATAAGTATAGGTCATATTACTAATTTAGGAGTCCTTCATTTGTCTGGGACTGTACGTTTTCATTTACTTAACAGCAAAAGCCTTATGCATATGCAAAAAAATATATACTCCAAGCCTGATGAGTCCGTGGCTGCTTGCTTGTGTGTTACTGCATGGATCTTCCAGGGCTTAAGGAAAGCTCAGCTGGTCATAAAGGGACTGTAAAACTTCAGTCTCCAGGCACACAGACACCCATACACAGAGGGAGAAGGGACTACCATGCTAGCATATCTTTACAAATAGACAATTATGAATCATGAACTACTGACATGCAGTGACCCCCCCAACTCCTCCTAAGCCACTGCGTAATATTGGAACCTCCAAGTGTTCCACAGGTAGATATCATTCTGTATCACCCCTTCCTCAGCTTGGCCAAGGCTCCAGTGCACTACCATGAAGCCAAGCATTACATAACATGACATTATTGTCATTTAGCAGACGCTCTTCTCCCAAGCAATTTAAATAGGTTGCAGTTTCACATATTATCTATTGAGGCAGCTGGATGTTTGCTGAGGCAATTCTGGATTGAGGGTTTGCCCAAGGGTACAACAGCAGTGCCCCGGCCAGGGAGTCGAACTGGCACCCTTTTGGTTACAAGCCCTACTTGTTACCACTACGCCACACTGCTGCCCCACAGAAGCTACACAAGCTCATCCCTGGCAGCATCCCTTTGAAACAATGATTTCATAGCCTGCTACAGTAATGATTAATTTCAAAGTGCCACTGTTTACCATTTTAAATTATACAGCTGTTGCTGCTGCTACTACACGGTGATGTATTCACGCTTTGACTGAAGCATTGAAGAGCTGCCAAACAGTCCTACCTTCTAACCAGGCTAAAAAAAAAAAAAAAAACTAAAGATCTCTGTGATCGCTATTCAAGATTTTGCTTTTTATTTTGAGGTCACATATCTGACCCCATGCACCTCTGAATTAGTACTACATATTACCTTGCAAGAGAATGCATATAAAAATTATGAATAACATTTCATTACAGTTTTGCAGGTGTTCAGGAAAATGGAAGTAAAGGTTTGAGCTTTGACTTTTGTAATGTTTGCTAACGGTCCCAAAAATGTGTTTCACAATCTTGGTTATACAATATCTCTGTCTCTATTTCCCAAACATATATAGCTAATCCACTGTAAGCCTCTAATGTTGCATAAGAACTTTCCAAGAGCTGTTTGCATTATTCAGGATTTCCTTTTTGTAGCAGTTACTTGCCAGACAGACACAAGTGCAATGACTGACACAACTCATTTCAATAAATCAAATTTATAAATCCCACTTATCATCCTACACTGAATATTAAAATAACTACAGCCTGACCAATATGAAGTCTATAAACACTGGTGTCAATATGAAATAATATACTTTGTCCTGCTCTGCTAGTCCAATTATGTTCAGTGGGAGCTCAGTAGAGCAAGACTGAGGGACTTCCAGAAGTTATGTACACCTACAATGTTTGTAATTGGAATGAGATCCTTGAAGTGTGCTTAGCTGAGTTTTACTTCCTAATAAATTCATACCTCCAGTTTTGTAAATTTGTGAGCAGTTTATTATGTGTCTGGACAAAGTATATTTTTGAGCGCATGAGGGAGAGAATCCACCCTGGGTGTTCTGGCAGCATTACAGGAAAGCAAATAGAGTGCATGTCTAAGGGTGTCCCAGAATTAGTTAGTTCAAAAGAAGGATTAAAAATTCAACAACCCTATGTTTCAATAATTATATGTTTTCCAAAACATTCAGGGAAATTGCATTTTATCTGCTAAAAATGTGGCAAATTCAAACTGTGGCATCATAAACACAATTATCTCAAATGTATTTGTTTTTAAAAATGAATGAGCCCCAGAGATAAAAATGTCACAGAAATCACACCTTGAATAGAATACACAGAATATCCTCTTGTAGGACCAAAATGTCCATTTATCTAGGGACAGAATTAATTTTCTCTCGCAAATAAACTAATGTCAGGGTTCTATATTGTTCAAAGTACTTCTAATCTAATTTGAATGTCAAATATAATTGGACAGAAGTAGATGTCAAGAGCAAAATAGTTTTCTTTTATTTTAATTAAAGTTCTCAGCTGGTCTTCATCCCACCGCAGTGTAGCTGGGCAAAAAGCACAATGGCACCGCTGAACAGATGTTAACGCTGAAACGCCACAAATTTATTTCCCAGCCTAAGCAACGACTCAGAATAGCTGGAGGTGAGCCAAACTGGAGTGGGAACCCTGTGACAGAGAGGAGAAGTGGGCCATTCAGTGAATTACAGGTATGTAGACATTCTCGTGAGGAACCTGTCTGATAGCATGGTGGGTGCACAGTGACCAGCTACAGACTGTCAGCACACACAAACACAGCGAGAAAAGAAGAAGCCACTAACAGCCATTACTGCAGCTCAAAGTACACCTAATGTCATACCATGTTTGCCTGTTAAACTCATTTCACAAAGGGCAAGGTAACCAATACTTTCTTCATGCAGACATACTGTTTAAACAGAGGCTAAATTACATTTCAAGAGCCGATAAGGGCAAATTGAACATGAAAGAATGAACATTCAGGAAATCCACTGTACAGCCCCCCCATAGAAAAGGTGACATGCAGGAACATCTCTGCTAATGAGAAATTGCTGATTTGCAGGGACATGGAAATGCTGAATTAAGGTTGACAGAAAACAAACAGACGATAATGAAGGTGGTTTGTGTCAACACCGAGTTTAAGGGAGATGAAACGCGTTCTGCTGGAGACGCCTCCCAAAAGGAGCTGTCAGGCGGTTTTGTGAAGGTGTAGGAGGAGAACCAGCCCTCACCTCATTTAAAAAAAAACTCACAAGCTCTTTCCTGGTTTTCTCATCTCCCTGCAGTGCTGTTCCTCTGCTTCCTGCCTGCTCTGTGTTTTTTTTTTTTTCTTGAGTCGACATGTAAATGCTGTGGATAAATAAAGATTAGCAAACACAGCATTTGACACCAGCTGTCAGGGAATTCTGATACCGCCGTCAAATCTGCATCTCGCAAGGCACAAAAGAGCGGCCCCAGATAGCTCCTCACCCCGGCTCATGTAAAACAGATAAGGCTAATGCAATCGCCCGTCTTCTCCGAGCTCGGAGTCCTTGCAGCTGTTGCTCCGAACCCCAATGCCGGACCCCTGCATGAGCCCCTGACCTAAGAACAGGCGCTGAGCCCCCCCCCCCCCATCCCCACCCTCTGTGAATGAGGGGTGATTGAGTGCAAAGAACCACACAGTAAAATTCAAGCCTTCTCCTTTCTCTCCACAAGTTTAATGAGGCTGAGGTAAGCCCAACCGTGAGCATTAGTAGGCAAGATGCATAAATACAAGATAATTCTAGCTGTCAAGAAGAAAGATTTTCTTTTTTTAAAAAAAAAAAGGGAAAAAACCCCCTACCAAGACATTCCAAACCCAAACAAGCCCAAACCATCGCGCTGACAGTTAGTCTCCTCTGGGGTGTAATAAGAACTGTTGGTAATATAGAAAGTGTCAACACCCACACAGTCTGTCACTGGTGTGGTGGGATGACCTCAGCTGCACATTGCTAACCTTGTGTATCAGTAATCAAGTCTCTCTGAACACTGAATTACCATTTTCAGTCTATGCACACATGCTGTGGCAGAGGTTCTTGTTTGACATGCTAATCAGACAAATGCCCTGAAAAAAAAAAAAATCCCCAAATAAACTGAAATGACACAGTGGTCCCACAGAACTCTGACTGACTGGACACAGTGAGCGTTAAGTGGAAGCTCACGACTACTTCATCAATAAGAGATCCTATGGTCCTAACTCATAGGCTGGTAATAGGCATAATTCGCAGTGTCAGTGCATAGCATATAATGGCTATCTTTAAACCTGCTTTTCTGTGTACAATCAACAGAAAAAATGAAGGAAATGGAAAAATAATGTCCAGCCAGCGTTGCAACAAATGAATGGAGGTATATTTTGAACAACAAAAAAAATGCATCTCAGAGAACAGGCCTCCTATTGTATCACACAACACAACTGCAACCAGAATAAGATCAATTTACTGCCAAAGAGCACAAACACAAAATGACTGCTGTGATTCAACCTGCTAACGCTTGGGCAAGCAAAGAGATTGCAGCTTCCCTGCTGGCCGTTCAACACTGTTTGCACGGGGGGCAAAACTGAGTGTTTAATCTGGGGTGTGAGGAAAGAAAAAAAAATCATTCTTGGTGCTGATCCATCAGACAACACAGACTGTACGAGTTCAGCACGTGTGGGAGGGTCTGATCTGATAGCACTGCTGATAACAAAAAGAAAAAAAAATGATGACCAAGCTTTAGCCAAAGGCATTGCATGCCTTTCTCCTGAAAGTGAGGGTGGGTGGCTGGGGGTATGGGTTTCTCCCTGTCTGAAACTGGAGTGAGGTAAAGTACAAAAGGAGCTGGAGCAGAACCAGGAGCGGAGGTCTCCGGAGGCCGGCCATCACTCCTTGCTGCTCCAGGACTGATAAGTCCAGGCGACTGCACAGCATCCATCAGCGCCCCTTCTCCTGTCAGAGGCGGTCGGCGTACGCTTCAGAACACCGGCTCCTGGGCTCAGAGGCTCACGTCGCGCCGCGCTCTTCTCCAAGACGGCTCCTCAAGCTTTGAAAAAGGAGCTCGTGTGGCTCGTAAGGGTCGTAAGCTTGTGGAGCGGCCCCTTGAAAAGGGATGGCACTCTAACCCAGAGCCGCACACAAACTTTTTCCAGCAATGACCCAGAAACCTCCACTCCTGCTTGCTGCGACCCATCACCAAACGAAACTGGAGTTACCTCAGGGCAACCAATTACGCACCAGTTCTCTGTACCTTTTACAACTACGTGATTTGAATACTGGGCAGGTAATAGAGGTAATAGTGTGAAGAGGCTCGAATTGCTCAAAATGGCCAAAAGCTAATCACAAAAAAGCAGAAAATTAAAATTGATTTTGCAGTGTGTCCATTAATGTGACAGCTCTCTGCTAAAATAGGACAAAGGTTTTCAATTGGGCTTTCGGTGCCTTCATCACTAGCTAGCTTAGTAGGTAAAAGCGGAAGAAGAGGCTTCTCAACTGACAAATCTTATTTCCCAGAACATTCTGAGAATGCTTCATTAAAGTTGTGGGAATGTTTTGGGAATGTTACATTATGATTCTCTTAATGTATTTAAGGAAAGATTTCTTGATGTTCTCAGAACTGGAATTTTTTGGTTGTGTTGTGAAGGCATGCAGTAGATCTATCAAAGTTTGTCAAGGCAGTTTGTCAAAGATGTCAGCCAAGCTTCTTCTCATCCAAAAAAATGCTCTGCTGATGCAGGATTGTGGGCTAATAAAAATATCCACAGTTTGTCCTCCGGTTGAATGATCCCTGCCAGAACTCTCCCCCTAGACATCCAGCTCACCTCACATGCTATTTTTGTGTTGCTTATATCTGTAGAATTGAATATTGTTATCTAAAATCATCAAAAAGGTTTTACTTAGTCGTGTTCTAATTTTGTTGTATTATAGTAATTACAAATCGTTACAATCCTGCTGCTGCCTCACATAGTTTGTGCAGCATTGTTCTAATGTAATGCAGGTCAGTCCAATCTCCATCCATGAGTGTCAAGCAGAGAGAGAGGCCAATTTTGGGTAAAAATGGGCACTGTCCAAAAATCCATCTCTTTTATTGCTGCATAGAAAAGGAAAAGGCAGAGGGTTTCGTTTTTACAGTTTAAAGCAGGGAGGACTCAGACACAAGTGGATCTCTCAGCCCTCCTGAGTCAAGCTGCACTCTGTAACCACAAGACCACCAAACCACTAAACTCTGATGAACTTGCGCTGAGAAGTCCCAGCTTGCCAAAATGGTGAGCGGCCAAATTTGTCCCGTCACAGAGGCTTAGTGGCGTGAATACCTACCCATATCTAAAAATATGTTTTAAAAAAATTTGGTCAGGGATCCTAAATGCTGAAAAACTCCTGGAGAATGTCCCCTGCCCCCAAACCCATTTCTACCTGCAACTGCTGATTTTAGACCAAATAAGCCTGTGCCTCTGCAGTTTCAGTCTATGAATAGACCACTGGAGACCTACAGCAGACTTCTCAATCATAAGCTCCGGCTGTCACAGACCGGGGAGAACAGACCTCATTAACACTTACTCAGGTCACTTGGGTCTACTGTATGCGATGCATCTACCTCCCAGTTCCCCCTTGACTTAAGGGGTTGTTGGTTTGCGTTTTACACTCTTATGACAAAATAACTCTGAATTTCATGAAATTGCATTCGGGAGAGGGCAGGTTGATCAAAGACTTCATTCCGTCGTGTATTATCTGAGACAGACAGTCTGTGGCTTATTTTGGGGTAATTACAAACTCATTTAGATTACAGGTTTAGCATTCAAGCATACTTGGTTTTGATATGATAGCAGCTTATATACTAGCACTGTCACTTCAACTGATTACTTTTAAACTCCCACCCCAGAAAAGATAGTTATTCATTCAAAACTTTCTGTTAAACTCTAACATTTGGGTTAGGAAATGTGCAAAATCAACAGTCGTCTGATTACCTGCAGCATGAAATAATCATTTTTAAGAGCAAAGGCCAAAATTAACAGCCATTTACATCTGCATTTTTATGCTAAAAACCTCTTAACTCAATTGCTTTGTAATTATTGTGCATACGTCAAGGAAAACTTCATGCGGAAACCCAAAGTTTGGATGAAATAAATTATTCACGCTTCCTATAAATTTGATATCCTGGGGCATTCAAGGGGATTATTCATGGGGAAAATCAAAGATTAAAGGGAAAAAGGAAAGTCTTAGGTCATGTCAGCTCCTCTGTCAGTGTTAAGAGCAATTACCACTCCCCCTGGGTAACAGTGAGCCATTACTGCATCTATATTTCAGCACAACAGCCTGTCTTCTAAACAAACTCCCCATATGCCATCATTAAAAAAAAGCATACAGAGGCAAATCTCTGCGTCACTGCATACATCCTTAAAGGCCATGAACACCGCAGAGAAAAGATCAAAGAGCAAATGTGAAATTTGACAAGACAGGAGAAATCATTGAGGACAAGCATTTTCATGGGTTCAGACTTCGCAGCATGGAGCTGCAAGTGATCAAACAGTGAATTACTCTCAGAATCCATTTAAAGCTGCCAGCAGATGGGCTCTCAACATAAACTGCACATACATCCAAATTTTATACATTCTGTAATACATATACAATATGTATACATCAGAGGTAATGCATTATTTACATACAAATATATACATACAGATATATACAAATACTATACATACTATATATACTAGTATACTATACATACTATACTATATGTGTGTATGTGTGTGTGTGTGTCTGTTTTCTAGAAACTACAGGACAATAAATTACAGTAAAAAATCTGGCAGTTAATAAGAGAGAAAAAGAAATGAATGCTTTTTTGAATGGGAGGAGACCTTGAAACAGATGGGATCTCTGGTGACTTGTGCATCTTGAAAGAAAAGTAAAAATTACTGCTTTAAAGAATGTTTTCGAAAGGTGTCAAAAGTTTCCATTGACTGAACACAGTCAATTATTTTGTTGTGGAGCACCTATCAATTTCCTGCACTTTCTCTATACAAGATTTAAAGTTGAAAAAGAATCTTAAACAAAAAGCATTATTTAAATTTAAGCCATGCTTGATCTTTTTTTAACGCATACTTTTATTCTGGAGGTGAAGATAGAATGTGTGGTGAATTTTATTAATTCAAATACCAACTCAGATTCAAGTGGATTCAAGTGTAAAGAAAACAAATTAAAATACATTATATTCTGCTTGTTAATAAATATTGATTAACCAGATCTCCTCATGTTGCTACACCAACAAACTATAGTTTTGTGGCTGTAACATTAATACATTTCCCACAAAAAAATGCAATATCCACAATGCCTGACTGCAAATATGCCACTCTTTCACAACTACTGATAAGCCACTGTCCAGCTACACTTGGCAGACTGTCCTTAACACATATTTATGACTCTTTGGCTCCAAAATTCCCCTGTTGCTAACTCATGCTGAACTTGTTAAAACAGAGCATTCAACATGAATTCATGAGGAGCAAAAGCTGAGAAAAGGATAGTGTCTGGCTCTCCTCTGCCCAGTATCTTTCAGTAGCATGTTCTGCTATACCCAACATGGCAAACATTTTAATATTTGATTTTGCAAATAAAATGCCAAAAAGAGAGAATGCGAGTGAGAAAAGGTTAGCTCATCACTGGATTTCATTGTAAAATTTCAAAGTAAAAATGACATCACCATCAAGTGGCTTTTGCAAAAGTGAGTTGTGTGATCAACTTTACTCAAAATGCACTGCCAGTTACACGTCCTCAGCAGTGTCTTACCTGTCCCACAGGTGGCGCTGCACTCTGTCCACGAGCCATATTGCCACAGGAAGTCAGGGGCAACTATGTCATTGTCAGAATCCGTGAGGGTCGCGCCTCGGCTGATGGTGTACTCATAGCGGACCCCAGGGTTAGTCTCCTGAAACAGTAACTGGAACACACAAGAACAAGCCAGCTGAGGAGAATATTGAGAGAACACACAAGGCCAACACATGACACTGACACACACACACTTCCATGTGATCTCTCACACACATAACACAAACACACACATACGTGGATGGACAAATACACGCATATTCAAACACACACACACAAACTCTGTCACACACACACACACACACACACACACACACACACACACACACACACACTCTCTCTCTCTCTCTCTCTCTCTCTCTCTCACGCACATAACCCAATCACACGCATGGATGCACAAACACACGCATACTCAAACACACACACACACACATACACACACATTGATAAAGCACATACACACATAAAACACATGTACACATACACACACCTCCACACGTATATAACACAGGTTCGGAGGTCATGTTTTTTTAAGCAATCCATTAGTTCCGGTGTGGTGGTGTTTGTCACCTGCTTGGACACGGTCGTGTTTTACCTACACGCTCATTAGAGGAGATCAGAGACCGCAGCTGTGGCGCTGCAGAAAGGATTCAGCGAGGTGAACTCCCACCCCAAATCTCCTGGGATTTTCAGGTTCTCACATCGATTTCCTCCCTGTGCTAAAGTTTCCACAGAATTCCACGGCAACCACACATTCAAGAATTTTCATTTCCTTCTACGGAAACTTCCTTCAGATGCTCCAGGTCAAGCGTCCCACGTTTTTTTTTTTTTTCCTCCCTTGCACAGGGCAGTGCTCTTTCTCAAACATGCCTCACTCAAGCACTGCTACAAATCTTAAGAGCTTTTGGTCACAGTCATAGATATTCCTGGAAACAGATGATGCTCTTGCCTGTGAGATGTATTCACACTTCTCTTTGAAGAGCTTCAAATAAGCCCTCGGTCTTTGAAAATGGTGACAAAAGAGTGTCTGGCTGCAGTCTGTGCAATCAAACAGCATGACTGAATTGCATTCAGATTTTCCCTACCCCTTGCCAACTAGAGAGCACAGTGTAACCCAGAGAACCAGAAGGGAAAAACAGCGAGAAAGAAAGAAAAGATAAAGACAAATGAAAAGGTATTATAGGTTTTTACAACTGCTTTCACTGACTGTTCAAAACACTCTTGAGTATAACTCTTACCACAAATAGTCAAAGCGAGTTGCAAAATTCTAGCCTTAAGACACAGAATATTAAGTTTTCATACAAAATGCAAAACTCTTAACCACCTACTCTAAATACTCTAAATACTAGCACCTCATTTAAGGACAGCGTTCCAATGCTGATTACTCGTAATGCAGATGACTCAATCAGAGAAACATATGTTTACAATTATGTCTCATCACCTCTAATGGCCTGTGCAAGAATGCAAGGCTAACGCAACTGATAATAGCTGCAGCCCTGCAGGACAAGGCTGACACAAACTGCAGCGCTGTTTCCTGACAACACGGAGGAGGAAGGCGAAGCTGACATTGAAAGTGGATGGGCTTGTTCTTAAAGTCAAGGCCACGGTCGTTTTAGAAGGTGTACAACCATTTCGAACGGAATTACAGCAACAGCAATTGGCCGTGCTGTAGGCATTGGTCTCACATTGCAAGCAGCTGTACTGGTTGTCCAATCAGACCTTTAGAGGCCAACTGTAACCTCTACTATTGAAGTGTTTCACACTGAGAATCCGGTCGATCACACAGTTTTATGAATTGTATGCTCAGTATTGCTGACATTGCCCAAAGTGTGTTTGGGTAGCACTATTGTAGTGCTGGTGTGAAATTATTTTTAAAGTGTTGCTCTTCCGTACTGTACTTAATAGGTTACATTACTAGGGCAGCCATATCCTCACTGCAGAGCAGAAAGGAGGAAGCATTTAACATAATGCTGGCAAAGAATGACTGAAGGACATCCAGCAAAGCGTAACAGCAGAAGAAAACATGTTCCAAAGGGCCATCAGCAAAACAACCAAATGCATTTTGTAAAGGAACAAAATATCCATAAAGCACATTCCTTTGGTAACGTTTTCAAAGAAATGTAGCGTGAAGGACTTGCGATATGAGTATATTTAGTTGTGGGCATACAGCAATTTACAGTAACTGCAACAACACTGGTATGAACAGTAAGACGGTTTGTGAATGGGAAGTATGTATGCGTCTTGTGTGTGTGCGCTTGCGAGTTATGCTGTACAGTAGAAATGGAGAGGTTGTGAAGAGTGGTCTATGAAACTCAGTAATGCACACATATTGTTATGTATCCACTGTTTCAGTGAAAGATAAGAGTTAAATGCAAGTATTCACTGTGGTGAGATTCTACGTGTTGAATCATCTGAGCAATCTGAGCAAGTGTCGGTTGGAATGTCAGGCCAGGAAGACATACACTGATGCGCTTAGTGCAGAAGAGACACAGCAATGTGTACTGCTGTATCAGAAAGAGGACTCGTGGCCATACAACTGTGCACAGCTGTTCTGGATGTACTGCACACGCACACTTGCCTTGTATATCCATATGCTGGGAATACACCTGTTGTGGTCTGGGTCGATGCGAATTTACACCACGCAGTGGGTATAAGATACCGGTTTTCAGCAGTGCCACACGATGCTCCTCCAAGCCTATTCATATTTTCTCAACCCAACAGAGGAAGCGTTTTCAGCCTGGAGGTGGAGACACTTTGTCCACCACTCTAACAAGCAAGCCAACCTCATCCAGGCCATGGGTGAGGCGTGTAATAACATCACAGCACAGCAGGGTCAGGGGTGGATAAGGCACTCCCAGAGATTTTTCCCACGGTGCATTGCCAATGAGGAAATAAGATATGATGTCAATGAGAACATGTTGCCACATGCAGAAGGCAGGCTCAGTCCATAATGATATGTAAATAATTGTCACTTAGTACAATTAAACTTATTTGTATTACTGTTTAGAATAATTATAATGTCTTCACTTTCTCCATTCTTAATGATCTGTAATCTCCTGAGTTTATACAGCTATTATTTTGTTATATTAAAAGTGTAATTATGTAATTATGTTCTTGTTCTTTTAATTTGGTCCTGTTCTTTTAATTAAACTTCAAGTTCAAAGCTATTTTATTATTTGGAGCACTTACTTTTGGACTGTAAGAGGTGAAGTACTTGTGAACCCAGCACATTCACTGTGCACTGGTTACAGGTTACTGGTCAGAGCACTTTGGCCCTTTGTGGTAGGAGCAAACACTTTTGCAAAGTGTATTAACAGATGAGTCAAAGTCATTGTAAAGAAAACTTTAACAGACGTATGGCGGTGATATGGGTAGAAATAATTTCTAATTCATTATTAAAAGTTGTGTATGGTCAAATTCTGCACTGGAGGGCACATATCACACTGAGTGCTGACTAGATATTCCATCTGGATCAGTTTGTAGTAATGTAATGTAGCTCCTGGTATTGGCCACTGATCTGTGGGGGGTGTCACTGGTCTCAAATGGAGAGCCTTTTATCCTTTGAGGAGAGATGGAGTCACAGCAATACTCCTTAGAAACCATCATCACACCTTGCTCAGCTCTCCTGGATCAGGATAATGTGATTAACCGGCACAAACATTTACACACCTGGACTAATCTTTGCTGGAGAGAGACCGAGCCCTACAAATGGCCATTCCCCCCCCCGTGGGCTAACTGTCAGAGCAAGACACACCATGCGAAGATCTAGGACGTTCTCCGTGGGGAGTCCTGGCCAAAGGCGTCAGGCGCTGCTCCTATCCTGCGCCACGGAGATGGTTAGAATGCAGAGAGGCGCGCGTTCCGAGCTGTCACAATCCACAGGCTCACAGCCAATCAGAGCCCGCCCACTGGGAGAGGCTGCCGGTGTCGAAAATAAGCAGTGGGAATGCAATCGGCTCTCAGCTGTCGTCCAGTAGTTCCTAACTGGAACAGACTTGTGTGTGTTCTGGCAAGATTATTCCCCAAAAACCCCGTGCTCCAGTGACACAGCTGCTGCATTAATTGAACAGTCAAGATTCGCTGGAAGTGCTGAGATTTTTTTGGATTAGTGTAATGCCTAAAAAGGCCCTGACAATAAAAACGATACACAACCGTGTTCCCTGTTCCAGCCGCCCGGCCAAACAAACAGCACAGAATGATCCCTGGGGCTAATCTGCCAGCTTTCACAGCCATGTCCATTCCCTTCTGTTATTCAAAGACTCTGCTATTCAAAGACCTAGGTTAGGGCAGTACCCTGTGTAGTCAGAACTGCTGTCACGATAAAACTGCGTTCAGCTGTAACAAACTTCAAGGGGATAGAGAGTTCTAAAAAAGCAGTCCAAATATGAGGGAGCTTTGGGAAGGATTTCAATTAATATGCAAAACATGCATTTTTTTCACACTTATGATATACATTTATACGGACATGTGGCATGAGTTGTCTGTAATCAGACAAAGGATGCTGTCTGCTGGCAGCAAAGTCAGACTCTCTGATGAAGATGGAGTGGAAATCCTTTCACAGCCAAAGACATAAAAGCTGCTTTTAACAAGACCTCTGATTTTTTTTTAATAAAACGGTGTCATTCACCAGCCACACACAGCATCTTGATCACATTCATCTGGCTTTTTCGCATCAGTTTTTTAATGGGTCATTCATCATAATAATGAAACAAATAATGGCTGTCTATAGTGACAGAGAAGCATGAAAGTCACCCCCCTGACAAAAGGGGAGAACATTGCATCCTCGTTAAACGGAACAAGTGCCTAACTGTAACTGACTGCACGTCATAATAACAGTTATTATAATGGTGCCCTCAATGCCCCACCGAAGACAGATTGGGTTCTTGTAATGAACAACAGAAACAACACAGCGTCATGCTCAATAAAGACATATTCACCACTTCCTTGCCTCCAGCCTCTCTCTCATGCTGAGGAACAATGTGACCCAGGTCTTATACAAGCCAACTTATTTGATTTATTAAAAATTCAAGAACAACAGTGGACCACCTTCACATAATCCCACCCTCAGCCTACCTGACTTTGACTCTTCCCTGTCTGAGAGACAGTGGACTTGATTTGGACAGATGGACACTGTTCCCTGAGCCAACAAAATCTGCAGATGTGCATACCATTAATGGTAGGTGACTCTCCCAAGAAGCTAAGCAGCCCTGATGCAGGAAAACAAGACAAGACTCCAGAGCTTTCCACCTGGGATTTGACCTGTCTACTACTGGTTATATCCTTCTTTATCCACACTGCCATACCGCCACCCTACATGTTCAAGATTCAGGCTCTGGCGCAGAAACTGAGGTCAAGGGTAAACTGAAGAGAAGCTGGCCCATGTACACATACCTAGCGGTTCTCTTGTGAAAGACTGTTGAAGGAATTCATGCCCAGAGCCAAAAATAAATATGCTTTCTGCCAACACAAAAAAAAGTATATGAAATACAGCCCATTTACTGACTTAATGGCCTGATTTTTCTTGCTGTAAGTTGGGAATTCCTGAGAGAGAGAGCTGTTGTCTCCACATCTCCCACGTGCATTGAAACTATTGAGATCGACTTGCTGCCGATCTCTTCCGTTGTGACGGCACAATGCAGTCCGCCAGAGGATGCAATATCAGATCATATGAGCTATTCATAGAAAATTCTGATGTACAATGTACAATGAATGGGAAAACACATTTCTTAAATGTGTTAAAAAACCCTGGGAAAACACATTTCTTAAAAACAAACAGAAATACAAAGCATATACAAAACAAATACAAAATATAAACATATTAAAGACAGGACATGACCAAAATAATCAGGCCCATGTTAAATCGTGGCAGTCTGCAAAGTTACTTTTGGTATGTATACTATAAATTGTCAGTCAGTTTGTAGTCAGTCAGGTTTTTATGCCAATATTGATTTTTTATGCCAATTTATGCCAATATCGATATATATATATATATATATATATATATATATATATATATATATATGACATATATTTACATTGTGGCCCACAGTATAACATACGTATGATACATATATTAGCTTCCAGATTTGCAGACCTTATTTTTAGATATTTAAGAAAATAACTGTAGTAGTTAAAGTAAGTAAAAGTCAATATAAAATTATCCAAAAGCAGTTCATATTCAAGAGACAGCTTCTGCTTGTCTGTAGCTGGCAGAGAGAGACTCCAGCTCTCCAGAGCTACACCTGGATGGATGTGACAGGCTCCGGAACACAGAGTCCAACCCACAGATAGGATCATTGCTGCAGCACCATACCAGTCATTTCTCAGTCTCCTGCCACAGCAGATGGTTCTGTACCCTGACCCCCCCCCGAGCATGGAACATTTGCCAAGGGACTGCGGATCCCCCTCATCTCTCTGCCTCCTCTTCCCCCTCTCCCGTCCCACATTGCTAATGAACCACACTGTCACTTTCATGTGCTTGGCCCCGAGAACGCTGGATTCAATTAAAAGCGTGATATGACACTTAAGAAGTGTGTTCTCCATTATTAATGAAAGTGAAGATTGGTCAGACCTTCTCTCCTGCCCTCTTCCTGTTCTTCTACAGTACGTCTAATCAGGAGTTAAGGGGAAATAAATAGGCAAATGGAGTCCCTACATATTTCTACAACTGTTAAATAAATGCATGCTTTATCGCATTTACACTTTTATGTGGAAGCAGTTTCAATTCACTACAGGGGCTAAAACTTCATTAACACCAGCCTTAAAAGAGCTAATTATTGTTTAGCCTCTGCAATGATACCAGATGACCCAGAATTTTGTTCTTTCTTTTTCTGGTTTCTTTTGTAATCTCACATATAAGTAATGCATTTTAAATACATACTGCAAATCTGTTTTACACATGTATTTCACTGTTTTGTGGACTATATTAAAAATCCCATAAGTTCTAAAATATTCTTAAAATATACAGCAGAAAACCCGTGGGAATAAGGGAGAGATTTATTCACTAATATCCTGCACATTTTGCTGTATGTTACTGAACATCTGAATTTCTTTTACTTTCAGATTTCATGCCACACCACGCACTGAAACACGGCTTTCTTTCATAATGACAGATAGAGAGGCTTCTTAGCTGAAAGCATTTTATACCCAACAGAGTAGCTGCTCTCTTAAAACTTCAGAGAGAGTCAAGCAGAGGCAATTCCTTTCCCTGTTTCAGCAGCAGGGGAGAGAGCCATAACTTTATCTACATAGCAGGCGCGTGTGTGTGTGTGTGTGTGCGTGGGGGGATTTGGGGGCGGAAGGGGAGGAGTTACAGTGTACTAAAGACATCTGCAGCCGCTCAGCTGGTCAGATCCACCTCCTCACTTTCTTTTCAACCAGCAGGAGCTCTCTTTCTGGACTGCTGTGACAGACATTCCCTTTAAAGATTATAAATAATTTTGAATAGCTGTGATTGCTCTTGACAGCACAGCAAAGAACTCTCTGAAGGTAATTGTTCACTTAATCCGGGCAAGTCTTTGGGCAAGTCTCATCCGTTCGATAGCTTAACTACGCAAATAAGCAAGTTGGAGTTGTTTGTATTTTTTTTCCTTTTTTCTTTTAATTTTTTTCAATTTTTATGACTCATGTTAAACCATTGTGAATGCTGGCAGGATTGCAAACAGAAACATCCATTAGTTACTGGAGAAAAGGAAATGTTAAATGCACAGAAGCGAATTCCAATAAGTGTAGCCTCTGTGTCAGTCCAGCTGGAGTGGTCTGCCACCTCTGTGACCCCTGTGCGACCCAGATTGAACCATTATATTATCAGCATTTAGCAGACACTCTTATCCAGAGAGACTTACATCAATTACAGGACTTTACAATGTTATCCATTTATACAGCTGGATATTTACTGAGGTTAACTGTAGGCTAAGTACCTTGCCCAAGGGTACCAGCAGCAGTGCCTCACCAGGGAATTGAACCGGTGACCTTTCGGTTACAAATCCCGCTCCTTAACCACTATGCTACACTGCCACCCATAACCCCACGCAGCATGACGGAACTCTGTACCTGTATCCACAGGGGCTCCAGGGTGGGCCCGGGTGAGGTCAGGTTCTCCAGGTGGCCCGTCCTCTCGTAGGTGAACACCGTCCCAGCGGCCTTGTAGTCCCCGTTCCACTGGATGGTCCAGCCGCCGTTCAGGAAGTACCTGTCGGGGTCGTTGCTCCGCAGGGCCAGGAAGTTCCCCGCCTCGGCCACCTCCTCAATGCGGATGTCTCTCGCTCCCTGCGGGATCAGACCGACGTCCACATAGCCTGGGAGGGGAGAGACGAAGAGAGACGAAGAGAGAGGGAGAGAGAAAGAAAGAGAGAGAGAGAGAGACAGGGAGAGCAGCTGTGAATGAGGACACAGACTATTATTTCAGTGGGGGATGAAAGGTGAAAGGCCCTTCACTTTTCATCCAGACAGATTATCAACAACAAGCTATTGTGGCCATTACCATATCTGCGGATGTGACACGACTGCTCATCTGTCTATCTGGCCATCTTATCTCTCCGTCTCACGGCACCCATGGGTTTCTGAGAGCCTTTGTAAAGTGTAGCTTATCCAAAAATACAGTTTCCCCAACTCCCAGTGCTGTTGTCTCCATCAGAACCCCGCAGTGTGCTGTCATGGTGTTCTAGGGCAAAGCTCCCCTCCCCCACGCTGCCCCCGATGCCGTACCGAGCCCCTCGCTCTTCTTGAAGGTCTTCTTCACCGTCTCGCAGGTGGACCCGTTGCCATGGCAGACCCCACAGCGGTCCTCCACGGCATTGGAGTCGATCTCGTAATCGCAGCCCACGTTCTGCAAGACAGAGGCGCGATCAGAGAGAGAGGAGAGAGAGAGAGAGAGACTGCCACCGACGCAAGTCACAACCAAGCAACAGGACTACTGTCAAAGCCAGGCACGGGGTTTTTTTTTTTTTTTTTTGTTTTATCTACAGCGTAGAGTTCAGCGGTGTGGTGACAACAGTGGAATGAGGGGTGGACATCTGGGTGGGGGAGGTTTCAATGAGCGTGTAACTTCCTGTGGCCGGAGGCATGGGACAACCCTCCAAGGAGAGTGGGTAGGTACACCTGCGGGGGCACCTTTTTCCCCACCCCTAGGCGAATGGGATTACACTGAGATCAATGTGGCTTTTGTACTAAAGATGTTCCTTTCCACACACACACACAAAACAGCCTTTTGATCCACAGTGAGGAACTTCAATTTATCTCTACACCCTGACCAACGATCCTTTGACAGCACACCCACTGCTGTCCCACACACCCACTGATACCATGAATGAAGGCAGGAACTCCTTAGAAATTTGGCAATTACCTTTTAGCACAGATGAGACTGGTGTGTATACCCATGGTAAAATACATAGCATTCTAGATAAATATGCTATTACTGGTGTTACTGGTGTTTATTTGAGTTGTGAAAAGAATTTAATACCCCTGGCTTTCTACTCCTCATGGGTTCCTTGTGAGGACACGGCTAACCATACGGTCCAAGGTCAAAAGTACATTTGACACAAAATGTAAATACAAAAGAAAGAATAAAGACTACAAACATTTCAGTGGTTCTTGAGACAGACTAAATATTGAAATATTTCCTGCAAAAAAACCCCCCAAAAAATCAATTAAACAAGCTAAACATTTAAGATAAACAGCTGCAGAATGTGGGCTAGAATAACAATTCCCTTTCACCCAGATGGGAACCGTGGAAGCTACCCTTCAAATGTAGAAAAGCACACACAAGCGGATGCTTGCACTGCTCAAACACCCCAGCCCAGTGACTGACACTGAGATGCAGTAATCCACTGATCTCGGATACTGATGAGATATCGGCTTTGCCAGAGCGAGCTTCCCTCAACAAACTTTCTCATGGCGTGTCGAATTCTCAAAGCAATTCCGCAAAGAAAACAAACTCGTGATTGTAAGCCAGCAAAGTGTGTTTCCAATTAGGTCTCTGAGGGAAAAAAAGCTAGGCGATCAGAAAGGAGTGGTGCGCAGAAGAAAGTGGGATTTTGTCCACTGTTGTCAGAGACAATGACTTAAAAGGAGGGGAAGGGGGGTGTTTGGTTTGGGGGGGCAAGCAGGGTTTTCTGGCGCCGTTGGCAACCGTTACCTTGCAGATGCCGTTGATGCAGACATCACGGCTGGAGGTGCCCTCGTAGCACTGTGTCCCATCAATCACAGCGTCCCGCATCTTCTCTGAGAAGTATTCATTCAAGGGGCGGCAGTGTAGCTCGCACGGGTTCACTGGCGCAGACACAGACCAGATGAAGAGTTAGCGTTCGGCTGGGGGGAGAGAAAAGTAAACCTTTTCCAAGTTGCTACCGTGCTACTTGAGCCCTCTGGGAAACAAGATCATCGACGAAGAACATTGAGGCACTGGCCATCCAGTCTGTAGTGGCTTACCAAGGGAAATTTGTTTTGTTTACTATTGCCTCTCCAGGGGGCAGTTCCCTGAGTTTATGCCCTCATTGATTGGGGTAACAGGGACAGTCGCTGTCATAGTTTCACCCACAGAGACAGAGGACCACAGGTTCACACCCACACAATCAAAGCCAATCAAAGACAAGATCAGGTTCGCTGACGAGGACACAGATGTGGTCATGTCTGAGACAAAAAGCTGAAGATTACTGAATATCCACACACATCGTGCTCCCAGGTGATTTAACCCCAGAAAAAGAACTGAAGTTCCAACATGGTGAAGACCATGGTCTATTCTTTTTGGTACCTGTGCAAATTTTTGGATGTGCATATGATCTCCTTTCTTTTTTTTACTCAGAGAAAGACGTGCAAATATGTTTGCTGACAGAGGCACAAACATTGTTAGGGGGTTATCAAAAAGAGATAAAGGGTCAGACGCGGTCAGATTTTTACCAAAGGTCAGACACATAAAGGCAGACATGGTGATCAAACACGCAAACACACAACATTTATTCACTATCAGAGCAATTTGACTGAAGACAGTGCACAGAGCACTGCAATTCTCAGCAGGCTTGTGTTATCTTCTCGCCTCCCATTGGTTCTAGCTGGTAAATCTGCTTAGTGTCCCTGGTGTATGCAGACTCCATGCACTTCCAGATAAGGCTATGTGCTAGTGTATGCATGGATTTTCATGGGAAGGTGGGGGGAATTGGGGGGCTACATACAAAGAAGGTGTAAGAATACAA